>NQII01001308.1:414660-489171 GCA_002778355.1 Clitarchus hookeri
TGACTGAATCACTCTCTCGGCGCGCGATTGACACTGACTTGTCTGGCTGAACGCACTGACGTAACTGACTCGGCTGGGGTCCGATTCCCCGGCCTCGGCTGACTGACTTCCTCTCTCGGCGCGACGACGGTAACTCACTTTCCTGGCGTGGAGATATGACTGACTCTACTAACGTGATGAAAATGATCCCCTCCATGTCCCGCAAATTGGCTTTTAAACTCTCTGGACTCCCCTTTAGAACCTTACATGTGGCTTCACTTGTTAGGAGATGGGGGAGGGTAAGAACTCCAGCTGCCCTCCCCCTAATCGCAGCACGTTTCCTTTGTTCATATACAGTTTGCTAGGGGGAGAGACGAGGGCCCACGGCGGCTCGTGTTAATGTTTTTCACGCGTGTTGCTGGGGTAGGGTGGGGACTTGTGGCAGTACTGCCACGCTCCGTCAGCCTTTTTCTCGTGCCAGGTATGCAACCCACATTGCAAGGTAGGTCTTACAAACATGGCTTGATTGCTGTGGTTGAATGCAGGTAATGGTGACACGACAGCACAGGCTCTGTGGATAGTTGTAATTCAAAGGGGAAGACAGTTGAAGGTAACTGCACAAGAACGTGTCTTGTAAATCATCCGTGTGTGTTTTTTTCACTAACTGTTGAAAGTGGTGGCAACCAGCTTCAATACGCAAACCACAGCGACGCAAACTTGNAAACTTGGCTGTCTGACGCGGACAAAGATGTGTGGGGCGTTGCAAATTATAGTACAGGCATCAGTAATCCGGGCACAAAATTCAGCTACCGTGTTGACCAGGGTCTCGTATATCAATGTCTTGAGATAACCCCACAGAAACAAATCAGGAAGTGTCAGGTCTGGGGAGCGTGGTGGCCAGCTCACTGGTCTGCTTCTGCCTATCCAATGCTCACCAAATGTGGCAATAATTTGGTGAAGGGCTTCCAAACTAGGTGTGCAGGGACTCCGTCATGCTGGTTCCACATATGTTGGCGTGTAAAACTCTTTTNTTCCACATATGTTGGCGTGTAAAACTCTTTTGACTTTAGACACTTCCATTGGCCACCTGAATCACCAGACATGAACATTATTGAGCATATCTGGGATGCCTTGCAACGTGCTGTTCAGAAGAGATCTCCACCACCTCGCACTCCTATGAATTTGTGGACTGCCCTTCAGGATTCATGGGGTGAATTGCCTCCTGCATACCTTCAGACATTAGTTGAGTCCATGCCAAGTCGTCTTGTGGCACTTCTGCGTGCTCGCGGGGGCCCTACATGATATTAGGAAGGTGTACCAGTTTTTTTTTTGGCTCTTTAGTGTGTATAATGTGATGAAAACAGTAAAAACGTATCTTTGTGGAGCAGCCATAATAAGTAAATTATAGTCAGCTAATTTTCACAAAATAAACTGTAGTGCTGCTTGGGAAACAAAACATCCGAAGCCAGCATGCCATGTAAAGAAATATTAAGTTTAAAAGCAGATATGGTGTAGAGGAGTTGGAAATACAGTTTATCCCAAATACAAATATATTTACATTATGCATTTATTTGTCAAGTATCTCATGTATCACCGCATACCCTGATGAAAAGAGCATAAATATTACATTTACTACAACTGTTTTGTAAGAAAAATCTCATAAAAATGCCACTCTTTACATTGGAGTTTGCTTTGATGAAAACATATAAAGTAGATATTTAGTAACACAGATTCGGGCATGTGAATTTAATATAAACCCAACAAATAACTGCAACTGAATAACAAAAAAAAATTAAAAATGAATATGTGTAAAAAATTGTAAGATGTCATGAGCATCTACTAAATACATATGACATATATGCAGAGCTTAAATTTTCCTGCACGACTGGTTTTGAAAATAATTTTTGAGTAAACCATTTAACCGTGATGATGTTCAACTTCTAATCAAAATACAAAGATGAATGTTAAAAACTTTACGAAGAAGTGCTCTGTGATGGTAACAGTTATTGATATACAATGATTAATTCTAACTTCTAACTTTACAGCTGAAAATAATTGAAAACTTCTTTCGTAGGGTTCTTCACTGGAAAACAATTTCCGTAATTTAAAATGCAAACTTCACTCTTCAATGGTTTACTTAAAAAAATTTATCTGATCTTTTAGAATTTTATGAAATTCCCTGATTTTTTCCTGCCAATAGAATTCCCTGACTTTTCCAGGTTTTCTCTGTTTTCCAGAAAAGTGGCCACCCTGCGTGTGCTACTTGATGACAAATCGGAGATGCGTTTCAACACTTCCTCCTCAAACCTGACTGTCCGGACGTTGCATATCATGCCGGTGTCATTGCTCGCTATCAATGTTCTGGTCTCGTGCAGACGTGAACATCCGATGACCTGGATGGCGTCTGTTTGGAAAGGTCTGTTCATACAGACGTTGTGCTGTTCTTGCATTACCACCTGTGGCACCATATTTGAGATGCACATCCACCATTTCTGCGCATGTGCACTGTCTCTCCATGTTGTGAATTAACAGTGTAATGCTACCCTGTCACACAAGCTAGCGGTGCAAACTCACAGTTGCGCACGCAACTATCACGTTGTAATAATGCAGTATTATTAATTTTTGGGACACGTGCTCCATCTTCTTTCGTTTTTCCAAGCTTCATAATATTTTTATTGGGTTTGAAATTAAAAGCAGTAGTGGTTTGTTTACTGTGATAGTTTGTTTATCTGGCATACGTTTGCTGTTTTACGTTCATCAGGCATCCGGTTGCTGTTTTGAAAGTTGGAGTTTTTGTTAAGCGTCAGCATTAGAATAGCTTTTTTTCAGACGGCGTCGACAGTTTTGCCCGACAAGTTCCTACGAGGCAGTTTCGATAACGTGTGGAGAGAGTGCTTGGCAGCCCACGCCAGGCCCTTATTTTAGGAGAAGGGGGTGATAGGCAGAAAAAGTACACATGTGCCTGTCGCCATTAAAGTCAGTTGAATCAAGTCAGTCACCTGAAGCAGTCGTCAACTAGTGCTCGCCTAGGCTGCGCCGGGCGTGGCGCTAACCCCTACACCGGCAAACTTGAACTTGCAAGATTATTTCTCCGCCGGTGTGGGAGGTCGCTGCATTTATTCTTCTTGCGATACAAGTTTTTAAGAAATGAATTAATTCATAAACGACCGTGGCACTGTTCTGCACTTGTCTGGTTATCTGAAACCTGTTCGTACTCTGAACTGATTCACTTAAATGGTAAATAAAAGTATGGAACAAAACAAAACCGGAACTCGACTTTATTTAATATTTAATTGGCGTCCATTTTAAAGAGTCTCGTGTTACTCCATCTTCAGCTAGTTGAGTGGCAACTTAAAGCCGGCTATAACTGTGCGCGTGCCACATTACAACGTCACGCAGTAAGACCTGCCTTGCAACGCGGGTTGCATACCTGGCAGGCAACCAAGTGCACCCTTACAAACGTAGTCTGTTTTCTCGCAAACTGTTTGCCTGAGTGTGTTAGGTACATCAAGGTAACGTTATTTGTGCATTAACGTACTGTACGTATGATTATGACATCTTACAGAAATACCCAAGGGTTACACACACATTGTTAGGATACTAACATACCACCCCCTATAAACTCACTGTACGGGGATGATAGTACACCACAACTGCTTGCAGNCATTGTTAGGATACTAACATACCACCCCCTATAAACTCACTGTACGGGGATGATAGTACACCACAACTGCTTGCAGGTTACAAGTCTTGGTTAGAGACAACATTATTTACAGAATGGCTCTTTAATCTCATGTAGGTATCGTTATAGTCTAGTAGAACCATTTGTAATATCGATTTTCAAAGGTGGCTACCTTCCTTTAAGAGTTACTGTAAGACATTGTTCATACAATGTTTTCTATCCCATTTTGCATAGAGAATCACCACACAGTTTGACCTGTAGTTCAAGACCACCTTGTATATGTGATTAATATGTCCAGTGTATATGCTTTTGAACAAATAGTGTGTTTTATATTTTCGATCTTCACACTTAGATTTCAATATAGCATTATTAACTTTTACCATTTGCATGTGATAAAATGTAAATAAAACAAACAATTTGGAACACGTCCACGAACAAAAGTTGACGTTTGTGAATGATCTTGGGACGCGAGCTGTGACGTCAGAGGGTCACGTGCATCAATCAGCAGTTAGGCGTCCTATTCAGATCAGAGGTAGGACTACATAACATTTTTGTGACTTTCAACAAAACATTTTGCGATATTTTCAAAACTGTTTGGACAGTGTCTTCATTTTAGGGACTTCAGTAAATAGTAGCTTACCACATTACATTTCTTGGAATTTTGGATAAATTAAAAAAGTCCCTTCAAAATGTTAAGTAAACATGCCCAACACCACAATTTGTGGCACTCCAAGTACAGGTTTTCCGACCTGTTCTACACAAAGAACAAAGTACAGGTACACTGATTTTAATCTTCTGCTAGTCCCCAACATTGACACACAATTCTTTCTCCTGCTTAAATAACAGCAAAAATTACACATTTAAACAGTGCCAAATCATCTATAGCTGTAGACATTTTCTTGCCTTCAGATTACAAAGAAACTGTTTTGCTCAAAGTATTTTCGTAAACAGTGTGCTAACATTGGTCAAAGTCACGATTTTGACAGTTCTAGTGACAAAAAAAAGTTGTTCGTCCAAATTATCTACACATATAAACCTACACATGTTTGCATTTGGCAGTGCCTGGGACATTACACATTTGTATAATAGCACTGAACGAATTCCCAGTATTGTATATGACAATTGATAAGTATATGAAGTTGATTACTTGCTGGGTGTGCATACATACTTAAGTCAGTCACCACACAGGTCTCGACGTTGTGACTGTTCAGAGATTACAATGAATACTAATTTGAAAAGTTGATTAATAGGTATACATATAAAATATCCTACAATTGTAAGTAAAGAATTTTAGGTCATCAATTTCCCTTTGTTTCCTGTGAATAACTGCCAGATATATCTATTGATGCAATATTGTTTCACTTCTTAGATTTCCCGAGAGTTAAAATATGTCTGGACAGTAATGGCATAACGTAGAAAAGTATAGTTTTAATCTGTACTACCAAATTTAAAAAAAATAATCAATAATTCTTGTTTTGTGTTGCATAATATTAATTGCTGTTGTGCGTTGCACAACTCAACCCCACAGTTTATAGTATTTAAATACAATGCACATGTACTTAATGTGTACTTGTCCAGACTATTCACATGGGTGTTCTTATATTGGTAATTATTATGTTTAGAGGTTTTCTAACGGGGGTAAAAAAAAAAAAAAAAATTCGAAATTATGGTATATTTTTACTCTAATAATCACGTAGAACACGAATATACTAGGGGCGTAGCTTTAAAATAAGTACAACATATTAAAAAAAATTGAACAAAATTGTGAAATGAGCAGTATAGCCCATTTGTTTACGTTTCTGAACTAAACATCCTAGACCAACAAAAGTTGCATTAATGGGTTCTGCACAGCTTACCNATATTAAAGTTTTATAAAATCAATATTTACAGCTCTAAAGAAGAAGACCTAAATTAATTAAAAAAAAAAAAAAAACACACACACACAGACACTAAACAATAAGAAGCAACTTGGAACCTTAGTTTGTTAATGTTCAGTCATGACAGAAGTAGGAATTAATACAGGCTGAGTATAATACAATACCCCAACTTTGAAGGTCTATAATATCAAAACCAAACAACCTAAAACCGTTGTTGACCAATCAAATGAACAGTGAAACTTACTGTGAAGTTTGTTTGCCATATCTTCTTAAATGTTCAATGTGACCACTACGAGTAGCCCGAACGACATCTACGCGATAAACAAACTCGTTCCACACTCTTGTCAGCATGTCCGGTGTTCGGTTTGGATGGCATCCGTAATTTTCGTTTTGAGGTAGTCAATGTTAGCTTGATCCTTTATGTACCCCCATAGAAAAAACGCACGGGGTAAAAAAAGCCTGGTTACAAGCTGCTCCTCGACCAATCCAGCGTAGTGGCAACGTCTCGTTCAGGTATCAGAGAACAACTAGGTGCCAATGAGGTGGCGCACCATCCTGCTGGAAAATGGAATCCCCGCCGCCTCTACCAACTGAGGAAACAACCAGTCTGTAATGTCCAAATAAAGGATTCCAGTAACAGCGGACTCATGAAAAAGGAAAAGGCAGAAAACAGTGTCTTTGGATAGAGCGCAAAACACTTTCACTTTGGGAGAAGCGCGCTCGTGTTCAGTGGTTTCATGTGGAGGCTCCTGACCCCATATCCGCACGTTGTGCTGTTTCACCTTACCATTGGTATGGAATATTGCTTCATTGCTAAAAACCAGCTTAGACATGAAGGCATCGTGTACCTCGTTCTGGGCACATAAAAGAAACATCAGACCACCCCCTTCACATTGACGTGTCAAATGCGAGCTTGCTTCCCCCTCACCACCTCAAACCGATAGTTACGAACGCCATCCAAACTATAAAACCGTTCATGCTGACAAGAGCGTGGAACGAGTTTGATTATCGCGTAGATGTCGTCCGGGCCGCTCATGGTAGCCACATTGAACATTTATGAATGTATGGTAAACAAACTTCACGGTTCCACGGTTCATTTGAATGGTCAATCAAGGTTGNTACGAAATGGGCTGGAAAGTAGATCTTTAGCAGGGCTTCAAGAAAGTCTCTTCCAGTCATGAACCGACTATAGTTACGAACGCCATCCAAACTATAAAACCGTTCATGCTGACAAGAGCGTGGAACGAGTTTGATTATCGCGTAGATGTCGTCCGGGCCGCTCATGGTAGCCACATTGAACATTTATGAATGTATGGTAAACAAGCTTCACGGTTCCACGGTTCATTTGAATGGTCAATCAAGGTTGTAAGGTTGTTTGGTTTTGATATTATAGACATTCANCTTCACGGTTCCACGGTTCATTTGAATGGTCAATCAAGGTTGTAAGGTTGTTTGGTTTTGATATTATAGACATTCAAAGTTGGGGTATTATTTTATACTCACTCTGTATATGTATTATTCTGCTTACTATTTAAAACCACCTTAGCTTTTACACTCTTGGAAAGTTACATTGGTTTACTGATCACAGCTGATTGCACGAAACACATAATGACAGTATTCACTGTCCACAAATTCCTTCATCAAGCTATTATGTTCGCTTGTGTTCATTCTTTATGGGCGTTCAAGATACACAGGTGGGTTAATCTTGACTGTGAAATTGTTGTTCCCGGGAAAGTTTTAAGTCTTTGTAACATGGAAAAACTTTGTTCGGCAGTTTTAGATGAAATTGGAACCACCAACAATAATTTCCAAATTTTTTCTAGTTGTGGGAAAATATCTAGTTTCTGGATGCCAAGCNTGAAATTGGAACCACCAACAATAATTTCCAAATTTTTTCTAGTTGTGGGAAAATATCTAGTTTCTGGATGCCAAGTTTTGAATGCTACTACAATATCATTCACCGTATTGACTTAGGAAGCATATTCTACTCACATCTGAAATTCGAAATATTAATGCCAAAATCTTGGAGACAGTTTGTAGTGGAAATGTTCCATTCAACAGGCGATGACAGAAGACACGNGAAATATTAATGCCAAAATCTTGGAGACAGTTTGTAGTGGAAATGTTCCATTCAACAGGCGATGACAGAAGACACGACTCCATAATCTGATATTTTTCGTAGCCAGGCTGGTTAAATTGGTTAAATCTTTTCTTGATCTCACAAACGAGTAGATCTAATGTTAAAAAAAAATGATGCTTGTAACATGTCTTTCAGTGATGCAAACTGATGAGCAGGAGCACTAGTAGATTCATCAGTCACATTGCTTCAGGTTTCATCTGTTTCGTGAAAGTTTAGGTTCTTCAAAATCTAAAAGTTTGGCTTGCGCCGTAATTACTGTCCATAGGTCGTTGAATGTCTTGCCATTACGAATTACCTTAAATCACTCTACAGTACATGCTTTCGCTTCACAAGCTCCAGCAACAGTCACATTTGGGCCTTGCAAAACACGACAGAATTTCACATAGCATGAATACATCTCTGCAGACAAGAAAACCTTACTTCTGGCTTTATTAAACCCTTCACAAGCCCATAGCATTCCTGTCTCACTGTTCAGACAACTGTCGTGCCCGTGACAATCTTCCTACATTAGGAAGTTGTGGCCAGTGGTGAAAAGAGTTCAGAGAAACTAGGGGTGGGAACGAAGCGGGAGGACAGTCTGACTCGTGCACAATGCAGGTACGGGTAACAGGTATAGTGTTTCAGCATATAATGCAGCAAAGATGTTTAACTGTGTTAGGTGCACAGAATTGAGAATTCGATACTTGCAGTTACACGAGCACTTGCTCAATGTATATTCTTAACTTNCTGTGTTAGGTGCACAGAATTGAGAATTCGATACTTGCAGTTACACGAGCACTTGCTCAATGTATATTCTTAACTTATGTACTTAATTATTATTTACTATGCAACTTTAATTTCACTTGGACTGTTCTCTCCTGTTTATTCCCCTACGTGTTGC
Organism: Clitarchus hookeri; assembly: GCA_002778355.1. Taxonomy (NCBI): domain Eukaryota; kingdom Metazoa; phylum Arthropoda; class Insecta; order Phasmatodea; family Phasmatidae; genus Clitarchus; species Clitarchus hookeri. The sequence goes on from NQII01001308.1 coordinate 423,219, forward strand.
TTGTCCCCCCCAATCAATAGAAGTGAGGGGGCAATATCTCCCCTGGCCTACAGTTCAAACACCCATGACCTGCTTACATTTTCTACCCTACATTACCTCAATAGTTCTACAGCTTCCTAACATGCAAAAACCACCCTTCTTGGTGGTTGTATACATACATGCTAATTTAACAAACAGAAAATGCACTATGTATTCCTTGAAGTTAACACAATTTATTATACTCTAAACCACAATCTTTTGTGAATTTGCGGAGACTGTAACTTGTTTTTTATTAATCAAATTCGTTCCGTATAAACTGTTTTTGGCTGATTTGAAAATAAATCATCCTGTATAGAGCACCAAATAGTTAACCTACTTACTTACATTCGTTATGTGTACACTGTAATGGAAAAGTTCTTCGTACGATTCCCGACACTGAACGACAGCTATCAACGTATTCGCCGTACAAGGCTCTAGCAATAAAAATATGCAGTAATAACTACAATTATCTTAGTCATTGGCTCATTACGCATTTCATTGACGAGCGTAATTTTGAGGCAAGCTACTGTGCAAAACTGTAAGCAACGGCTTAGTTAGCTACTGCATTTAATTTATAATAGAGCAAAAGAATAACCCGTGTAAAAGATTTTACATCACTACGGCATAGCTAAAATATTTTCCTACGTTTCCAGCTTCGGCACGATCGGCAACGTGCTTGTAGATTCCATAATGAACAAAGTGCTAATAAATTAATATATATTTCTGAGGGAAAAGAAAAACTACAGATTAATTACTACATAAAACCCCAACGTAAGAAGCAATATCACATTTTAGAACATGAATACACTCACCCGTGCGATTTATACAGGACACGCTACAAATCACAATGAAACACAGCAAATTTCCAAAGCCGAAAGAAAGTTTTTGAAGAACAGAAAACAGTAGTTACAAACGGTAATCCCAAACTACTGCCAACTGATACGTAGTATGACTTACACGTTGTTTTGCCTAAAGACTCCGCCGATAAGATAAATTATTTTGCTCAAAATCTTAAATGATTATGGACTATGGACTACCATAAACTTATGTTGCAATAATTATTTACATCTAATACCCACTATCTCCACAACCCCTCAACATTTCCTACGTTTGCAGAATTGTTTTAAAGTATCCATAGAGAATGTATTGTGAGTAAATCCGTTAGAACAAGTAAAAAAATCCAAATATACTAATCTAAATACTATATTTCCTAAAGAAATTTAATAATTTTCAAATTGGTTAGTAGTAAAAGTATTCACCTAAATAAATGGCTAAGCCCGCAATGACAATGACTTAACGTATTTCGTAACACGTAATGAGCAACACGTTCCCGTGTACCTAAAGCATGGTATTTTTTGGTAGTGTATTATGATGCTTTACATAATCACGTAACCTTTGTAGAGTAAATAAAATGTAGGGGATCAGTTTTGTTGCCATTCAGAATCAAAACTGTCTAAGTTATTGAAATACGCGCGTATTTGTATTTTAATATTGATGAGGCGTAAACATTTTGCAAAAGTATGACGTTCGTGATTTATATAAATTTTCAAATGTTACGAGATTCTCATAATCCTTAAGAACGAAATGTATCTGGGAGATTTAGGCACGTTTTATTTGGGTATATGGAATTAATAGTATGTAATATACTTAGTCTGCAGTGTAAATTAAATTTTTGTCAAATGGAATAGGTAAGTTGTACAGGAGTATTTGTGTTCTAATTTTGATGTAGCAAGAACATGTTGCGAACGTATGATGTTCATGATTTATTTAACAAACTTTGAAAGAAACTAGGACATAGTCATAACCTTAAGAGCAAAATGTGTCTGGGAGATGTAGATACGTTTTTCGTGTACATGGAATAAATAGTTTATAATAAACATTCATCTGGAGAGAAAATTAACATTTTGTATAATAAAATAAGACTACAAAAATTCGAAACTTAATAGTATAGTAAACATTGTGTATTTTACACATACATTTTTTCAGCTCTGAGAAACATATTTAATAAACCGTGGCAATATAAAGCTCCCTAAATGTTTACGAATTAGAAAATGAACAATTTTTGTCTGTCTTCTATTACACTTCGTCCTAATTCCCGGGAGAAAATAATATATGTGCTATTATAAACGTGAGCAGACGACATCGTGAAAAACCATAAAAAGCAAAGAGAACATAACAATATCCGTATAGTGATTGGCCAGGGAGATCATGTGAAGCAGTGTCACGTATAACGTAATACGCCAAAGCTAGACATAAGACTAGACGTAAACGGTACGTAAAATGATCGTAATATGTTTTCTTGGAACACAGTAGTCAAGGTGTAGTCGGCTTACGTAAACGTGTTGCTCGTTATGTTCTACGTGGCATGTAAATTCATCGTAATCCCGATCTAAAGTCCCTGTTACACTATCAAATTTTCGCATATAACTACATTTTACAATATTTACAGACAAAATAAAGGCCATCAAAATTTCCTTGCAACAAATTTTATCAAATAATCTTGAATTTGTTTTAAAATATGCCACACTGTCAATTTTTTTTCTGGGAGAATCTAGTTTTTATTATTATTTCAAAATTATTTTCATAGTGAGATATTGCTTTTGTTTTTTCATTCAGTCAATTACAGGAAGAAATGTAGGAAATATTGCAATTTATTTTGGCTTCATTACTAAATTCAAATTTTATTTATCAGAGATGTTTCCTGCACAATGAAATTTAATGACTCTTGAGTTCGTAATATTATGTGCACTATACACTTAAAATATAATTCATGCCCAGATAGCTTTTATATAAATTAATGGTCCCAATAGCTTTCTTCATTTTAAAGTTTCTTGAAGTCAATTTTTGTAGTGCACGATTCCGATTAATACATTTTAGAACAGGTACAATCTTCAAATGTTTGATAGAAATTGAAGGCATCTATAACTCTCTCAGACAAACATGATTTCGGTGCTGACGCTTCGAAGACGTCACAACTATCCAACTTTATTTGACCGAACTTATTGGAAGCAGATGGATGGGAAAATTTGACATTGTGAAAGGGTCTTATAAAAATGTATTAAATTATCTTGCAAGAGAAGAAGAAAATTATATTTACTTCAGAGAACCTCAAACGACATAGAAATTAGCGAGTACTATAAAAATTACTGTAAAATACTGAAAAAAGTTATTGTAAAGGCAAAACAGCTATAATTTGATAGTCTCATAACTAAATTTACCAACACAATAAAAATCTCCTGGAATATAATTAAGACCACGGTCATAATTAAGACTAAAATGGGAAAGGCACAAGGGAAAAAAACCGTAACAGATAAAAAAAAAAGAGTTTATTTAAGAACCAAGAAAGATTGCAAATGTGTTCAATAAATACTTCTTAACAGTTAATACCCTAACAAACAAATCTGTGAATAACGACAATCCTTTGATGATATAACAGAATGCATACCCGAACTTCAGTCATAATGTAAATTTTAAGATAAGAGCTACAACTCCAAGTGAAATATATAAAACTGTCACTCGTTTTCCATTAAAAAACATCACCAGGATTGGATAATATTAATAGTATGGTTTTAAAAAGGGAATTACCTTAATATGTGCCCCCCTTGAGTCATATCATTAATATATTTATAAAGCAGTTTTCTAGATCGACTTAAATTTACAGTGGTCAAACCCCTTTACAAAAAGGGAGAAAAAAGTTCACCATGTAACTATAGACCAATCCCACTTCTCTCAATCTTCTCAAAAATCATAGAAAAACTTAATAGACCGTCTTAATATTTTGATAGCAATAACATTTTAACTAACTCACAGCTTGGATTTGAGCAGAAAAAACAGTGGAAGAAAGTCTATATGAGCTATCATTAACAATATGAAAACCCTTTAATGATACAGATAAAGTTGATGGGATATTTTGTTACTGAACAAAAGCATTTGATTGTGTCAATCATAATACATTACTTAACTAATTATCTTATTATGGGATAAAGGGAACATATTGGTCATAGTTTTCATATTTACTTAACACACAGGTCACATAAGGTTGGAATCTTAAATTAGGATGGCAAGAAAACTATTTAAAAAAAAACATGAGTATTTAGTATTTAGATATTGGGGTTCCAAAAGGGTGTACTCTAGGACCATTGTTGATTTTAATATACATTAACGATTTAACCACTATGGAAACCAATAAAGTCAATGTTATAATTTTTGCTGAAGATACCACAGTGATATGTAAAGAAAATAATCCTTCAGCCCTCATGGTGTTGGAGGAAACTAATTTTGTATTTGGCAGTATAAACCGTGAGCTATGCTCTGATTGGTTAATGTCTAGAGCCCTCAGCCAAAAATAACATTCTCTGTTAGCTATTGTTCATCTCGTGTGTGTTGTTGTTGTGGTTAAAGTTCGTTAAATCAAACTTACATTTCTCGATCTGCTGCGTGTTCTTTGTGTTAATAATACAACAGGTTATGGGCCCAGATGCACCAGTGACTCACACAAGTAAAAGTGAAACATATTTCAAGTAAAAAACATCGAAATGGGTGAGTACGAACATTTTATCAACAACACCGAGAAGTTGACCGATTGTGCATCATTTCCTCTCTGGAAGTTCGAGATAAACATCTTATTTGAATCAAAAGGCCTCATTGATATTGTTGAAGGTAAAAATAAGCTACAAGACGTTGCAAATGACAAAACGAAACAAGAGTGGAAACAGAAAGATGCCAAAGCCCGTCAGGCCATTGTAGGTACTTTGGACAAGAAACATCGATCCCATCTTCTTTCTTGTTCTACGTCTCATGAAATGTACACTAAAATATGTAATATATTTGAACGTGACACAGAACATCAGAAAAACGCGACTTACGAACAATTTTTTGCCTATAAATTTGATAGCAGTAAGGACATGGCAGTAAACTTAAGTAACCTAGAAAATATTCGTTTTCGTCTCAATTCCCTTTCAAAAGACAAGATTGACGACGAAATGTTAATGGCTAAGATAATGTCGTGTCTTCCTTCAAATTATGACACGTTCATAACATCGTGGAATTCAACCCCTAAAACTGAAAAAACTCTCGAAAATCTGACGGCAAGACTTCTAAATGAAGAATCACGAAAATCAGAGAGTAACGCCACAGCCCCCGCTGCTTTCTACGGTGGAACAAAACGCTCTACTCGTCCTTGGCAAAATTTCAACAAAGGGCAAAACCGCCAGGACGATTTTCCTCGTAAAAATGACTCTCGCTTTAATTATGGGTGTAAAATATGTAAAAAGAAAAATCATGAAACCAAAGATTGCTTCTTTCGTGATAAAAATCGCGGTAAAAATCATGACAAAAACCAAGCAGCATTTTTAGCTGAAGACAAGTCAAATTCAACCAAGCAGAATGTTACTACCTTTGTGGTCGACAGTGGCGCAAGCGTTCATATGATCAAAAATGATGAACTGCTGACCCAAAAGCGTCCTAATGACACAGAAATCACAGTTGCTAAGGGCAACAGCACAATTCGCGCTGTTAGTGCTGGAAAATTTGAAACCCCGGAATGCAAACTAAGCAACGTTCTGTATGTGCCAGATCTTTCTAAAAATCTTCTCTCGGTCAATGCAATTACCAAAAGAGATGGTAAAGTTGTTTTTGAGGACAATAAAGTGGAAATTTATCAGGGTAAAGAACTTGTTTACACTGGAACCAAAAACGCTAGTGGACTCTTTGAAGTAAAAATGGGTTCTCAGCAAGAAGCCCTGATTGCCTCAAACAATAATAACGCTATGTGGCATAGAAAGCTCGGACACTTGGGACCAAAATACCTCAAGAAACTTGTGAAACTCTCACATGGTGTAAAACTGACAGATGCTGACCTAAAACCACTTGAATCTTGTGAAGTCTGCCTCAAGGCTAAAGCTTGCCGTAAACCCTTCGGTTTCAATCGTGCACGTGCAACGAAACCTCTAATGATACTTCACACAGATGTAGTAGGACCCCTGGAGACACCTACTTGGGACAACTACCGATACTTTGTGTCAGTCATGGATGACTGGTCACATTTCTCAGCAACGTTTCTCCTGAGGAGCAAAGATGAAGTAAAACAGATATTGAAAAATTACATCACAAAAATTGAAAACAAATGGTCATCAAAAGTTGAAAAAATTCGCCTTGACAATGGTGGAGAGTATGTTTCAAAGGATTTCAAGGAGTATTGCGATGAAAAGGGTATCGAGTTAGATTATACTCCGCCGTATACACCTCAGCTCAATTCTCATGCTGAGAGACTTGGCAGGACTTTAATGGACAAAACCAGAGCATTACTTTTCGATTCTGGAATGGAAAAAGACATGTGGGGAGAAGCCCTTCTCACTGCAACATACTTACAAAACCGCAGCCCTACAAAAGCCATAAAACTAACACCTGCGGAACTTTGGTTCAATAAAAAACCTGACTTGTCTCGCCTCCAAATCTTTGGATCAGTTGCGTATTCCAAGGTACTCTCTCACACTAAGAAACTGGATCCGAAAGTTAAGAAATACATTCATGTGGGCTACACCAGCAACGCCTACAGATTGTGGAATCCCGAAAAACAACAAATCATTGCATCCAGAGATGTCTACTTCACTAACCAAGACGTAAAACAACCTGAAGAAATAAAAAAAACTGTGAGTCTTGACTTTGATGAAGATGAAGACATCAGCTCCACAAAAGACGATTCTCTCTCAGACAAAGACGACGACGAGGAGTATGAGGACGAAATCTCTCAAAAAGAAGAGGAAACCGAAGTCACAACTGATACTCCAAATACATCAGATGCATCGTCAGTTCAAGAGACCCAAAGGAGATCGAAGAGGACTAAGAAATTGCCAGACAAATTGAGCGATTATCACCTAAATCTGGACTCTTTAGAAGAACTCCAAGAAAGCGCTCTCTTGTCATACAAAGAAGCTGTCTCGTGCAAAGAAAAACATTTTTGGCTTCAAGCTATTGAGGATGAGAAACAGTCCCTTGCAAAAAACGACACCTGGACTATCGTCGACCGGAAAGCTGCCGAAAAACAGAAAATTCTGACGAACAGATGGGTTTTTCGTATAAAAGACGACGGCAAATACAAAGCCCGACTGGTCGCAAGGGGTTGTGAGCAAACACTTGGCTACAACGAAGAGACCTACAGTCCTGTTGTAAGCAGTGATGCTTTGCGACTCATTCAAGCTTTGATCGCTCGAGAAAACCATCATATCACAAAAATCGACATAAAATCAGCATTCCTATACGGAAAAATTCTAAATCCTGTATACATGGAGATACCAGAAGGCTGGCAAAAACCTAAAAATAAAATTTGCCGACTGGAAAAAGCCCTCTACGGACTCCGTGAAGCTCCGCTTAGGTGGAACAAACGTTTCTCTGAATTTCTCATGAAAAGTGGACTAAAAGCTCTCAAAAATGAACCTTGCATTTTCAAAAACGCAGATTCAACCTTGCTTCTTGCCATCCACGTAGATGATGGAATTATCGCTTCTGACAGTGAAGATAAAATAACACAACTACTCGCTCAGCTGACTAAAGAATTCGAGATGACTGCTGTGAAAAATCCTGTAACTTTCCTTGGACTAGAAGTCACACATGAAAAAAACGGTCTAAAAATTTCACAAGCCGAGCATGTCAGAAAAAGTACGTCAGGGTATATCATTTACTACGTCGGAGGTCCTATAAGTTGGAGTTCGAAGAAGCAGCCCATCGTCGCCACTTCATGCACAGAAAGTGAATATATTGCAGCTGCTGAATGCTGTAAGGAAGTAGTGTACCTTAAAAGTCTCTTTGAAGAACTCACAGGAAAAACCATAACTGCTACGATTCATGTTGATAATCAAAGCGCTATAGGTTTGGCTAAAAAGGGTAATTTTAACAGAAAAAGTAAACACATTGACGTTCGCTTTCATTACATAAAAGAATTGATTGAAAATAAAATCATTCACATTGAATATATTCCAACAAGCAAGCAAATTGCAGATTTGCTAACCAAAGCATTGGGTCCAAATAAATTCCAAGATTTTAAAAAACAGATGATTGGATTGTAAGCTTAAAAAAAAATTTTTATTTGTGAATTTAATTTATGAAAGTTAAGCTTACCCTTCTATTGCCTTAAGTTAAGCTTAGTATTTTGTAATTGAAATCTTGATAGCTAAGATGTGATATTCGTGTGAAATCATTTTTTCTTATCTACAAATGTTTGCATTTACAAATTTTTGAAATATTGTGATTACAAAATTAAGAGGGTTGTGTTGGAGGAAACTAATTTTGTATTTGGCAGTATAAACCGTGAGCTATGCTCTGATTGGTTAATGTCTAGAGCCCTCAGCCAATAATAAACATTCTCTGTTAGCTATTGTTCATCTCGTGTGTGTTGTTGTTGTGGTTAAAGTTCGTTAAATAAAACTTACATTTCTCGATCTGCTGCGTGTTCTTTGTGTTAATAATTCAACACATGGTAACACTAAATAATAATTTTCTTGAAACTAAATGAGTGGTTTATGGCCAATAATCTATCACTTAACTCAGATAAAAGAGTTTTAGTAAAATTTCTTACAAAAAACTAGTGATAATATTATTTGATGGTCAAATATGGAAACCATAAAATAAACGAAAGACAGTCAACCAAATTTTTAGGTCTACATATTGACAATCATTTAATAGGGGATATTCATATTAAAATAACTCCAAATATGAGTGCAGCATGCTTCACACTATTTAACTTGTCACATATTTTGAACGTAACCACACTCAAACAAATCTATTTTGCATATATTCATTCTATATTGTCGTATGGCANCACATTATTTAACTTGTCACATATTTTGAACGTAACCACACTCAAACAAATCTATTTTGCATATATTCATTCTATAATGTCGTATGGAACTATACAGTGAGCAATATCCACACAATACCGAAAAGTTTTCCGTCTTCAGAACAAAGCCATTAAAAAACATACCAAGGGTAAAAACTAATTCATGTCGTTTTATTTTCAGAAAATTGAGAATGTTACTATCTACAAGCCAGTATATATATTTTCATCAATCAAGTTTGTTGTTAGAAATGGTACCGACTTTGATAAAAATTATATGATACACATTACACAAGGAGAAAGGACGTCCTTCGTAGGCCCATCAGCCAGCTAAAAACAGTACAAATTGGAGCTCATTACAAAGGAATATTATAACATATTACCAAAATAACAAAAAATTCCAATCAAAATAAATCCAAAACAATTCAACATAAAACTGAAGAATTACCTTCTTGATCNCCAAAATAACAAAAAATTCCAATCAAAATAAATCCAAAACAATTCAACATAAAACTGAAGAATTACCTTCTTGATCGTGCCTTTTATACTATGGAAGAATTTTTTGATATGCAATAACCATGATATGTAAATTAGAGTTACAGTATGATACATGATGTATGGTGTCTGTTGAGCATGTATTACATCATTTTATTGTACTCACTTAAAATAACATCAAGCTTAAAAAACTTATGCTATGAGCAATTAAAAACATGTTGTATACAATCAAACTAGCAATTAAGGACTCAACATAACAAACAGTGAGATTTACTGTAACTCAACTTTAACACCAGTTTGTTACTGTTAATTTTTTTTATTTTTTCTAACCTACTCTAAAACTAAGTGTTAGGCGTGAGCCCGCGGTAGGGACGGGAGTTAAGTGTGTCCCAGGACTAAGCTCCATAGTCTACAAGGGAAGGAAATCATGCAAGAAGACATGCATCATGGCAGCAAGAGATTGGGCTGGCATGGCCTCGTTTCGGCCATGACAACCTCCCTGAGTGTGCTTATAGCTAACTACTATACAAATAAGAGAAAGGGAAAAACCGGCATAGACACTGTAAATGCCCTTTTGACAGGAAATAATTGAAAATTGTTGCATGCATTATCAGAAAATGCTACAGGAGACAGATGGGTGGAAACCATGCTCTTTATTAATAGGTAGNCCAAAATAACAAAAAATTCCAATCAAAATAAATCCAAAACAATTCAACATAAAACTGAAGAATTACCTTCTTGATAGTGCCTTTTATACTATGGAAGAATTTTTTGATATGCAATAACCATGATATGTAAATTAGAGTTACAGTATGATACATGATGTATGGTGTCTGTTGAGCATGTATTACATAATTTTATTGTACTCACTTAAAATAACATAGAGCTTAAAAAACTTATGCTATGAGCAATTAAAAACATGTTGTATACAATCAAACTAGCAATTAAGGACTCAACATAACAAACAGTGAGATTTACTGTAACTCATCTTTAACACCAGTTTGTTACTGTTAATTTTTTTTTATTTTTTCTAACCTACTCTAAAACTAAGTGTTAGGCGTGAGCCCGCGGTAGGGACGGGAGTTAAGTGTGTCTCAGGACTAAGCTCCATAGTCTACAAGGGAAGGAAATCATGCAAGAAGACATGCATCATGGCAGCAAGAGATTGGGCTGGCATGGCCTCGTTTCGGCCATGACAACCTCCCTGAGTGTGCTTATAGCTAACTACTATACAAATAAGAGAAAGGGAAAAACCGGTATAGACACTGTAAATGCCCTTTTGACAGGAAATAATTGAAAATTGTTGCATGCATATTCAGAAAATGCTACAGGAGACAGATGGGTGGAAACCATGCTCTTTATTAATAGGTAGAGAAAATACTAGTAGAGAGGGGGCAGGACATCTTTCTTTGACTTCAATTCATGCTGGCTTAACCAGAGTGGTGTTTGCACATCACTCTGGTAGGGGGAGTGGCACGATTGGGCCTCTCCCCCCGAATCACCAGTAGATCCAGAAAACATAAAAAAAAAATAATATGTTGCCAGTGAGCGTCAGCAGAGCCATCATTGACCGGCTTTTACTTATTCATAATATGATGGTAATTTTCCTGAAAGAAAAAGAGAGTTAACTTTAACCTAAATTGACCTAAATAGCTTATTACCAGAACTAAGTCCATGAGGATATATTATTATTTTATGAATAACCCCTGAGGCATCCCTTAGGACTCCTAATGCTAATCTAAGCCTGAATGTCAACAAGACATACAGCTTGCTAAATTAATTAAACTATATATGAATATCTATCCTAAAAAGCTGCGCAAATGCTAATACAATTGGCCTGGCAGTGTGTTACATGCAGGGCTAAGGAGGCCCGTGCACTAGAAGCGACTTATGGCGCCTAAAGCACTGAGTCAAATCAATATAATTTACAGTTAATTATGTTCTTCAAATATTAATCTACATTATGTTTCTATACTCATTATTGTCATTGTTGTGCTGTTTTATTGTGCTCATGTAATGCTGTTTATTATCAATGTGACGAGTTTTATATATCAGGGCTTGTGCACATTAGGGGATCTATGGAGTGATTGGAATATAAATAAAAAAATAAATAAATAGGAAGAAATTAAAATGGTCTTTCACTATTCTTAGATTTATTTTTGATGTTTTATAGTCATAGGAGCTGTTTATTTTAAAGAAGGCAATTTTTTTCTTTGAAGTAATTTTCTTGCTACAAAATNTACTCATTATTGTCATTGTTGTGCTGTTTTATTGTGCTCATGTAATGCTGTTTATTATCAATGTGACGAGTTTTATATATCAGGGCTTGTGCACATTAGGGGATCTATGGAGTGATTGGAATATAAATAAAAAAATAAATAAATAGGAAGAAATTAAAATGGTCTTTCACTATTCTTAGATTTATTTTTGATGTTTTATAGTCATAGGAGCTGTTTATTTTAAAGAAGGCAATTTTTTTCTTTGAAGTAATTTTCTTGCTACAAAATGACAAATACGTTTAAGTATTTTCTCAATGAACTGTTTTCTTCTCAATTTTATTCCAACTTGTATATGTATTTATTTATAAATTTATTTTTATGTAAGTTTCTAAACACAACAAACATACTTAGAGAAATATTTATGGGTGAATATGGGCTGAAAAATCTTTATTTATCGCAGAACAATTTTCATTAACCATTAGGTATTCTAGACAATACTGAATACCTCTATTTCATTACCATTAAAGTACTCGAGACATACTACAGTAGCGATCCTGGAGGTGCTAAAATTTCTTATACAATATACGAAATGTAATGCACAATATACAGTTAGCATGCCACACCATATGAGGGCAGCTTGTTATATTTGTTTCTTAAAAAAAAAAGAGCGAAGCAAATCTTGTCAACATAGTTTCTTCAAAGTAGGTTCTGTAATTTCTATGTAGAGTAGAAAAACTGATAAATAATTTTGTTTTATAATGTGAACATCAGCAAAATGAAACTGAAATAAACAATATTGAATAAATGGTCGCCCCTTCAGGCGAGTCCGGAGGGAAAGCTGTAACTTACAAGAAACTCAAAGACATTTATTTAACCAACAACAATAAACATTTTACATCAAGAATACATAAACTCTACTTATCAAACACCTAAAGTTCACAACTAATAGACATTTAAATTGCCGTTCACTTTTGAGTGCACCCATCAGGTACATAGGCACAATACCAGAAGTGCATTGTAATTTTGTTTTGTTTTCTTGTGACATAGTCGAGGTTACCCAGGGCTTGTTGAGTGTTGGATTGCCCAGTGCTATAACCCAGTGGAGAATTAATGATGAGGGTCGTTCGGTCGATGGCTTAGGGCGCCCATGATATCTCCAACAGTTTTTTGATAATGTTGTCACGTACTTACTGTTGCGCTATTTATGCCTGATCGCGAGACTGTAGACCGCCTCGTACGCCTGAAATATATTGTGAAATTGTGGGTGATTTGACACAGTTAACTTGGTAAAGCGGTTTATTCACTGTTCTGACTGCAGGTGAATAATATATGAAAATGAACCCAGCACTTATGGCCTGTCGGTAACCTTAGCGTGAAATAAATGGGGTATTATGTTGATACGCGATTGCATTAAGCTCTCTGGTGAGAGGGCAGGTGGCTCTCCCCTCGGTACTTAAAATAAATAAAAGAAATGTTCAGGTTGATTAAGTTAATATTACTATTGTAGGGAAATGATTACAGAATAAATGATGGCACAGAGGGGGATCGCATAGCAGGCGACCAATGCCGCCGGTTTGGTCCGAGTGCTGAGACGAACTGGCAGAGTGGCCTCAGTTTGCGTCACAAGTGACCAGAACAGAAGTCAAAAGGCGAATAATGAAACATAACATGAGCACTCTGTGATATAATTGTAATGGTGAAAAAGTATATAAATTAAATGGAACACATTGGTGACACCTCCATTTATTAACAAATGTCAGTTATGCTGGAAGTTGTGAAGTTGATGAGGCATGTCACGGCACTAAATTAAATGTTACAATGACGGAGGCCTTTATAGGCAATCTCCTTGTTAGGAAACATAACTTACCTTATATATTAACATTATTACAGTATTACAATTTCTTGTGAAAAGTGTTTGCATTTCAATTGCTATGACACGTTTGTATTTCACTGGCTACAGTGTTGCTAGGTGGCCATCTCCTGAAGGAATGGACGAGTCTACCTTTGCAAAGGGGTGTGGAATGCCATGCTTGATGCTATTAATACAATAAAACACACCCCTGACTGCAGTTGTGAATGCGGTAACTGTTAAATATGTTCGTAAAAATGCTGCACACTACTGGATGACANTCAATTGCTATGACACGTTTGTATTTCACTGGCTACAGTGTTGCTAGGTGGCCATCTCCTGAAGGAATGGACGAGTCTACCTTTGCAAAGGGGTGTGGAATGCCATGTTTGATGCTATTAATACAATAAAACACACCCCTGACTGCAGTTGTGAATGCGGTAACTGTTAAATATGTTTGTAAAAATGCTGCACACTACTGGATGACAGTTTGGGGCACTTAAAACTTCAGCTTCGGCCTACAAGCCAGTTGATGACACCCGGTGGTGCGTTGTGTCGTATTTAGCTGCGCGAGCTGCGACGACGCAACGAACAATTGCCAGTGCACTGAACGGCTGTGGCTTTGGGGTAAACACCGTTTCGGATCACCTACCCATTTATTAAAAGAGTTACCTTTTGTAATAAATGAGTAGGGCTGTCTCTTGAGTTGCATTATTCTTGTCGTCAAGATGGTGCAAGTTCTGTTCTTGTCGACCTTCACTATGCACCCTTGTAGTTGGTGCGGCCCGGTGTATCTGGTGTAGTTGTTGTGACTGCGGCAGTCAGAGTGGGCACAAGGAGCTCGTGGAAGCGTCCATAAACGTCACTTGATTGTAACATTTCAAATTTATCTTTAGCATAAGTATTTCAAGCCTATTTAAAATTCTCCAAGTTTTTCGGGCTGCCTGATCGGCAGGTCGATCGAGCTACACGATGAATTTTCAGTAGTCAAACAGCGGTCTTCAGGTGAGATTGGTGTTGTGCCGCTCGCAGTGCAACATTCTTTGTGTTAACATATTTTAACTTGCAATAGTTAAACTTTATCGAAACCGATCATCTAACCCCGAACTGTACCTACCATTCTCACGACTCGCGGCTGGAGAGTTTTACTAACTTTTAGCCAGTTTTACGCATGTTAGATTGCATCTCAATTGAGGAGCTTTTTCTCCATGTCTGCTTATTTCATAGGGAGCATAGGCATTCCTGTGTAATTAACATAGTTGCCATAATATTCTTATTTATATAGAAAGTGTTGTCTCGTCTATGTAATTTATCATCGAGACTGCTTCACAGTCACTTAAGAACTCGGCCTACTCCAGGAAAATGTTCTATGTATTTAAATACATTGTCGTGTCATGCACACGCTATGCACCAACTACAGGGTATTTGGAATGGCCAACAGTTCTGTCACCACCCACGATTAAGATGTGCATTATAGGGTAGAGGCAGCAAGAGCCGACCACCCCCTGAGAGAGTCTCGTGTCTTTCCGAGCCTTCATTGAGCCACTGGTGCCCATATGAACATTCTACTAACCAAATAGTCACCTCAAATTAGGCCCAATAACCAAGGCCATAACAATGATTATAATATCGTATGTATGAATCATAGAATGGTTGTCTAAAACGGTGTCTCTTTCCAACATTACAGTCGAGCCTGTCACTTAGCATGTGATTAAATTACTAATTAAGTTTTCGATGTAATTTTTCTCTGCTCACTCAAAAAGCATGTTGGTTTTATTTTAGGAATTTGACGAGGACCACTCCTGCGTGGTCTGGCACAGGCACTGTCATCACATCATCGGCCAACAGACGCTGCACCAGTGCGGCCTGCAGAACACGCACATCGTGCATCCCGATGTGTGTCCATATCGTTCACTTGAGAACGGGTCATGACCCGATACCGAGTGATCGAACCGNACATCGTGCATCCCGATGTGTGTCCACATCGTTCACTTGAGAACGGGTCATGACCCGATACCGAGTGATCGAACCTAGTGCCTGTGGTGTTCCTAGAGAGATCTGTGTAATAAGCATATGAATAAGGTTTTAGAATGTGTAGTAAATAGCATTATAATTTATCGCCCATGAGCAAATGTTTGTGAAATTCACCCTTAGGGGATTGTAAAGTAATCGTAGAATAAATGCACGCCACATCCATATTTAATGAGGCGTAGAGTAGCAAGGCTATGGTATTTGAAGTGTTCTACATAATTTTTCGAGTGCAATTGTGTGTCCAATCAAGCCAATTAGTCATGTGAGGAATAATTAGTTTTTTTTTAACCTAACCATTCTGGTTGTAGAGTGCCCCAAATCCCAACAGACCTAAATTTCCCACGTGCTCTGCAAGGCACCACATAATCATGTTTTATATTTTAATTAGTGTTTAATTATAAACTCTTAACTCTCTACAGGATTAAGAAAACTCGCCCAGAATGTTTTAGTGTTTGATGTGTATATGCTTCATGTTCTATGTTAATGAGGTCATTTAATTAAAGTACTTCGCGGAGTGAAGTGAGCTCACAGCAAAGATGCTACTCGCCTGTGCCATCTCTATCAGTCAGATTCCACGGGTCTTTGGTGCTGCACGTGCGTTGCATCGCAAGGGACGTTCGTACTTTGTTCTGAACACTTAACTACAATTTTACATAATTAACTGGAACTTATATTAAATGTTTTAACAGTTTTCCTCGTGTTCGCAGCAACCCTCCGTTAACTCAATTAACAGACCCTGGAGGTTTAATTACTATTGTAAGTTTCCGCACCATTCTTGGCCTTTTGGTACAGTAACGGCCGCTGGTAGGCCATGTGAGTCCGGTCCACTTTAATTTGCATTGTATACACGCAACTTTGTACACTATTCAGCAATGCAATTTACTTGAGTTTGATGTGTGACAGGTACAGGGGATAGGCATTACACTGTTTTTACACCCTGCTATACTTGTCCTGGGCAGGCAGCCAGCCAGCCAGCCAGGGCAGGCAGGTGACAACGAAACTTCCGGGTAAACACAGTCGGGGATGTCACGACGTATAAGGGCACACAGGGATGTTCCGAAGTTGATAGAAATAGGGTAAGTCCCTAGAAATAGGCCGCTGATGAGACACAAAATCCTACACAGAAACGCGCGAGGTACTCAGGCGATTTCTCGATTTCTATCTCGAGAAACTTCTGACAGCTAACTTGAATATAGCGAGAGATGGGTTAAATTCAGGCGCAGCCAAGGGACGAGGTCAGTTGTGGTCAGTTGTTCGGGAGCAGTGGTTCACAATCAGTTGTTCAGCCGAGATTGGAAGGAGTAGTTCGGCAGCCGCGATGCGAGACAAACAAGGCAGTTATTGTGAGAGGCAGTCGTATCACCAGGCCGGAGTTCGGACCCGGCTCAGGCAGTAATGTACAATTTGTTGTTCGCCGTCAGTTGTTCGGCAGCAATTATCGCCAGCCGAGACGGGAGTAGTTCGGCGGTACAGCCGCGAGACGGGATAAGCGCAGCCGAAATGGGAGTAATCAGTCGTGTGACGAGAACAGTGCAGAGAATTTGAGTAAATTCCCGGAAACGAGTGGCAGCCCCAGACCGAGAGGTACCATCGTAGTCGTGCGTGGTATGGCAACGAGGCAAGCAGTCAGTCAGTCAGTAAGTCAATAGTGACATCACCGGGGAGACAACCCAGGAACAGCCGAAACTTCATGTGTATATTCCCGAGATAAACCCAGTAGAAGTGCTGAGAACTTATGAGTTAATTTCCGAAAACGTAGTGGCAGTTTCCGAGGTGGGGAAGTCAGAAACACGGGCCGGACCGTTGCGGACGTCAACGCAGGACGAGGAGACGCGCTCTCCAACAAGGAACGCCAGCCGAGGTCACAGAGATAGTACAAGTTCCGGGAAACCAATCCCGGACTTCCGAGAGATTCAGTCAAAGCCGCAGGAAGAAGCCAGCTGAGTGCAGCATGCCAACGAGAGCCAGTCCAAGGTCCTGAAATATCGCCACCCAACTCACCAGGCCTCACCACCAACGAAGAAAACTCACCAAAATCTGCAGTCCCAGATAAGTAGAGAAACATCTCCCTTCAACAACCTTCCCCGATGCATAGTATTCAGCCCACCAGCCCTTCAGGCCTACGACTTGCAGGGGGGCTCAGTCTTGCCAGTGTGTGTAATTGCCTATGTTACCTTCAGATAAATAAATAATTGTGTGTTAAATAAAGGAGAACACTAGTATTTGTTTACTCCTAATGCAACAACCACAGGTGCCCTTAGTCTGCACAAAAATAATTTAACTAAATAAAATACTTTTCACCAACCTGTATAGCTCAGGTGGCCTAGTAGCGANCCAGCTGAGTGCAGCATGCCAACGAGAGCCAGTCCAAGGTCCTGAAATATCGCCACCCAACTCACCAGGCCTCACCACCAACGAAGAAAACTCACCAAAATCTGCAGTCCCAGATAAGTAGAGAAACATCTCCCTTCAACAACCTTCCCCGATGCATAGTATTCAGCCCACCAGCCCTTCAGGCCTACGACTTGCAGGGGGGCTCAGTCTTGCCAGTGTGTGTAATTGCCTATGTTACCTTCAGATAAATAAATAATTGTGTGTTAAATAAAGGAGAACACTAGTATTTGTTTACTCCTAATGCAACAACCACAGGTGCCCTTAGTCTGCACAAAAATAATTTAACTAAATAAAATACTTTCCACCAACCTGTATAGCTCAGGTGGCCTAGTAGCGAGTAGTTAAAATGGCGCCCAACATTAGGCATGTTAAGGCATGGGAGGGCATGTTAAGTCATATTTAAGTCTGTATAGACTGACACAAGAACCAGACTAAACCTAAGAGAAGCGGTTCACCCTTAACGAGNTGTGTGTTAAATAAAGGAGAACACTAGTATTTGTTTACTCCTAATGCAACAACCACAGGTGCCCTTAGTCTGCACAAAAATAATTTAACTAAATAAAATACTTTCCACCAACCTGTATAGCTCAGGTGGCCTAGTAGCAAGTAGTTAAAATGGCGCCCAACATTAGGCATGTTAAGGCATGGGAGGGCATGTTAAGTCATATTTCAGTCTGTATAGACTGACACAAGAACCAGACTAAACCTAAGAGAAGCGGTTCACCCTTAACGAGCTGGTCAGGGTAAACCCAGACTTCAGGGAGTCTATCATAAAACCCTGTGGCGTCCAGTTCGCAACATTACATTACGAGTCCCAATTAACGAAGCAGGCAGTGAGGAATTAATGAGTACGAGTGGGAGGAGAAAGTTATAGAGTGTAAGGGCATAGCAGCGAAGGGAGTTCAGTGAAGAAAGGAGGTCACTTTCACTGGATGGTGGAAATGACATGAGGTCAGGCAGTCAGGTAACAACTGCGCCGACCAATTACAGTAACCGGAGCGCCTGTGAAACAAAAAGTAGGAAAAAGTAAGTTACTAATTCCCTGGATGGTGAATAGCGATGCTTTCCAGAAAAGTATGCCAATATTTCCGCCCACCGTAAGACCACTTGAATGAGCGGCAGAGTAAGGGCAGGAAAATAGTTTCACTGTGTGGTACAGAGACTGCAAGATAGGGGCAAAAGCAAGATGCAACACAACCCCAGTGTTATTGCGCAGACGGTGCCCAAAGATAACGCACGAGTAAGGGCGCACGGGGTTAAAAGAGGCCTGAGGCCGNCAATTACAGTAACCGGAGCGCCTGTGAAACAAAAAGTAGGAAAAAGTAAGTTACTAATTCCCTGGATGGTGAATAGTGATGCTTTCCAGAAAAGTATGCCAATATTTCCGCCCACCGTAAGACCACTTGAATGAGCGGCAGAGTAAGGGCAGGAAAATAGTTTCACTGTATGGTACAGAGACTGCAAGATAGGGGCAAAAGCAAGATGCAACACAACCCCAGTGTTATTGCGCAGACGGTGCCCAAAGATAACGCACGAGTAAGGGCGCACGGGGTTAAAAGAGGCCTGAGGCCGGCCGAAACTTAACGCGCGCGGGAAGCAGCGTGTAAAGAAGACGAAGCGAGAGGAAGCAAACGTCAAAGAGTGTGAAGCAATGCGAACGAGCGTAAGAGGAGGCCGAAACTGAAGCGAGCATGGGAATAAACATGTGAAGCAGACAGGCGAGAAGGCGAGCGAAGCGAGAAGTAGTAAGTGAAAGAGAAACGAGAGAAAAAACCGAACAAAGGAACATGCGACCTAGAGCGAAGAAGGAAGAGAAAGAAGACAGAGAGAGAAGTGGCAACTACGCTCTCCAACAAGGAAGAAAGTGGAGAAACCAAGAAAAATACATCGGCAGAGAACCGAACCCAACAAACATCAGAGNGCTCTCCAACAAGGAAGAAAGTGGAGAAACCAAGAAAAATACATCGGCAGAGAACCGAACCCAACAAACATCAGAGAGGCGAGGCAATACCAGGAAAACCACAGTCGACCCGGAAACGAAGCGGCGACAGTCCAGCAGCCCGGAGGTGTCAACTGAACAAGAGAATCACGAGGGACCACCTTCCCCCCGCAAGCTGTCCAGGTCCGCAGTGCGAGGCGAGCTGAGGCGTCACTGAGAAGACATTCAACAAAAGGTAAAGTGTTTACCACACCCCCCCCATACAGCAACAAGGGTGAGAAAATGCAGCAATGCAATTTACTTGAGTTTGACGTGTGACAGGTACAGGGGATAGGCATTGCACTGTTTTCACACCCTGCTATAGTTNATGCAATTTACTTGAGTTTGACGTGTGACAGGTACAGGGGATAGGCATTGCACTGTTTTCACACCCTGCTATAGTTTTCCTGGGTAGGCAGCCAGCCAGCCAGGGCAGGCAGGTGACAACGAAACTTCCGGGGAAACACCGTTGGGGATGAACCGAAGTTGAGAGAAACAGGGTAAGTCCCTATAAATAGCTGATATAAGCCATCGACGAAGGAATCAAGGGAACCCTTACCAAGACTTAATGCAGACACAGCTCCCAGGAATCCCCGAAAAGGTCCTACCACACCCTCCCTCCACTCTCATAGGAGCGCGCAAGCTGCTGACGAGACACGAAATCCTACACAAAAAAAGCGCGAGGTACTCAGGCGATTTCCCGATTTCTCTCTCGAGAAACTGCTGACAGCTAACTTGAATATAGCGAGATATGGGTTAAATTCAGGCGCAGCCAAGGAACAAGGTCAATTGTGGTCAGTTGTTCGGGAGCAGTGGTTCACAATCAGTTGTTCAGCCGAGATGAGGAGTAGTTCGGCAGCCACGATGCGAGACAAACAAGGCAGTTAGTGCGAGAGGCAGTCGTATCACCAGGCCGGAGTTCGGACCCGGCTCAGGCAGTAATGTACAATTTGTTGTTCGCCATCAGTTGCTCGGCAGCAATTATCGCCAGCCGAGACGGGAGTAGTTCGGCGGTACAGCCGCGAGACGAGATAAGTGCAGCCGAAATGGGAGTAATCAGTCGTGTGACGAGAACAGTGCAGAGAATTCGAGTAAATTCCCGGAAACGAGTGGCAGCCCCAGACCGAGAGGTACCATCGTAGTCGTGCGTGGTATGGCAACGAGGCAAGCAGTCAGTCAGTCAGTAAGTCAATAGTGACATCACCAGGGAGACAACCCAGGAACAGCCGAAACTTCATGTGTATATTCCCGAGATAAACCCAGTAGAAGTGCTGAGAACTTATGAGTTCATTTCCGAAAACGTAGTGGCAGTTTCCGAGGTGGGAAGTCAGAAACACGGGCCGGACCGTTGCGGACGTCAACGCAGGACGAGGAGACGCGCTCTCCAACAAGGAACGTCAGCCGAGGTCACAGAGATAGTACAAGTTCCGGGAAACCAATCCCGGACTTCCGAGAGATTCAGTCAAAGCCGCAGGAAGAAGCCAGCTGAGTGTAGCACGCCAACGAGAGCCAGTCCGAGGGCCTGAAATAGGGCCACCCTATTCACCAGGACTCACTACCAATGAAGAAAACTCACCAAAAGCTGCAGTCACAGGCAAGTAGAGAAACGTCTCTCTTGTACAACCTTCCCGTAGCATAGTATTCAGCCCACAAGCCTTTCAGGGGCCTTTCAGGGGCCTTTCAGGGGCCCTTAGTCTGGACCAAAAAGATTTATCTAAATAAACTACTAGGCACCATTCTATATAACTCAGGTGGCCTCTTAGGGAAAAGTTTACAGCCGAATTTTGAGAGTTCTCATTTTAGTGTTGTATTCCTCACCCTGGCCCTATCCAGGAAGTCATATATGCCTCAAGGAGGCACCCTTAAATTATAAAGTAAAAAGGTAATTATAAGGTGTGCTAGGGGTCCTGAATACCCAGGCTACATATTACGTTTTCCTGTAAATTTATACAGTGTGTGTCAGGGGATACAGCCACGTGGTCGTTCAGCCCACGACCCTGAGAACTGCACCTTTGTGCTCTCCCAGTGAGCTGGTGCCCATTCTATTCGAAAAAGGAATATTGTGTAATATTCTAATTTTTTTTAACATACTCGCCAGACGACGTCCACATTACTATCTCCATCAGCTCAACTAACGTTAAATTGTTATTACTAATTCAATGCTCTGTATTATTTACTATTTTCCTGCCATTAATTTCCATTGCAACACTTGTTTCTGGTCAAGGCGACCAGGGACGATGGCCCTGTTGCCTCGGCCATTTCTTCTGACCACATGAGGAGGTGGATGCGTGACTTGGGAGACAAGCACTTTTGCATTTCAACTAACTTAGTAATTCACAAATGTTAATATTTTTCCAGAACCATTTTGTTTTCAGACTCCCATGGCCCACTCTCTCGTTCTCGTCCCCGCAGTAACTAGTTTTGGCAGGGGAGAGATTTAATTTAAAATTTCCGGTCTGCTGTCATTAACCGCACAAAACTGGCGAGTGCACCGACCACACAGTCGTGTACATCAACTTTGTTTTATCCTCGCATTTTACAACATGCTCAAGATAATGTCTGCTTCAAATAATTATTTTTATTTTTAATTTTCTTTACTTCGGCAAGTGTTTGTTCCAGGCTATGCCAGCACCTGTAACCATGTGTTCACAAGTAAGTTCATATCAATAAACACCATCGCTATTCTACGTGCTGTGTTATATATTTTTTTGTGTAATTCAGTTCCTCAGTAATTATTCTGAGTCAGGTACCGCCATGTTCGCTGGCATGAGTGTTGATAGGGTGTATACTCCGAGACCTGGTATTGCTATCTGGCTCTACATGCTGTAAGTTTCGTATTTTAAAACTACGTTATCCCACATTAACTCCATTCGGGGATAGGTTGAAAATCACCACACTGCCAGACGTCGCATGGCTCTGAGAATAACGAGATTACTATTCTGTCCCAGCCAGGGTATTAAAATTGCTAGCTGCATGGCGCCCTTCACCACCTTAATCGGTGGCCATCGCCGCCTAGCCATAACCTGAGACTCCCCGATGGCGAAACATGACGCCCTTTTGTATNCCCTTCTGTGTGGTGTAATCTACAGAGACTGGCTACTGTGGCTACAGAGTGGCCACCAGGGAATTTTCACCACCGAGGAACATCGAAAGACACCACGTTGGTGTTCCGCCATCTTCCCCGCTCAGCATCGGATATTGCTTGCTGCATTGCCATCTCTCCGGCCGTATTCTTTACAACTTCCATTTCATTTGAATATTACTGTACTGTTCTGTCAATTTTTTTGTTTTGTTTTAAATAATGCTATTATGCAGGGAATAGCTAAATAGATAGGTATGAAGGCCTACGTATCGTAATTTTACTATATTACCCACCTTGTCATTATGAAAATTCGTAAGGAATTTTTTTAGTTCTCCAACTTCATTACAAGCAAATATAAGTTTGCTTGGTACTAAAGGATATTTACAGCAAGCGCATCCCCACACAACATAGCTGATGGCATCACTGCTATCACTTTCTATCATTCACATTGCTGCTTGGCATGGCCTCAAACTATGACGAGGGGTGAGAGGGAATGGGTACAGGCGATGCACGCTACACACTTAGTTTCGAACATAAGGTTCAATGAGCAAGATGGGAGCACAAGGTTTGATATTCACTTTCGCCCATTGAATATCGAGACTGAGAGCGTGCCACCACTGCAAATCAGTGTCGAGGAGGCCTTAACTAGNTTCACTTTCGCCCATTGAATATCGAGACTGAGAGCGTGCCACCACTGCAAATCAGTGTCGAGGAGGCCTTAACTAGCTTGTGGGATGCACAAGTGTTTACCATGCACAATTTCAAGGAAGGCTATTCTCAGATCCCAGTTCACCCTGCTGACTAAGAAAAAATGGTATTCACAACACCTGATGGCCGTAGATTTCAGTTCCATGCAATACCCTTTGGGTTAAAGTGCGCACCATCTACATTTCAGCACATAATGTGTTAGGTACTGGCAGTTTACATAGGAATATGTGTGACAGTGTACCTAGATGACGACATAGTCTGGTTGCAGTCGTACGATGAACATGTTAATCACCTGGGGATGGTACTGGAAAGACTGGCTACTCATTAACTGATTGTGTCACTGGCCAAATGTCACATTGGACAAAACACTGTCGATTTCCTGGACCATGTCGTGTGCACAGATGGGAATTATGCCAACACTGCTCATTTGCGAAAAATTGGGGACGCAGTGCTGCGCACCATGCACAAGCAACTTACAAAGATTCCTGGGTTGCGCAAACTGGCTCAGAAATTATGTGCCACATTTTGCTGAACTCGTCACCGCCTTCATGGACTTATTATCGACCCAGTACAAGTACCGATGCACGAGCGAAGTGCAATCTGCTTTTGACCAACTTAAGGAACAGTTCAAACAATGTCAGGTTCTGTCACAAGTCGATGTAAACCATCGGCTATTCGTGCATACCAATTCGAACCTTAGGATGCTGGAGTGGTGCTCTACCAACTTGACGACGGGCACTGCCTCGTTATTTGTTATGTTAGGTAGTGCGAACTTTGGTAAGATACCATAGCAACGAGCGCGAGTGTTTTGCTACTGTGTGGTCTCTTCGCTGGTTCCACCCGTTACTGGAAGTCCAGCAAATCAGTTTGCAAACAGACAATAAGTGTTTGATGTGACTGGACAGCATGCAGGGAAAGTGAGTAAAACTAATGGATTGGGTATTGTTAAAATCTTTTTGTTTCACCATTGAACACATGCCCGGCAAGGACAATGACTGGCCTGACCTACTCTAAAGGGACCCAGACAAGTTAGTATTGTTACAGGATTACAGTGACCTCAATGTGATGTTCCTGCCTGAGCCCGTGCATGTCCCGGCAGAAGGGATAAACCATGCCGTGCCTGCCCGCCCCCTTCCACGTTCACCGCTCACATCACCATGTGTGCTCTGCAACGGGACTGTAGCCCGAACACCTGGGCTTAGGTAGAGCAAGCGGTAGATCAAGCACAGTCAGTGTCGCCAACATCCACACATCTCTACGAGCAGTGTGCTGCTGGACTTAATGAAAATGTCAGGGTATTGGATGGCATNTGTCGCCAACATCCACACATCTCTACGAGCAGTGTGCTGCTGGACTTAATGAAAATGTCAGGGTATTGGATGGCATCATGCAATCTACCGGACCGGGCTCGAACGAGTGGCATTGTTTATGTACCACCTGAGGACCGCGAACTCGTGTTCCGATATGCACACAACCATCCCCTAGTCGGACATCCGGGAGTGGAGCAGACTGTTCGCAAAGTGTCCCAATATTTTCACTAGTCCAGACTAGCATTGGACGCACATCTATTGGTATATGCGTGCCATGATTGTCAAAGCCAGAAAGCGAGGTGAGGTGATGGAATCTAACAACAGACTTTGTGGCTACTCACAGAACCGTTTAAGGACATTGCATTGGACATAATGGGGCCATACCCATGCACTGCGAGCGGCAAAAGATTCATACTGGTGGTGATGAACTTGTTTACCTGCTGGGTAGATGCGTACATGCTAAGTAATGCACGAGCACCGACCATCTGTACTACTCTAGAGACAGAATTTTCCCCTAATTGGGGCTTTCCAGAGACAATCCTATCTTACAACAGCAAGCAGTTTGGAGGATATAGGTGGAAGCAGTGGTGCCAATGTTTGCATGTGATGTTATGCACCATACCGATATACCACCGTAGGGCTAACCCAACTGAACACCGAAATCANGCCAATGTTTGCATGTGATGTTATGCACCATACCGATATACCACCGTAGGGCTAACCCAACTGAACACCGAAATCAGCAATTAAAAGCTCAGTTTTGGTTGCACATCGGGGAAGACTACACGAGATGAGACATACACCTAGCAGAGGCGCTGTTCTCTTTACGTCGCTGCATAAATGCTTCTACATGTAAATCACCAGCTNATGAGACATACACCTAGCAGAGGCGCTGTTCTCTTTACGTCGCTGCATAAATGCTTCTACATGTAAATCACCAGCTGCCTTGGTGCCCACCCCGGCAAATCGAACAGCCTCGATGAAATCACTGCGCTGACCAGCTCTGTTCAGCACCCACGGGACCGGGCCCGGTGGTAGGAGGCTGCATGACAGCATCAGGAGCAGTATGTACGGGGCATTACACTGGCCTTGGCCAGATAGCCAACCGAGCTGTGGCCAAGGGCGACAGTCTACATGCCGAACCACCCCTTGTCTAATGACTCCAAGAACTTCTGTGCTGGCCTAGCTCCCAACTGGATTGGGCCCTTCACATTCAGGCGACGTGTAGGGTAGACCAGCTACACCTTCCCGACCCAAGGGAGCACACGGAGATGACCCGGACGAGAGGCTGCCCAGATGGTTCCGGCGCGCCAGGCGAGCGCCTAGGTGTTTTTCACCATCGCTAGATCAGCAGCATTCGCCACAGACCCAAGACCTATCACCGCTACAGCCGAGCGATGCCGACAACGAACTGCATTACCAGCTGTGGGAGCAACTGTGGCCCGACCCCGGGGCTGCTGTCTGCCATCTTCACTGCCAAGCAACGCCCCTGCCAGAACATCATAGACGACGGCGTGCACAGTCAGGTTCGGTCTATCCGATGGGGAAGGGGGGATGTATGTCGTCATTCCTCCTCTGGTCATCAGAGCCCTAACCTGACACGTGGACGTCAAATGGAAGACAGGCGCATACACCCACGAGTCGCTGGCCACTCAGCATGGAACCGAGGGCACAGTAACGCTCAGCGAGGAGCGCGAAGACAGTGGATTTGTAATTATGTGAAGGTAACCGCAAGTGCAGTGCGTATATAGTTTTTCATACTATTAAAAGCATCTCTCGGCAGTATTTCCCTGGTGCGGGTATAGTTTTTCCATTTACACAGGGTGCTGATTAGGCTGTGCGTGATTGGAGTGTTCTCCAGGTGCTCCGACAGCCCAGCACAAGAGTGTGTCTGTTTATTTTACAGCAGACTGCCTATGAGCGATGTTAATAAGAGATCTAAGCAGGTTCGGGACACATCTCACGAGTGAGCATGATAGTAATTGTGTAGGGCTAGGGCAGGTCGACTGAACTGTGTGATGTTGAGGAGTACTAACTGCAAAGCCACCAGGCTGAATTTCCTATTTGTATCTACAGTTTAATTTGCATTGTAATTTTTCATAGGATGGCAGTGCTGTGCTGTGTGTTTGTTACAGGGAATTACAGCCGAGCCTGTCCCTTAGCACGTAATTAAATTAATAATTAAATTTATGAAATAATTATTTTCTGCCTACTTAAAAACAGGTTGGCTTTATTTTAAGAATTTTTATTACTGTTTCAGTGCCTTGTATTATTTACCATTTTCCTGCCAGTGTTATGTATGTAAGTTAAGAGTTTCTGGTTGCCTGCTTTTACCGTTAAGTTCCGCTGCAGCCCTTGTTTCTGGTCAATGCGACCTGGCCCTGGCCCTGTTGCCTTAGCCAGTTCTTCTTGTACCACACGAGGGGGTGGACGAATGACACGGAGACTAGTATTTTTGCATCACAACTGACTTCGTAATTCTGCAATATTAATATTTTACCGGAACCGTTTTGTTTTCAGTCTTCGATGGTCCATTCTCTCTCTCTCTGNCGTAATTCTGCAATATTAATATTTTACCGGAACCGTTTTGTTTTCAGTCTTCGATGGTCCATTCTCTCTCTCTCTGTCTCGCACTCGCAGCAAATAGTTTCGGCAGGGGAGAATTTTAATTTATAATTTCCAGTCTGCNTCTCTCTCTCTCTGTCTCGCACTCGCAGCAAATAGTTTCGGCAGGGGAGAATTTTAATTTATAATTTCCAGTCTGCTGTCATTAACCACACAAAACTGGCGAGTGCACCGACCACACAGTCGTGCACATCAACTTTGTTTTGTCCTCGTGTTTTTCAACACGCACAAGTTAATGTCTGCTTCAAATAATAATATTTATTTTTCAATTTGCTTTACTTTGGCAAGTGTTTGTTCCAGGCTATGCCCGCACCTGTAACCACGTTTTCACAAGTAAGTTCATATCAACAAACATCCTTCGCTATTCTACGTATTGTGTTATATATTTCAGTGTAATTCAGTGCCTCTATAATTATTCTGTTAGTCAGGCACCGCCATTTTCGCTGACGTGAGGATTGTTTGGGTGTACGCTCCAAGACCTGGTATAGCTATCTAGCTCTACATGCTGCAAGTTTCGTATTTTAAAACTACGTAATGCCACATTAACTGCAGTCAGGGATAGGTTGAAAATCGCCACACTGCAGATGTCTCACGGCCCTGAGAACGAGTTTACTGCTTTCTCCCAGCCGGGGCATTAAAATTGCTAGCTGCGTGGCACCCTTCACCACCTTAATCCCCGACGGCGATAATTTCATAATAGTTTTCAGTATATATTCCAGCATACCTTAGTGTATTTGAGATGTAATTTAGGAGTTGTTCAACATAGCAAAGCCCATTATTTCACTGTGCTACATCTCTAAAATATTTTATGTTAATACTTGTGAAACTTGTGTAAATTCCATAATTTCACTTTGGTACAGACATTCCAGTTTCCACCAATTAAGTTATGTAGTAAATATAGTCATTGCTTTCTGAGAACAAGACTTTTTGTAACTTATTATGTTCTGTAAAAATTATTATTTTTGGAATGTTATTAACAGATGATTATTTGGACTTGGGGAATGTATGCAGTTTCATACTCACCCAGTTTAATGATGTCCTGTCGTACAGCGCTGTTGTGTAACATGTAGCTTATGCATTATTTTAGATGAGAGTACGATTATTACATGTTATTGAAATAAGTTACCTTTGCTATGCGGTAAAATTAGAANCAAGTTGCCTTTGCTATGCGGTAAAATTAGAAGGGAGATAAATGAAGGCATGATGCTGCATTTTCTAGGTGTACATTGTAATTGATATACTTTGGTGTTAATAGTTTAATTCTAATGTGCTTTTTCATTTATTTTAAAATGCAGCAATTGTAGCGAATAAATTTTTTTTTCAGGTCAGTTTTTGTACATGGTATATACTTTTATTTTACTTTGGGAAGGTGGCATGACATAATATTCAGCATTACTTAAATTGATACATATTCCTAATTCACATTGTTGAATTACTATGTTATTTAATACTGTAATTTGTAAATGTATACACTTTCCCATTTACAGGTAGAAGACTATGTAATTATCCACTATGGTCATATGTAACTACGACCCAAACCAACTCCCTCTGGTGTCTTACCAGTTGTTCCTATTATTATATTTTGATGTAAATTATATTATTTTATATTAAGCTACCTGACTTACAACTTAACAATGATGTAAATGCTTATGTTGTTAAGGTTTCTGTTTGAATGTTGTCAAGGTTTCAAATTTTGAATTTTACACCATATGCTAACAATTTGGGGACATGTTATTTCAATTTACAAAAATTTAATAAATATGTCACATTAATACTGTACCTATTTTGCATATGTATAAACTTAGAAAGTTAAAATATAAGAGAGTACAATTTTTTATCTTAACAGCTGCCTGCCAAATGTAAAGTATTTGCTTAAGGACAAAGCAAATAAACTTGATAAATCTCAATTGATTTTTTTATTCACCTGTAACATTTTCATAAACGCTGCTTGTTAAAGATGCCGAAGAAGTTAAAAATTAGTTTTTTTGTCTTAGATTCTTCATAAAATTTACTGTTAAGTAATAACAAACTATAAAATTCAATATGTTTATAATTACATTACAAAAAGGTGATATAATACACAAGTACTCATAGCTTGGTACTCGTGAATACACGCGCACACACACACACACACAAAAGTTGGACGAACACATTTTCCACACGCGTGAGCTGTTGCGTGGAAAATGTGTTCGTCAGAATTGTGTGTGTCTATTCATGAGTACCAATCTGTGAGAACTTGTGTATTCTGTCTCCTTTTTTGTAATGTAATTGGTAGCCTAGCCCCTATTCCCACTACATCAATATGTATATAGGTAAACACTGAAACACATGCTATGATAAAAAAATGTGTGTGTATGTTTATTGCAAGCTCTCTTTACAAATGTTCTGGATAGAATAAAAATAAACAAATTGTGCATTTTTGTGACTATATAAAGGGAACTTTTACATTTTGCACATATAAATACTTTAATCATAAATGCAGTTTCACAACTTACATAATTAATTCACAATAAATAGGCACTATTGCATTCAGTGTGTGAAAGTAAATTAGATTCACACCAATTTCTTCCAATCAGTGACAATTCCCCTAATTACCAACAAATAAGCAAGATGAAATAACAGGAAGTGGTTATGATATATCATTCATGCATGTTTGTGAAGTTTAATGACTAAATAAATGCCTCGAAAGGATTTCTCTTGTATTCATGATGTAACCATTGAAGAACACAGAGACTGGAGAAATAGACCCCCCCCAACCGTATTATATGTAAATCCTTATTATGCAAAAAAAGGTGCATATAAATAAATTTTTAATATAAAATAAACTGAGAACGGTACTTAAATTGTTATATGTAACAAAACACAAGTCCTTCACTAAGTACTTCTGTGCAATCACAAACTACAGGACAATTATTTTGCAGTCATTTTTTGACCTTCAGAACCTCACTGAACTTCCAANAGTAAGTTCATATCAACAAACATCCTTCGCTATTCTACGTATTGTGTTATATATTTCAGTGTAATTCAGTGCCTCTATAATTATTCTGTTAGTCAGGCACCGCCATTTTCGCTGACGTGAGGATTGTTTGGGTGTACGCTCCAAGACCTGGTATAGCTATCTAGCTCTACATGCTGCAAGTCTCGTATTTTAAAACTACGTTATGCCACATTAACCGCAGTCAGGGGTAGGTTGAAAATCGCCACACTGGAGATGTCTCACGGCCCTGAGAACGAGTTTACTGCTTTCTCTCAGCCAGGGCATTAAAATTGCTAGCTGCGTGGCACCCTTCACCACCTTAATCCCCGACGGCGATAATTTCATAATAGTTTTCNTTGCTAGCTGCGTGGCACCCTTCACCACCTTAATCCCCGACGGCGATAATTTCATAATAGTTTTCAGTATATATTCCAGCATACCTTAGTGTATTTGAGATGTAATTTAGGAGTTGTTCAACATAGCAAAGCCCATTATTTCACTGTGCTACATCTCTAAAATATTTTATGTTAATACTTGTGAAACTTGTGTAAATTCCATAATTTCACTTTGGTACAGACATTCCAGTTTCCACCAATTAAGTTATGTAGTAAATATAGTCATTGCTTTCTGAGAATAAGACTTTTTGTAACTTATTATGTTCTGTAAAAATTGTTATTTTTGGAATGTTATTAACAGATGATTATTTGGACTTGGGGAATGTATGCAGTTTCATACTCACCCAGTTTAATGATGTCCTGTCGTACAGCGCTGTTGTGTAACATGTAGCTTATGCATTATTTTAGATGAGAGTACGATTATTACATGTTATTGAAATAAGTTACCTTTGCTATGCGCTAACATTAGAAGGGAGATAAATGAAGGCATGATGCTGCATTTTTCTAGGTGTACATTGTAATTGAAATACTTTGGTGTTAATAGATTAATTCTAATGTTTTTTTTTCATTTACTGTAAAATGCAGCAATTGTAGCGAATACAAATTTTTTTCAGGTCAGTTTTTCTACATGGAATATATTTTTATTTTACTTTGGGAAGGTGGCATGACATGTCCTTCAGCATTACTTAAATTGGTACATGTTCCTAATTCACATTGTTGAATTACAATGTTATTTAATACTGTAATTTGTAAATGTATACACTTTCCCATTTACAGGTAGAAGACTGTGTAATTAGCCACTATGGTCATATGTAACTACGACCCAAACCAACTCCCTCTGGTGTCTTACCAGTTCCTATTATTATATTTTTGTGTAAATTATATTATTTTATATTAAGCTACCTGATTTACAACTTAACAATGATGTAAATGCTTATGTTGTTAAGGTTTCTGTTTGAATGTTGTCAAGGTTTCAAATTTTGAATTTTACACCATATGCTAACAATTTGGTGACATGTTATTTCAATTTACAAAAATTTAATAAATATGTCACATTAATACTGTACCTATTTTGCGTATGTATAAACTTAGAAAGTTAAAATATAACAGTGTACAATTTTTTTATCTTAATAGCTGCCTGCCAAATGTAAAGTATTTGCTTAAGGACAAAGCAAATAAACTTGATAAATCTCAATTGATATTTTTATTCACCTGTAACATTTTCATAAACGCTGCTTGTTAAAGATGCCGAAGAAGTTAAAAATTAGGTTTTTTGTCTCAGATTCTTTATAACATTTACTGTTAAGTAATAACAAACTATAAAATTCAATATGTTTATAATTACATTACAAAAAGGAGATATAATACACAAGTACTCATAGCTTGGTACTCGTGAATACACGCGCGCACACACACACACACACACAAAAGTTGGACGAACACATTTTCCACACGGGTGAGCTGTTGCGCGGAAAATGTGTTCGTCAGAATTGTGTGTGTCTATTCATGAGTACCAATCTGTGAGAACTTGTGTATTCTGTCTCCTTTTTTGTAATGTAATTGGTAGCCTAGCTCCTATTCCCACTACATCAATGTGTATATAGGTAAACACTGAAACACATGCTATGATAAAAAAATGTGTGTGTATGTTTATTGCAAGCTCTCTTTACAAATGTTCTGGATAGAATAAAAAGAAACAAATTGTGCATTTTTGTGACTATATAAAGGGAACTTTTACATTTTGCACATATAAATACTTTAATCATAAATGCAGTTTCACAACTTACATAATTAATTCACAATAAATAGGCACTATTGCATTCAGTGTGTGAAAGTAAATTAGATTCACACCAATTTCTTCCAATCAGTGACAATTCCCCTAATTACCAACAAATAAGCAAGATGAAATAACAGGAAGTGGTTATGATATATCATTCATGCATGTTTGTGAAGTTTAATGACTAAATAAATGCCTCGAAAGGATTTCTCTTGTATTCATGATGTAACCATTGAAGAACACAGAGACTGGAGAAATAGACCCCCCCCCCCAACCGTATTATATGTAAATCCTTATTATGCAAAAAAATGGTGCATATAAATAAATTTTTAATATAAAATAAACTGAGAACGGTACTTAAATTGTTATATGTAACAAAACACAAGTCCTTCACTAAGTAGTTCTGTGCAATCACAAACTACAGGACAATTATTTTGCAGTCATTTTTTGACCTTCAGAACCTCACTGAACTTCCAAGTTTTGTAAAAAATGAAGAGTAATTAGTATCTTATAAGATTAAGAATTCAATAATAAAATACATGTATACGCTATTTGTAGGCCTATACATTCACACGCCAAGCATTATTTTATTTTACGAAACTGGAAACAGCTGAGTAAAGGCTTGGCTAAAATTGTGTTGACGCTACAATAAATTACAAAATCTCATGAATCAATAGAGAGTAATGGGAGTGGCTACAATCGACATTAAATCTTGCCGCGACGCTAAACGTCAAATGCAGTGCGCTAAAAGTTGGCCAACATTCGAGTCTTTGCGTTTAACGTTTAACGCCAGCCAATCAGAATTCAACACGTAAGGTTTTTCTTAATTAAAAACACAAATTAAAATATTTGTATCCATACACCTAAATTATTTTTATTTTTATACCTATTAATGTCGATTGTAGATATGCCAATTTTCCTATGGCGACGTTTAGCATTTAACATTTTGCGTTAAGTTGGTTGTAGACGAAACTTAAAGCACATTGACAAATTATATTCGAAATACAGGTTAAGGTTTAATAAATCAAAAATATGTATGAATTTACGTTTAATGATGAGATTCAGAATTTCTTACACCATTGGCAGACATTTTTATACACTTAGGTTAGTGTCATCCTAAAAAAAGTGTTGAACACACACTTGAAGTTCGAAACAGCCTAAATGCAAAATAATTTTAAGGAATAAACAAGGGAAAAATTTAGTGAATAGGCAGTTTGCGGTTACTTGAACGTTTTAATCAGTGTTTAGAAGTAGGTAAACTAAAAGAAAAGAATAGAAAACTATTGTTGTAAACATTACACATTCATTATCTATACCTTCATTAAATAATAGTGTTTGTTTGTATTAAGCACTGGCTTATATTTACGATTATTTATCTCATAATATAACAATGTGTTTCCTCAGTGGCCTACTATTCTGAGATCACAAGTAAATGCATCAGTTTCGCTTATGTTTGCACTAGTGATTATAATGGAAGGTCTACCAAAAGTTTACATTCTCCCCATTGTAAAATTATTGTACAACTAATAATAATGCCCATTGAAAAACCCATTGTAAACATACTTTACAGCTAGTAAAAATGCCCACCAAAATTAGTCTTTTAAGTAATAATTCACATACTTCGTACACGAAAATAGTTGGCATTGCAGAAACTCATTTGGAAACTATGTCTCATCATAAATGTTTTCCTTCACCTCCCACACTTACTCTGACCCCCTCCTTCTAATATTTTCTGTGCAATAGCACATAAAATGCTGGACTGCATCATAATTTTTAATATCACTGACTTCGAAAAACTAGCTCTCTCCATACTTCGTAAAAAGNTAAAATGCTGGACTGCATCATAATTTTTAATATCACTGACTTCGAAAAACTAGCTCTCTCCATACTTCGTAAAAAAGAAACTAATAATAGTATGCTGGGCACATGCTTATTCCAAGATTGAATTTGCCCATCCACGTGATGGTTAATGAATCACAAAGGATGGGGATGGCTGTTACCATAATTGGAACACTTATGTCTCCTTGCACCGAAAATATTAGGAGGAGGGAGTCGGAGTAGGTGTGGGAGGTGAAGCAAAACGGGTTCCAGAAAAAATTAATGTACAGCAAGATATGATCGGGCGAGTTAAAATAAACTAATGCCTCTCACTTGCAGACATGTCCTACTCCGACCANTAAAATGCTGGACTGCATCATAATTTTTAATATCACTGACTTCGAAAAACTAGCTCTCTCCATACTTCGTAAAAAGGAAACTAATAATAGTATGCTGGGCACATGCTTATTCCAAGATTGAATTTGCCCATCCAAGTGATGGTTAATGAATCACAAAAGATGGGGATGGCTGTTACCATAATTGGAACACTTATGTCTCCTTGCACCGAAAATATTAGGAGGAGGGAGTCGGAGTAGGTGTGGGAGGTGAAGCAAAACGGGTTCCAGAAAAAATTTATGTACAGCAAGATATGATCGGGCGAGTTAAAATAAACTAATGCCTCTCACTTGCAGACATGTCCTACTCCGACCAAGGTCTACAACAGAATAGCAAAATGGCTTACGTGACAGGCATATCACCCTGTAACAGTCAAAACCCCAATTTTCAATTTATAAAAATAACAGTCAGTAAATACTAAATAAAAAAATGCATTATACAGTTACCTTACTATTGAACTTACATGTGCAATTAATAAGCTAGGCGAGAGGGTTGCACTATTACCAAATACATTAAGTAGCTGTGAAAAATTGCCTAAACCGGCAAACCTGACATAAGTAGGTGACAGGCTAGGAAACAACCAAAATGATAGCAATTTTACTGCAGAGAGAACAATACACTTGAGAATGCACCATGAATGATATCAATTATTGCGTGAAAATACAAGAACTTGCTATGCTTAAAAAAAAATGTAGTATGTAAATATTAGAAAATATATTAGAACTCAGATATTTATTGCAATTCGGCTTCACTGTAATAACGCCAACGTCTTTAACAAAGAGGTCACACATGGGCAGGAATACAAAGATCCCATGGAGATAGCTGTTGTTTGCAGTGCTCTCTAGTAGTTGGAAGAAACAAACTCTAATCGAAACAGAACTTCACATATATGCTAACAGGTGCTGCTCCCAAACAAAAAAAATCATGTCCGATTATATTGTCGCCAAGTATTCCTGACCGTACATTGATACAGAATTGTTGTTGGTCGTGATTAACGATCAACATTGGGATTTTATTCATCACAAAGATGAGTGTTATAAACATTGATGATTCCATCTCTGATGATTCCAGCTTTGTCGGTAAGTGATGCAGCGGGCAGAAAAGACGGATAACCGAAGGCCTCTGCGGAAACCGAGTGGAATGCCTCTACTTGCTGAACATGTTACGGATAAAGCAGTTGCTATCACAAAACACTCCACTGATGAATGTCCAAAATTCTCTTCTTTTAGTATGTTTCAAGCACTTGTGCCAGCCAGAGGTGAATACAGCATGTAAACAATGAAAGCAGTCTTCACAGTTGTAAAATATTACAAAGGCGTCCTCAATCGGTTGTCGCTTCGTAAATACACGGCGTAGTGGCAGGTAAGTCAGTCAATNCGAAAGCAGTGTTCACAGTTGTAAAATATTACAAAGGCGTCCTCAATCGGTTGTCGCTTCGTAAATACACGGCGTAGTGGCAGGTAAGTAAGTCAATCAGCAGATTTTATATCCCCTTACTCCTTTCAAGGAAATCTCTTTGGACAGCCTTCTGTAAGCAACTCGCCTAGTGAATACATGCTGCTACCTCCAGATGCAGTTGCTACCCAGCCATTGCTCCTCCTCTGCCTGTATTCTGGCAGCGTGGACACCGCTCTGTACGTTATTCACATCCTCAATACAAAACGTTCGGAGACTCAGTTCCNCTGTATTCTGGCAGCGTGGACACCGCTCTGTACGTTATTCACATCCTCAATACAAAACGTTCGGAGACTCAGTTCCCTAACTGTATATATAGTTTCTCTGAACCAAGAGTAACATAAAAGTCCTGCACACTTACATCAGGAGAAGCATTTTTTATCATTCAATTGTATTAAAATTTGCTGCGTAAAACGCCTGGATAACTACTATACTGTACGATCATGCCTGTAGGAAATGTTGCATAAGAAGTAGGCGCTCAACCCTGCATTTGTAATAATAATCTAGTGTCGCACGTCTACTTCCTATGCAACTTGTCCTCCGCACATTATCGCACCACCTTGTTCTGCAGGTGGTGCNTCTAGTGTCGCACGTCTACTTCCTATGCAACTTGTCCTCCGCACATTATCGCACCACCTTGTTCTGCAGGTGGTGCACGCCTCAACTTTGAACATTATTAAATTATATGAAGACGCTTTTTCTGGATGTAAGTGTACATGTTTTGGTGTTACAATTGGTACAAAGAAACTATGTCTAGAGTTTGTGAACAGAGTTTCCGAATATTCTATATAAACCAACTAGCCGTCCTGTTGGCCGAGCAGTCACTCCCCACACCACCTGTCGAGCCGTACTCGAGGGGCCAGTATCCAGTCCCGTGGTTGAGATGAATCATGGACTGCCCCCAAGNCTAGTGTCGCACGTCTACTTCCTATGCAACTTGTCCTCCGCACATTATCGCACCACCTTGTTCTGCAGGTGGTGCGCGCCTCAACTTTGAACACTATTAAATTATATGAAGACACTTTTTCTGGATGTAAGTGTACATGTTTTGGTGTTACAATTGGTACAAAGAAACTATGTCTAAAGTTTGTGAAGTGAGTTTCCGAACATTCTATATAAAGCAACTAGCCGTCCTGTTGGCCGGGTAGTCACTCCCCACCACCTTTCGAGCCGGCCGGCCTCGAGGGGCCAGTATCCAGTCCCGTGGTTGAGATGAATCGTGAACTGCCCCCAAGACCCAGTTCACGTGGACGCCTGCTGCAGGCAGCGAATATGAACAGCAAAGTGAGTTGATATAAATATTTTTGAATTTGACTTCAAACCCTGCACGATCCTGGGAGATAATTTATTCATGACGGTGAGCGGGAAGTAATGATTCAATTCGACCTTCTGCAAAACAAAGAAAACTATAAAATATTTTAATTTTAATAATGGTAAATTACAGGATTAGCATTAATGGTTTTAGAATTTATTTTCAGTGTTCTTGTGTTTATATTTTGTTAACAAATTAGCAAGTCCATTTAATAATTCATACTCCTTATTTTAACAAATATTATTTATTTTTACTTGTGTCTCACTTATATAAAAATTCTGTTCAATACATCTTAAACCATATTTTTCATCAATCACAGAAATACTTCCAGAAATACACGTCTTGTCACCGTAACCTCTCTTCAACACGCACAAAGGTTCAAATGAGTCNTCACAGAAATACTTCCAGAAATACACGTCTTGTCACCGTAACCTCTCTTCAACACGCACAAAGGTTCAAATGAGTCAACAAGTATCAAACAAAACTTCACAGTGTAATAATTATTACGATAGTCAATGTACCTATATCGCTTATGCGTTGGTCAATTGCGACATTCATCCCACGATGAAGGGTCACGCGTTCTGCTGGTAAAAATTATGTGCTCTCAGAAAACTGCAGCCTGCCGCACCGTACATCAAATGAATATCGGACGAATNTTCTGCTGGTAAAAATTATGTGCTCTCAGAAAACTGCAGCCTGCCGCACCGTACATCAAATGAATATCGGACGAATTCATCCCATGCAGACGTCAAAATGCTGGCTATACTGCATTTATACTCACACGTAAGCCCAGCACACAAGATCTGTCTCGTATCACTTGTTCTTTCGGGAATAGTCGGCCCAATATAGGTTGCTTACGATGTATTTACAGCCACATGTATGAAGTATTGCCTATGTGCCAGGCGTTGTATCGTAGCCGCTGAAAACTTTGTGCGTTTTAAAAGGAAGCAGTGGGCATAAGGCACTTACGTTTTATGTTAAGTAGGCCGTACTACTTCATAAGACGACAGCAAAATTCCATAAAACTTGAAGAAAAAAAAAAAGAAAAAAAAAAAAGTAATAATAGTGTGGGCAACCATACTAGTGATGGTGGTAGGTATTATCATCAGTTTGCCCATAAGGTGAAGATCTCGGTAGCAGAAAACACTATCCAGAGAGTTGTGGTTAAATTTCACGTCGTTTTTGAAATTGCAAAAATGTCATTTCTTAACTCAATTTTCAAGAGCGTATACAGTACGTTCTTTAGGAACTTAGCTAGGCTGTAAGTTGCATTGCATATGTCTACCTCAGTTTCCAAAATAAATCACCTCCCAAATATTTCGGACAAGTTTACGAAAAGTTTATATATATATATATATATATATATATATATACATGTAGGTATGTACATAAGTGGCGTGTGCCGACAAATAAATAGACTTAAGAAACTTTTCCCTCATTGCGCAGCTAAAAGCGCCAATTGTATTCATTGTTGTTTAAAGGATTTTTAATAGTTAAAGTCGTCTGGGCATGTGCTCTCACAAACATTCTTGGGTATTAAAATACCGGGACAGAAATTTTGTAGCAGTATAGGGACGTGCAGCACAAAATAGTCTTTATCGTTAGACCATTAAATCATAAAACGATAGGGTCATATATCAGTGTCTCATACAGGCCGTTGCCGATGGAATTGCGATACTTCATAACAGTGCCTTGCACCTTAAAGAGACGAAGCAGAGATAAGTACCTGTATTACACTTTTTATTACTGCGCTCTTACATCTCCATTATACTATATAATTTCAGCCAGGTAACAATTTCTTAAAATGGAATTATTAAAAATAAATGGCTAAGTCAAGATATTTGGTAGCAGGAACTTGCAAATCTAATGATTGCTATGCTCTGTTGCAACACCGATTGACTCCATAGTGAACCTCCGATTTTAGAACCAGAGTGATTTGCATGGTCATTGTTCGTCGTTAAGTTATCAGCCNTTGACTCCATAGTGAACCTCCGATTTTAGAACCAGAGTGATTTGCATGGTCATTGTTCGTCGTTAAGTTATCAGCCTTTAATGTTTGAAGTATGTGGTGAGTGAGCTAAGATACGAATTATTTTCTCTTGGCACTTGCCATGAAAGCCGTCCACTAAATTCATTCACACGAATGCACAGTCATAACGGCAATATATTCAATACGACGTCTACAATATAACGCCCTCTCATCCCCCCACATAATGNCGAATGCACAGTCATAACGGCAATATATTCAATACGACGTCTACAATATAACGCCCTCTCATCCCCCCACATAATGTAGCGACATTTTACTACCGCACTGTTAATATCAATCCAGACGTGATGAGGCATTCTCAGATTGGCTCCGAACTGAAAACATTACCTCGTTTGTCACGTCCACAGAGTAGATCAAAGGTCTTAGTCCTGGTCCTATTCATAGAACGCGAAATGTAACGAGAATTCTTGTTCCCTGAACTTCCACCACGCGAGCTTAAGAACTACCTACCAATTTTAGTTTTTGATGCAGCGCGGAAGAGGAAACGAACAAAAAAACCCGGGAAGGGAGGAGAGTATCAGTGCACTTCATTGCAGGCCTCTTTCGCGACGGAATCACAGGACTTGACACGGGTCTGGCCGCCATATTTGTTTTTTATTCAGATGCAGCTTCTGCCATAAATTACCCCTCTTGTTGCAAACTCGAGTGTCTCTGTCCCCCCCCCTCATCGACCACGTACACAGAGCCCTTCCCGGGGCAAACATCTCGTTTACAGCCATTGAAGCTGAGCCCTTTGATACGCGGGTTGCCTGTCATTACCCGATGAAGGGGNCCCGGGAAAAGTTGGCTACACAAGAAGCTGAGTCGCGCGTGTAAGGATGAAGAGGTGGAATGGAACGTCACGAAACTGTGTTTTAATAAACGAAGTGCAACCGAGGCATGATAAAATTAAATCGCACTAAGGTGAAAGGGGCTAAATCAAAACGGACTCTTCTTATATTATTTTTCTGAGCTTATGACCCAGGCCACATTTACTGCAAAGAAAGGAAGCAAGTCATATAAATTCTAGTGTAGGAAATGAATGTGTAGTTATTTCCGTAATGAGAGGAAGGTAAGTAAGTCATTGACTTCCTTCCTCTCCAGAAATGATATTGTCCACCAGATGGCATCAGTATACAAGAAAAGGTATGATGCAGTCACAACTGATGTCTTACTGCAAACTTAGTTCATGTTTGTATTTTTACGTGAAGCAAGTATACAGCGCGTAACTAAAAGAATCGTCCGATTTCACAATGCTATAACGTTTACACTAATGAAGATAGGTCCTAGTGGTAAATTGTAAAACACACATAGAAACGTAAGTTTCTCTTGACACATGTTGCACGTCGCCGGTTCTCTTGGTTGCCGGTAGGTGTCGCCCTGGCAGCGCTACAGCTGGTGCTGCTAGCGCGCTCGTTCAGTATTCGCCGGGATGGCGATAACACAGCAACAAAGAGCGTTTTGCGTTCTCCGTTTCAACAAGTGTGAGTCAGCTATAACTGTGCAGCGTGATTTCCGTTGACTCTATGGCACTGCACCTCGTACTTCGCAGAGCATCCGACGGTGGCACGAGCAGTTTCAAGAGACGGGTTGTTTATGCAAGGGTAAGTCCACAGGTCGCCCAGTGTGCCGGAACAAGACGCAGAGCGCATCTGGCAGAGTTTTGTACGGAGTCCATTCGTNAAGTCCACAGGTCGCCCAGTGTGCCGGAACAAGACGCAGAGCGCATCTGGCAGAGTTTTGTACGGAGTCCATTCGTCGTGGCAGCCGATAGCTTGCCATCTCCCACATGACTGTCTGGCGTGTTTTGCGGTGACGATTGTTTTTCAAACTATACAGGATTCAAGTGCTACAAGCCCTTCGTGATGGTGATAAACAACGACGTCTTGAGTTTTATGAATTCATTCTGTGCATGGAGATGGACAATGAAAACTTTTGTTCACATATGGTGTTCAGCGATGAGGCCACGTTCCATTGAAGTGGAAAACTGTACCGCCACAACGTACGAAAAGGGGGAACACAGCGGCCAGATACCGTAGTCGAGTATGAGAGAGAGACACTCCATAGCTGAATGTTTTTTGGGGGAAATGCCGTTACGGGAATATCTTATATGGATATGTTGACGGTCTGGCTGTTTCCACAATTACGAGAACATTCCGAGAACTTTTCCAACAGGACGGAGCACCACCACACTGGCACCTACGTGCCAGATAATTTGTCAACAATGAGCTTCCTGGATCGCGCATTGTACCACTGGCCTCCAAGGTCACCTGATCTCAGTGATTTGTGGGGCTTGTGAAAGACTACGTCTACGTGCCTCCCCTTCTAACAACTGCGGGCGAAATGCGACGCTGCATAGCAACAGCAGTGGCTGCGGTAACACCTGACATGCTCGCACGAGTATGGGACAAGTTTGGCCACCGTTTAGACGTATGCCGTGCGTCCGGTCGAGGGCACATTAAACATTTGAGAAAGTATAAATTAAAACTTTGTATTCTTATATGTGTTTATTAATTAAGACGTAAGGTTTTATGATCATGCATGTAACATATGAAATCGGAGAATATTAAGTAACAAAGTTATAAAAGAACATCCAAGAGGAAGACCANTGATCATGCATGTAACATATGAAATCGGAGAATATTAAGTAACAAAGTTATAAAAGAACATCCAAGAGGAAGACCACTAAAGAAGCATTACTGAAAGGTGAGCCACGTAAGTGCATATACAAGAAAATAAGTGAAAGTAAAACAAATCTGGTGTTGACTGTAACTGCCGTATGAAATGTATTCGTGAAATAAATTAAAATCCGCGAAACAG
This sequence comes from Clitarchus hookeri, assembly GCA_002778355.1. Taxonomy (NCBI): domain Eukaryota; kingdom Metazoa; phylum Arthropoda; class Insecta; order Phasmatodea; family Phasmatidae; genus Clitarchus; species Clitarchus hookeri. Next base: position 465,737 of record NQII01001308.1, read on the forward strand.
AATCCTGCCTAAATTTTTTAAACATACAGGCCAAGAATGCTTAAGATCTTTACTTACAAAGAATGGTTGAGGTTACGGAGGTTAAGATGAGGCGTCCGAGAAAAAGGGAAGAAAGTAAGAAGAGACGTTCTTCATTTAATTATTTTGTGTTGGGTGGGTGTATTTGTAAACCAGTATGTCAAAAGGCTTTCGTCAGTAATTACGCTCTTATACAAAAGAGAGTATTCAGNGTGGGTGTATTTGTAAACCAGTATGTCAAAAGGCTTTCGTCAGTAATTACGCTCTTATACAAAAGAGAGTATTCAGACTTAACCAAATTCTCTTGGCAGGCGAAACACCAGAAGATAGAATAGGTAAGAAATAACCCTTTAACTAGGCAATTATCTGAGCACATTTTATTACTCATTGAAGAATATAAAATAAATTTTCCAGTAAAGTCATCTTATAGTGCTGGAAAAGAGTGTGAATACGTTGATGCTCATTTAGGTGTGATAAAGATGCATAGAATGCTCAAGAATAAATATACCGAACTAAATGTGAAATAATATTTTTACAGAAAATACTTACTTTTCTTAAAATTTCAAGTGGACGTCTGCTCAATATGTGAAAAGCTTACAGCATACATTAAAAGNTCACCTCAATCACCCTCATCGGCTCTCAAGACCTCGCTGTTAAGAGCCGCCCAAATCTCTTCACTCACTCACTCTTCACTCAATCCTCTGTGAGAGTGCAAGAAAAGTTGCTGAAGCAGAACTTAATATCCACAGGATGAGAGCAAGAAAGTTTTATTGTTCGATAATTGAAACGAAGGAAAGTTATTTGCATGGCAACACAGCTGCTGTTATTTACGTGGATTACATGCAAAAAATTGTACCTACTGTCCATCCCGGTACAAGAGATCTTTTGTATGCGCTAGATGTAGCTACTCGCCTTATCAATACACGCTAGCAAAACTGAGAAATGTGTTCTGTATCTATAACATCAAGGTTAAGCAAAGAAGGGTGCCAATGAAGTGGCATAGTTCTTGTACGACTATGGTATTGACCTTCTTTTATTTGCAGATCCATGCCCTGGTCAAAATAGAAATCACACATTACTTAGGCTGTGTTCAGGTCTGATTGAATCTGGCGCACTTAACACTTTGACTGTCACCATATGCACTTTTCGTAACACGTGTGTTTGTGCCGAGGTCTTTTTTATTGAATTTATCACTTTAGTTAAATAAGGCGAAGAAAATTAGCGTATTTTATAAAAAACGTCTATGGAAGATGTTACAGTCACGTGAATAAATGTGATGCACATTATGAGAATCAAAACAGAGCTCTGCATCATATTGATGCACATGTCAGTCAAAGTGTTAAAAGCATTATATATACATTTCTTGAGATAAGTCAGTCTTACTTACCTTATGGCCGAGACTATCGAGTGATGAAGTTACGAATGTACGTGCAACCAAACAACGGGGCAGTCGACTTCTTTTCAAAAGTATGTCGGTGGATATCAACTGACCTGGTGAATGATGACGACTTAAAGTAGGCAGTGAATTCTGAACTACATTTTTGTCAGGTTTATTTTTTATTGTTTTTTTTTAATGTCAGCAAGAACAAAAATTACAGTGACTACTTGTATTGTCTATAAAAACAGACCAAAATGATGAAACAGACTGTTGAATGTGTTAGTTTTAGAATCAGCAATAAAGAAAAAATAATTAAGTCATACATTTTAAAATCTTTCAAGAAGTTCAGTTATTTTTTACGTTCAATGATAAAGCTTTTCCATAAAAACTAAAAAAATTAGATTATATACAGAAGTGTCACTCCTTACATTATTTTAATATATTGCAGGTGTTGGATGTTATTATGTTATTTGTCTTTCCTGAAAAGTTGCAAAATACTCTCACTGGCAAAAAAAATTGATTGCCATTATCAAATCACGCGAGTACAACGAAGGTTGCCACACAGTATCGTTATAGTCCGAAATGTGTCCCATTTACGTTTGATGCGACTTGCTTGCGCGAATGTGTCACTAGGTGGTATAAATGTCCCTCTATACTTCATAGCTGCAAGACATTAAATAAGGCCTTAGTAGCAGCATGAACCACAGAAACAAGTTCAGCGAACACGCAGAATGCCCTTATGGCGCACTCGACTAGCCTTTGCCCAGCTGGATGAGTTTGAGAGAGGGCGCATCGTCGGCCTCCAAGAGGCAATTTGGACGTTTAGGCGCATTGATCGCCACTTGAACCGTTCTGCTTACACTGTAAGTCGGCGCTGGACGCCGTGGGAACAGGAGGGAACACACACCTGCCGAGAAGCCTTGGATTGACGCCGGCAGACCACCACAGAGAGAGGATTGTTTCATCGTGCGACAGGCTGTAAGCACTCAACGGGCGTCGCTGCGCACCATCCAGAGACATGTCACGGTTGCTGGGGGTACGCCTGTGTCTACCAGTATCATATCCTGGCGGCTAGCAGAGCGGGATCTACCGTCGCGGCGTCCCTTACGACGTCCACCATTACGATCTGAGCATCGCCGAGCACGTGTGACCTTCTGCCGGAAATGGGCAGCATAACAGCTTGCGTATTGGCGACGAGTGCTGTTCTGCGACGAATCTGTCTGGATACAGAAGACAGCCAAATTCGAGCCTGGAGACGTCTTGGCCAGCACCGTTATCCACATTTCATAGAAGTGATGGCACACCGGTCTACATCATAACAGATATGTCATGGTGTGGGATGATATTTACTACGATTCCCGCACGCCACTGGTGGTGATTGAAGGACCATGCGTGACCATGTGCGCTCCCATTCGTTATGCAGCTTGACAACCACATAAAGAACTGACTCACACAGCACGGGTAGTTCTGGCCTGCCTTTGTGATGTCAACATGCTTCCTTAGCCAGCAAGGTCCCCAGACCTCTCGCCCACTGAGAACGTTTGGGCAAAATTGGACGGCAACTTCGACCAGCGGCAACTACGGCGGATTTGGAGGGTCAGTTGCACCAGCTGGGGCAGGATCTTCCTCAAGAGAACATCCGACGTCTGTATGCCTCCATGCCTGATCGTATAGCCGCCTGTCTCTGCGCTACGGGTGGTCCAACACAATACTACGTGCATTCTGCAAGTGTTGGTCCCCAGCAATACGTGCTTGGTGCGCTACAATAATTTGATATTTTCTGTATACGTACTAATTGCCATGTCCTGTGCCTGTACCCACCTACGTGCCCCTGCGATGGCACCTTCAGAGTAATCAATTTTTTTTGGAAATGAGTGCATCCCTAAGCCCCTTTCAATTAAGTGCAATTCAAATAGTTTCTTTGCCGCCGAGACAGCGTGACAAAACAGAGCTTTGCAGAGCAAATATACAATAGAGAAAGAATTATGGCACATGCGCATGTTAAACATTGTCCATGTTAGGAATAACTGATTTTAGTTAAATTGAACATNGAGAAAGAATTATGGCACATGCGCATGTTAAACATTGTCCATGTTAGGAATAACTGATTTTAGTTAAATTGAACACTCAGCAATATTTAAGATTTTCATAACAATGATGCAAGAAACACAAAACTATTATACATCGTGACAAACGTTTTCTGGCTAGAAAAAAAAAATCTTCTAAACCAGTCCACACTGTTTTAAATTTTGTTGTGGTATATTCTGACATGTTTGAGTTGTACTTCTCCAAATGTATACACGTTATATGNGAGAAAGAATTATGGCACATGCGCATGTTAAACATTGTCCATGTTAGGAATAACTGATTTTAGTTAAATTGAACATTCAGCAATATTTAAGATTTTCATAACAATGATGCAAGAAACACAAAACTATTATACATCGTGACAAACGTTTTCTGGCTAGAAAAAAAAATCTTCTAAACCAGTCTACACTGTTTTAAATTTTGTTGTGGTATATTCTGACATGTTTGAGTTGTACTTCTCCAAATGTATACACGTTATATGGCTGGATGGTAAAGTCTTAAAGTTTCATCGACATCGAGGTCATTACAGATGGAACCAGTGATTCAGACAGTCAAGATTGGGGAAGGAAGGGGCCATTGCCTTTTATTAAGAAAACATTCCAGCGATTCGGGAACTCGTAGAAAACCTAAATCAGAATGGCTGGACCAGTAATAGAACCAGGGCCCTCCCGATTGCGAGTTCAGTGCATTACCACTGCGCCACATCATCGATTACATTACATGGCAGTTAATCACATAAAGTGTAACGTCTTTTCCTACAAAACGACCGCGAACGGTTAGTTGACGTATACAGCTGCTACAGTCGTAAGTAAGAATTCTTTGACGCGAGCTTGGTAGGACGTGGGATTTCAGGCAAGTTTCAGACACCCTACGCAACAGTGAGTGAGGTAGTAGTGACATGGAAACGCGAGAGTGTTATAGCACTCGAACCCAGTTACTCGATGTGGTCTAACCACGCATATCAGGGCCGTGTCAGAGCCGGGACCCTTCCGGGCAACAGAACAGGTTAAAATTCTTTTGCAGTAGCGACTATCATAGCGCTAGCACTAGAAGATGAGGAAGTGTAGGACATATAAGAGCTTGAAAAAAAAAAGTGCNTTGCAGTAGCGACTATCATAGCGCTAGCACTAGAAGATGAGGAAGTGTAGAACATATAAGAGCTTGAAAAAAAAAAAAGTACGGCTTCACAGTGCTTGGGAAATTAAACCAGTGGAAGGATAGCTTGTAACTTGGTTCCCTGATTTGACAAGTGACGAAACGAAATTTAGTGAGTGTTGAAACAAAATTTGATGAGTGTTGAAACAAAATTTGATGAGTGTTGAAACAAAATTTAATGAGTGTTTTAGAATGACGCAGTCCACATTCCCAATGCTATTATTGATACTGGAAAACCATACGAATATAAAATACAGAGTATATTCGCGGTTTTTGAATCAAACCTTTGAAAAATCATCCTACTTATGACATGTTTTGTTGTTTCCTAAATATATCCCGTATTTCAAGCGTTATATACATGCTTGAACTTTAAAGTACCTTATTTTTAATTAAACTGAAATGATACCTATATTCTGTCTACAAATTATAATTATTATGAAGAATAACAAGGAGAAAATAAATGTGTTGGTAATGCTTAGTAAGAAATAGTTCCCTAGCTAAATACTATAAAATTGAGTGCGCACAAATGCGGCGCGTTATCCCTTTGGTGTAATATTCTGTACTTGGCTAAGCTTTGTTTGCGTAAGGTGGGGGGGATATCCAGAATGTAGAACTTAAGCAAGGCTTCAGAAAAGTTAGAAGTAACCATACATAGACTATTCCATCTGAAGGACTGCCATTTTACCAAAACAGCGCCTAGCATCCTGTCACTCAGAAATTTCCTAAGGCACTGACCAGCTTCAGTGTCGGGTCCAGGGAAAAGTATATAAAACTTCTTTCGTCAATTCCTGAACCGGCGCCCTGACGCGCTTCTGACACGACCTTGACACGGTCTAGGCACATGCCGGAATATCTCAAAACGCGCATTTATTTATGTAGTGTAAGTTGTTTCAGGAGCCACGGTAGCTAAGTGGCTAGCCTGCTCGCCTCCCACCAAGGAGAACCGGGTTTAATCCCCGGTCGGGTCACTCCCGGATTTTTGCATGTGGGAAACGTGCCGGACGATGCCGCTGGTCGGCGGGTTTTCTCGGGGATCTCCTAATTCCCCCACCCTTGCATTCCGGCACTGCTCCATTCTCATCTCGCTTCATCTCATCCATCCCGCGGAAGGCAATGGAAAACTATCGCACTATCATTCTGCCTTGTGTCCTTGGTTTTGACCAACCTTCAGGTTGCTAACCTCCACACACGCACGCGCGCGCACGCACAACATACTTAAGTTGGTTCAGGGCACCGTTAAGTCGCCCAGTGGTCACCCGGCCCTGATATGTGTGGCAAGATCTAAGCCGACAACATTGACAGATCAAGGTGTTAGAATCCTCCGACGTGAAGTGAAGTCAAATCGTACACAGACAGAAGTCTAATGTTGTTGCAACAAAAATTTACTATTGAGCTATTTCTTTAAACGTTTATATTCATTTGAAATTATTAATGTTGTGACACAGTTAAAAGTGTTAGCCATTTACAAAGACTTATGTTATTATAATGCAAATATACTGTTGAAGTAGAATTAGGATTTTGATTGGATTTCCACTGCCTACAATGACTAACTTACGAAAAAAGTAACCAAAAATGAAGAACACAATATATGGGTGAAAAACACAAATGCAATAAAAAAGTGATATAGTATAAACAAGCATATATATGTATATACATATATATGTGTGGAATACGAGACAACGATCCAGCAAAACCAAATGCGGTTACATTTTTGGTAGTCATTGTAGATAATGGAGACCCGATCAAAATCCGAATCCTGTTTCACCACATCATTGCCATTAAACTTCAGAAACAATACTGTTGAAGTGTTAATGTTAATAAAGTAATGTTGTCACAACCAAAAGTTGTATTACGCTGAAATTAACAGGAGGAACAATACATTTTTGTATTACTGCAACGTTAAAGTAATGCCCAGTGTTACGAGTTGGGGTCAGGCCCTTAGCTGAGCGGCCTGCCTGATCACACCTTCACTTATTTATCTAGGACACGGGCCGTGATCGCTGAAATTAATTATGAAATCGCAAACCACAGGTACCCCTCCACCGGCCAGTAAACGGGGACAACGCAGCCGATTTAGGACAGTAGGACAATGTACTNCGGCCAGTAAACGGGGACAACGCAGCCGATGTAGGACAGTAGGACAATGTACTCCGTGGGCGGTGTCTTTTGTCGTCGGGCCATTGGAACGAGAAGACCACTGTAGATGGGTGTGTCCGGCCGTCGACTTGCGCCATCTTAATCAACCTTCGGAATCGTAAACAAGGCGAGGACTCTCCAATTAGGCTTCACTCAGAACATGGCTGGTTAAATCTTTATAAAATAATATCGTTTAATATTTCGGCATATTTGTACAGCTCCCCCATTCATATTCAATCATATTTATATTGAAATAATATTGTACAACCTTAATGCTAAAAAAACCTCTTTTATATAGTGTTCATTACATAACTCTTATCAATAACTTGTTACGCCCTTATCTGCGTTAAGGATAAATATCAACAAATATAAAAAATCATAACAATGGTGGAAGCTTGGTTCCTCCCTACCCTCTCGCTGCCTTACATGAGGTTTTCTACCATCCAACTCCATTTCAATAAATTCCCCACAAACCCAAGCTAATTTCCGTACTAATAATAACAAAATTTCAGTCACGTCACTTTTAATATTAAAAACTTTAGCTTTTANTCGGGCCATTGGAACGAGAAGACCACTGTAGATGGGTGTGTCCGGCCGTCGACTTGCGCCATCTTAATCAACCTTTGGAATCGTAAACAAGGCGAGGACTCTCCAATTAGGCTTCACTCAGAACATGGCTGGTTAAATCTTTATAAAATAATATCGTTTAATATTTCGGCATATTTGTACAGCTCTCCCATTCATATTAAATCATATTTATATTGAAATAATATTGTGCAACCTTAATGCTAAAAAAACCTCTTTTATATAGTGTTCATTACATAACTCTTATCAATAACTTGTTACGCCCTTATCTGCGTTAAGGATAAATATCAACAAATATAAAAAATCATAACAATGGTGGAAGCTTGGTTCCTCCCTACCCTCTCGCTGCCTTATATGAGGTTTTCTACCATCCAACTCCATTTCAATAAATTCCCCACACACCCAAGCTAATTTCCGTACTAATAATAACAAAATTTCAGTCACGTCACTTTTAATATTAAAAACTTTAGCTTTTANACCCAAGCTAATTTCCGTACTAATAATAACAAAATTTCAGTCACGTCACTTTTAATATTAAAAACTTTAGCTTTTAAATAACAATATATTTAAATAATGTCATAATATTTACTTTAAAATTTATTATGTTTAAATAATAAATTACATTTTACAGCCCAATATCTGAACATACAAAGCAATTATTTGAAACCTTAATAACAAATGTTATAAAAATTTAAAGAATTTAAGTATGAACCGCAAGTCTCTAGTTGCGTATATTTAGCTCAGCAATACCATTATAGTAATTAAAATTAATATATTGATAACCTGTGTGCGCTGGATGTAGTTATTCGAAATGAAACTATTACTGTGATAGTAATTCATAATCTAATGACAATTTTCATAATATTAACTTTCAACTCATGCTAATTGTATAAATTCCACACAAGACATAATAATGTAGTAAGATATTGCGCTTGGATAAAGGTACAGGATTTTATTATGCTCTCCCATCAGTCAACATATCTTTAAGAAAAATGGATAGAAATAAGATATGCCAGTTAACTACGAAATTTTTGTGCGCTGATAGAAAGCCCATATTACGTTATAAGGTGCCATATTGAAGGACGAGTAGTCGCANACTACGAAATTTTTGTGCGCTGATAGAAAGCCCATATTACGTTATAAGGTGCCATATTGAAGGACGAGTAGTCGCAGCTACATGCCAGGTGACGCAACCCAGTTTCAAGGGGCCGAGACGGCACATTCCCGCATCAGCAAACTCTCGCGGCTCGAGCGCCGCTGTGTTGCGAAAACGCGTGCCAGCGTACTCCACGCAAATGTTTCCCCTTGTCCACTTTAAACTTTACTTGTATTTTTCTAGTTCTGAGTTCCTCAAACTCCCAATATTCTCCATACACTTCCCACAATCCATTGCCATACTGACACGGGGCAGAATGAATTCNACTACGAAATTTTTGTGCGCTGATAGAAAGCCCATATTACGTTATAAGGTGCCATATTGAAGGACGAGTAGTCGCGGCTACAGGCCAGGCGATGCGACCCAGTTACAAAGTGCCGAGACGGCACATTCCCGCATCAGCAAACTCTAGCGGCTCGAGCGCCGCTGTGTTGCGAAAACGCGTGCCAGCGTACGCCACGCAAATGTTTCCCCTTGTCCACTTTAAACTTTGCTTGTATTTTTCTAGTTCTAAGTTCCTCAAACTCCCAATATTCTCCATACACTTCCCACAATCCATTGCCATACTGACACGGGGCAGAATGAATTCNAGTTCCTCAAACTCCCAATATTCTCCATACACTTCCCACAATCCATTGCCATACTGACACGGGGCAGAATGAATTCCGTTGGGTTCACGCATTATCATGATTCACGGACTTAGCCCATTACCCGGAGTTTTCGGATGTGCTGAATTGCACACTAGTCCCGAAGTGGATGCGCAGACTGCTAAACCTGACGCGAGGAGGTATATTTGTGTGCAATGTCAAGGGCATTTAACGAAATGGGAACAGTGATAGAGACACACCCACTTCGACTGTGACTGTCCGCTCATGGTTTACCCACATCCACCCAATTGTCAGGAGTACCTACTCAGGAGTTCAAACCTTTCGTTTCGGGTGAGACGCGGAGCAATCTTTGTGCCTCTGACGGAGCTGTGACCCGACCAGAGAGGCCTTTCTTCTGTGCTCTACTGGCTTTGAAAGAGTTCAGGCAGTAGAGGTGCAATCTGGATGCGTTGGATTTTTGCTATAATAGTTACTATTTATCAATACGTTCTTCCCCTCTTTATTACTATCTTAACTTTTTAATAAGCAATGCCAATATGATCTACTTATAATGTGTTGGTGTCCAGCGTACTTATTAACATTTTAATAATTAATAGCTTTATGCACGCACACAGCTAACTGTAATAAATTATTTTTCAGAAAAAAAANTTATTAACATTTTAATAATTAATAGCTTTATGCACGCACACAGCTAACTGTAATAAATTATTTTTCAGAAAAAAAAAAAGATATTGAAATAGGTATTTGTATAACCATCCTCATTTGTAAACATTGCCTAAGAAATGGATTTTAAACNAAAAAAAAGATATTGAAATAGGTATTTGTATAACCATCCTCATTTGTAAACATTGCCTAAGAAATGGATTTTAAACAGAAACATAAGGTAGCATAAATATTTTATTGCCTAAGAGTATAATTGACGAAGACTATTCAGAAATAATAGAACTTAAACGCACATCTCAACATGTAAGCTTCCAATGTCGGACACACCCAGAAATATAATAAACCCATATATACAAATAATAAGACCATAATAAATTTAACAAGTAAACTTTAAATAACCCTACTCCTCATAAACTATTAGGGCCATATTATTTCCTTAAAGTAAAATTTTACTGCAAATTAGGTGTTTAGATAAGCTGTGAAAGCTTTCTGTTAATAAATTCCCATGTAAGTTTCAGAACAACGGTACCGCACGTTCATGAACAGCAGCAACCAGCAGTGACGTCACATATTCTCATCCAAAGTCCTTCCGGAGGGCGGCGCAAGCAATGTCCGCGATAGCAGAGGCAGCAGGACACCTGTTCTGACGTCACACACAGCAACGCCAAGGCGCGCACTTTCATTACACTTTAACGCAGTTCGCGAGTCGTACACAGGTAACCAGCGGTTTCCATATTTTACATACACCACTTACACTGCACCCTGCAGGTAACAGTAAAACTTACATAATAACTTTACTCTAAAAATGTATTATTGCTTAAAAAAAAAAAAAAAAAATCAACTTAAACATATTAAGATTACCGATCGGAGGCCTCCATAATCAAAGGTTTGTAAATTATAATGTATAATGGAAGAAAACATATTTTTTTATTAATTTTAAAATTTAAAAGCATTTGAAAAAAAGTTATATTTTAATGCAAGCAACAATATAAATATCAAGAAGAAAAAAACTGCTACATTAAAACAGTCTACGAATGAAACAATGAATTGTTTACGTCAATTTTATGACAAAGATACGTCTCATTTATACTAATTTATAGTAACGTGGCCACGCAATAACATGTAGTTATGACATAACATTTTTCATATTGAATTTTCAGATTTTCATTCTTGTAGAAATAAGAAAAATGGTTGTAAAATTGAAAAGAATTTATACACATATTATTATTAGAGAAACACTTTGTGGTCAATTATGTTAACATTCGTTACATTAAACATTTGTTTTGTTATTTATAGATACTAGTGTATATTAGAATACATTTACTAATATTATGTTTTTTTAAGTATCCCTCTAATTACCCTCTTATGTATTGAAACGTAGTTGAAAAGCAGCTGCAGCTTTGTTTTATTTTCATAATTAATGTAAGTTTAAATAATTAATTTAAAAACACTATGTTACGGTACCATCCTAGCACTATCCTAACCACCTTTACGTCACGTATCACTCATTATATAATATTATTACATCACTGCTTATACATTGTATGTATTAACATGTATATTTCATTTCCAGTAATTGTAGCTTTATATACAGACATAAACAAAACTATCAATGTACCGGGGTGAGAGCACTTAGGTTTCCCTAGTTCAATAATTTTGCATTTACATTTTTTCTATTGTAATTATTACAACAGTGTTTTTGTATTTTCAGTACTTACAAATAATCTATTGTAGTGAACGATTCACGCCACACAGTGTTAGTGTTGCGGACTCACGACCTGAAGAAAGGCTGACGCGTCCACGAACCGCCCGCGGGACGTCTGCCGCACCCTCGTGGGAGACACTTTGCACACCCAGCGGTATTGAAGTTCAAGGCCCGCACGGCCACTGCAAACACACAGCACAGCGTTTGTTCGGCTCACCTCGCCCGAGGACTGCACGAAGCAATTGGAAGTTCTTTATACCTAGTTTCTCCGTATACTGTGATTCCTTTCAAAAAATTTTCCTACCGTATCGAAGAGGATTTCAACCCGATCAATATTCCTACTGCTACAAGATGAACCCCGTAACTCCCAATCATCTACATAATCCNGAAGAGGATTTCAACCCGATCAATATTCCTACTGCTACAAGATGAACCCCGTAACTCCCAATCATCTACATAATCCACACGGACTCCAAGGCGAGATGAGGGCATCTTGCTAGTGAACATTGGGGGAGATGTTACGAGTTGTGGTCAGGCCCTTAGCTAAACGACCTGCCTGCCTGATCTTACCTTCACTTATTTTTTCTAGGACACGGGCCGTAATCGCTGAAATTAGTTACGACAAAAAAAAAACCACAGAACCCCCTCCACAGGCCAGTAAACGGGGACAACGCATCCGATATAGGACAGTGTAGTCCGTGGGCGGTGTATTTTGTCGTCGGGTCGTTGGAACTAGAAGACCACTGGAGATGGGTGTGTCCGGCCGTCGACTTGCGCCATCGTAATCAACCTCCGGAATCATGAACAAGGTGGGAACTCTCCAATTAGGCTTTAATAAGAACGTGGCTGGTAAAATCTTTATAAAATAATACCATTTAATATTCCAGTATATTTGTATAGCTCCCCCGTTCATTTTCAATCGTATTTATATTGAAATAATGATGTACAACCTTAATATTAAATAAACCTCTTTTATATAGTGTTCATTTAATAACTCTTATTAATTACTTGTTACGACCCTATTTCCCTTTAAGGATAAATTGTCCACTAATTATTTTAATTATAACACCACACTAACACTTGACATGTAAATTGGCGAATACTAGCGAACAGCGATAGCTTCGTAAATAAAATCACAATATTAAAATTTTAAAGCATAGAATGAGCACGAAATATTACTAAGTTCAGCTTTCAAACCTTGCAAAGCAGTTACGTGTGCAAATTATGCATACATATGTATAGAGGATGTTTTTTAAATGAGTGCATGTATTTTGTGGAATGCAAAGGTGTGTCAAGGCGTGTGTTTCGATGTAATGAACATGGTGTCGGAAATGCATCTGTATGCTACATTAAATAAAGCAATGCTTATTATGTAAAGAACACGTTGCGCAATCACTCAAAGCGAGTTGACATCAAAACTACAAGTACAGTATTGCAATGATTGTGCAAGTGGATGTCGTGAGTGCAAGTGAGTACAGCCAGCCGCGGCACTCAGAGAACAATAGTCCATTGTTCGGCGCACGGAGCTGCATCCACTGCTGCATCGACGGCTATTGATTCGTCAGGCGATAATGACGAGGCAGTTAATACGTAAGACGGAATGAGTGCAGTAGAGTTGTCCTGTGTGGAATGTACACTTGCAGGACTTTCGTGTAAAGTCGACGAACTTCAAAATAAACGGCCGTCTCCAGTAGAAACTGATGATGACAATGGGACCCCATACAAAGGAAACTAAACTTGATATTGAGGATGAAACAGGGCGGGGAGACGATAATGAAGACAGTAGTGATGATGACTATGACGACAGTGATGATGAAGTATCTGATGAGAAGGATAACGTTTCTCTTGACGTTCCCACGCATTTACCAACGAGTTTCCTTCGACAAAGGACGTGAAGAAGGCAGAGGGCGTCAAGAGTGCTCCTTACATATTTCCCGCAGACCCGAAATAACTTTTTGATCGACTCTGGTATTTAATTGACTTGCAAAAACCGTGGAGATCTCTCATGTATTGTTGAGATATTTTCATCCATCGATAAACTAAATGATATGGGTTATATAAGATGAAACTGTTGGCTACTATCCATGATCTGCAAACAACTTAGAAATGTAAAGATCAAATGTACAAACTAATTAGAAAGATTTAATGTATATAATAAGTAAATCAATTAAATTTATTATTCATTTTAATTTGTGTTTAATTTATTACACAGTCCTTTCTGCTTCTCTGAAAGACTTATTAATTCAGTGGTGCAAACAATCGATTGCAAGAGTCTGTTTTAGATAAAATTTATGTGAGTTTGTGCAGTAGGAGGGCTATTGTTCGATCTCTATATGGCGAACGAATTAAATGAGGGAAATTTTTTTGAGGAATGATTCGCAACTAGTTTGTTGGTGGCCTGGCCAGTTGGCTACTCAAGTTGGAAGATATTGTGCGAGAAAGTTAGCTACGAGACCCTTATTAGAGACTTTTTTTCGAGATTGTCCATCATCGTTTGTATAGGTGGGTGGTATGGCAGGTTGGTCTTGTCGGCTGGTCTAGTCAGTTTTGCAGGAACTAGTCTCGTCTGGAGCTGATCTTGCGCTCCGTCATTCTCGTCAGGAACCAGTCTTGGGTGTACTCAGTCGATGACTAGTGCGGTTTGTCGGTATGGCCCCTTGTTGTTACCAGCTAGTAATGGACAATTGTATGGACTGTGATTTTTTTTATAACTTTTGAGTTCATTGTTATTGGGTCAAGGTCAATGTCGCCAACAACCAACTTGATGGTTGACTCGACAGCTCCTCTGGTGGCGAAATTTATAATTAATACTCGAGCATCACCTAGGTGATGAAAAAGAAAACAAATAAAAAACGAAAAACTGAAGAAGGTGGGTTGAGTGTATTCGACAGAATGAGCAAAGTGGATCAAGGGAGAAGGAGGGGATAGGGGAGGTTAATTTTAAGACAATGAAAAACATTGGGTTGAACGAGCGTGAGTAATCAAACAATAAGGTGGAGGGTGAAGCGAACACAAAAAATCAACTAATGAGAAATATTGGTAGAAGATGTTAAGGGGACCTGACTAATTAACCAATGAGAAACATTGGCGAGGGTCAGTCGTCTGCTGGACGCGGTGCTGAGGAAACCTCCGGAAATGTAAGTTTTTAAAATAAACTTTCGATTAATTGAAAAAGAAGACATGTTAGTAATTTTTGTACTTTTTTTATAGTTGATGAATGTTGAAATCATTTCTAAAGAAATTTTGAATTTTTCGTAATTTGTAGAATTTTTGGTGATTTATTTGGTTCAAGGTCAACGACCACCAGGGCCTAGGTCGAAGATAAAGGCCAAAGTCACTTGGATTCAATATGATGGTTGGGTGATGCCATAACATGGTGGCTGCTTGATTCCAGTCCCCCGTCCCCTACAGCTCAAACATTTAAAATTTTAAGTATTTATAATAATTTTTAAACAATTTTTTATAAATTTGTATATTTTTTAGAATATTTTTAATGTTAACATTTTTTAGAATTTTTTGGTCAAAATTCAAAGGTCAACAGGGTCAAGGTCAATAGTCAAGATCAAGTTCACCGATATGCAATATGGCTCTCGGGTGATGTCAATGTATTTTTATTCGATTTTTAATTTTTTTTAAAATTTTCTTTTACTTTTTCGGATTTCTTTTGTTTCAAGGTCAGCCAAGGTCATGCACACAGGGAAACGGCGGAGGTCACCTTTCAAGGCCGAAGTCACCCATATACAAGAATACGGTTAGGTGACGACACAAAATGGCGGCCGGCTGGCTGGCTGCTTCTCCAGTGTCAGATGCTAGTTTTGCCCTATTTATAGTACAATATGCCCGACTTCCCTTTTTAATTGTGTTGTTACTGGGATGTATACGTTAACTGCTAAGTGCGTGAAGATTAATTATTAGTTGAAGAGCTGTGATTGTAATTGTTCGGCAACATAAGTACTTTTATGGTTTATCACGCAGATTTTATTCCCCCCTTTTTTTCTATTAATGTTAGAATCGATGACTTGGACCACGTAAATCGAAGGCGGTTTTATTTTAAAAAGCGGTGCGACAATATGCACATATCTGAATTTAGGAAGAATGAATAATTTCCAGATATATCTGTTTTTGCATCAGTCAATTTATAATAAACAAATGAGATGTCGGCATATTACTGCTTCACTTTTAAAGCACAAGTAAGTGAAACGAAAGTTTTGTTAATGATTTCTCTTCTATAAGTAATGGCAAAGCGTCTACTGAAATTTATGGAATGTACCTCTTTTCTGACACTTTAATATCCTTGCCTTCTTTGAAGATCGTGTGTGCTACTGTCAAACTTCTTTATACTTGCTGCAGCCACTTTATTTACTTTTATTCTCAAATAATTAGACACATTTTTTGCTACTTTTGGAGTAGATAAAATGTCTAATAAACATTTTATAACTTTTTAAATTGCTCGTTGTGCCTCATCATATGTTTTCATTGAGTGACTCCTTCCTTTGACACAGGGAAGAGTAATATTCACATAACTTGTACTTGGACTTGATATCATTTCAAAAGAAACCTAGGTGTCCGGCCCAAAAATTTATTTCCCTAATTCTCTTTTCATTGGCATAAAATAAACATATGAAAGTATGAAATAAGTTTAGATAATGCATATCATTGATTCATAATAGTAATAATTTATAGAAGGATATGGAACTAATATAATGGGATATACTTGTAAGGAGAAGCTTGACATTTTTGACAGGGGAGACTGCTACAAAAAAATCCTGATTAGAAATTTTTCATGAAACTCCTCATAATAAAGGAAAAAGATATAAAGTGACTAACAGATAATGAAATAAATTAACAAATAAAATGGCAAAAAACTTACACAATTTTCTTCTTCTGACACACTGTGTGTGTGTGTGTTCTGACACACTGTGTGTGTGTGTGTGTGTGTGTGTGTGGTGCAGAGGGGGAAACAGATTCTATAATTTGGGTCCGTCGTTGATATAAACGAAATAAAAACATATGTAAATAAGTAATATGTAAACAAAGATGATGTCGTACTGTCTTCACTAAAAGTGCTAAAACAGATCTTCACACCACACCTGTGAAGGCCAGGCATGTTGTCTTTCTACGTGACTTACAACAAACAAGGGTGTTGGATAGCCAAGGGTTTAGTATGGGACAAAATGGGATTCATGCAGAGCCCTCGCGGGAATCTTCTGCCCAGCCAGTTTTCATACCTGTCCCTGGAATTAAGTTGGATTTCTCAACTTCAAAGATCTTTATAGCCTTAAAGGGCAACGAATTGTAGCCACATCCTGTGCACATGGATTCAACAATTTAGTCTGTATATTGTGTGACAAATAACTTCCTGACAATCTGTGCGATAATTATAAAATAACACTCATATTAAAAAATAGGTTATTAAAGTGATATTCCGAAGGCTGTAAATTATTTTGTAATGCAGATAACCCTGACATTTTTGCAGCATTTAATAAAACTTTAATAAAGTTTAGGAAAAAAACGACTATATTTCATTTTAGGTAAATTCTTCATCCAAACATAGAAGAGGAATAGTGACCAGTAGTTATAAATAGGGAGTTCGAATGCAGCGCCTCGCGCGGGAGCCAGGGAGCCAGAAACTTACCAAGGAAATGGTAAACATGAAACTATTGCATTCCACTTCGATGGCGGCCATCTTGGCAGCCAGTACAAAAATCACCTGCTGTCGCATTCCATTGCTACGGTGGCCATTTTGTTTTCAACATTTAAATTTTTTAAAAAAATCTTAAAAATTTTATTCTTTCAAAATTTGTTTCAAAAATTTATTTTTCCAAAAATTGTCAAACTTTTTTAAAAGTTTCAAATATTTCAAAAGTTGTCAATATTTCAAAAGTTAAAAAAATTATTAAATATTTTAATAGTTAATTTTTTTTAAATATTTCAAAAGTTTCATAAAATATTTTTTCTGTATCATTTCCTGGCGGCCATGTTTGTTTTTCCTACATAGCCTCAGGGTGCGTGTCCCGAAGACTACACCCAGGCGTTATGAAATAGTCTCAGGCATGTCCCAAGAGAGACGTCCGCCATGATGCCATGACATAGCCTCGGGCTGACGTGTCCCTTCAAAAACGCCCATAACTGCAGGCCACGCCCAGGTGTCGTCCTCGAGAAATAGCTTGGGCAAGAAGTATTTCAAAAAACGTGTTTTCCGTAAATTAGCCCCAGGCCCTGGGGCGGCGTCCTCGAGAAATAGCTTGGGCAAGAAGTATTTCAAAAACTTTGTTTTCTGTTTTATAGTCCCAGGCCCTGGTATTACCCTCGAGAAAATGACTGTTCCGTAAAAATGCGACAACACACACACATATAGGCTTGGGTAATGCAGGGGAAGCAGTATTTTGAAAACATGTTTAAATAATCTTTGATATTCCGTCATAGACGAAGGCTCTGACCAGCGTCCTTGAGAAATGCCGGTTTCGAAAACATAAATATAGGCTTGGGCCAAGCGGGAGAAGTAGTAGCATTAGAAAAAAAACTTGTGTGTTTAAATAATAATCGTTCATATTCCGTTATAGCCCCAGGCACCGGCGCGGTCCCCGTCTCGTCGAGAGAGAGAAATACGTTTAAATGTTTTTACCGTTACTCCCCCTGGCGAGAGCGATGGAAAAATATATATTTAAAGGAGTTAGAATGGATATTAATCGTAGCCAGGTGGCGTGAGCGAGAAACAAAAAACGTGCTGTACGCTCAGTTAGCACGCAAAAGAAGTCATGCACATACTTACTTACGTGTGCGCGCGCGTCCACTTCCAAGACCAAAGTGGCAGGCCGCATCACACTCCTAAGTATTTGAGGATTCTCCGATTTACACACGCATCACCTACCTGATGCAGCGTTGTCCAGGGGAGATATCCTACAGGGGAAAAAAAAGGTGCTAGGATAGTTCGCAAAATGTGTGGGTATATATATACACTGCAGAGCCAAAAAAACGGATATAGGCATGCGTATGTACGCAAATAACAGAGGTATGGAACCAATCAGAGTAACGCGATGCGATCGGCAGCGCCTATATAAGACAACAAGCGTCTGGCAAAGTTGACAGAGCTGTTACTGCGGCTACAATGGCAGGTTATTAAGATTTAAGTGTGTTTGAACGTGGTGTTATAGTCGGCGCACGAGAGATGGGACATAGCATCTCCGAGGAAGCGATAAAATTTGGATTATCGCGTACGACCATTTCACGAGTGTACTGTGAGTATCGGGAATCCGGTAAAACATCAAATCTTCGACATCGCTGCGGCCAGAAAAAGATCGTGAACGAACGGGACAAACTACGACTGTCTGGAATCATTAAACGTGACAGACGTGTAACCCTTTCTCAAATAGTTGCAGATTTCAATGCCTCCTGCATACCTTCAAACATTAGTCGAGTCCGTGCCACGTCGTCTTGCGGCACTACTGCGTTCTCGCGGCAGCCCTACACGATATTAGGTATGTGTACCAGTTTTTTTTGGTATAAACTAATATTAATATTTCAAAACAAACAGTATAGAGGGAAAAATATATACATAAAGTATGTTCGCTGGGCCTCGAACCCAGGAGGCATGTGGTTGTGTTGAAAGGCGATCAAATATTATTTTTTTCAAAAAACTGGTGGGACAAATAATACAAACGCGAAGTATGTTCCTTGAACCCTAGGAGATATGCACACACACAACATAGTGGATGAGTTGAACGCAGAGCATAAACTAATATTACATTGTAAAACAGTATAGAGAGTGGAAACTATAAACTTGATATGTACCCTCCGAGATTCAAAACCTGGGAGACATGCGAACAAAACAGGGTGAGTGAGTTGTACGACGAACGTGCGAGTACCCCGTGAATACTAAAGAAGACGAGCAGTCAATATGAAATAATCTAAAATATTATTATATATGAATGGCTGTAAGGACCAGCCGTCACACAGCGAGAGTGTATAATCGGGATATGTTGTGGCACGGTACGAGTACAGACAAAGACCTGTGCCTGAATGTAGCCAGCGGTAGGTTAAAACGAGACAAGTTGTAATGACTATACACCGGTCGGCGACACACAGCGTACAGAACGCCTTAGGTGAAATACGGAACAGCGTCAACACACGTGCTGTCCTTGCAGTGAAAACTCTCTCTCATCAACAACATCTTGCAACATACACACAACGTGAAACAGAGGCCAACACGTGCACGGTGAGCGAATATAGTAAACAATATCGCCTGCTGGGAAACATAGCATCGTTTGTGACAGTACAGCGACGCTGACCATCATATAGAAGAAGAAGATGCAATTACGTTAACTATATCGTGTACACACACACACAGACTCAGTCACATCTCACTAACCTACCTACCAGTTACTTTTTTAATACTGAATAATACAGTTGCCACTGAACGTATCAGTTGACTCCGACCGTGTGCATGACTGTTACTTCCAGCTTAAATTAGATACAGTTAATACTCTCTATTAAAGCGTTGTGTGTTTCGGAAAGGTACAGTCTATCCCTCTTGTCGGTAATATAATAATACGTTTGTTTTATATATCTACTCACCACCACGATGCAGACGGAACACTTACCCCAAAATAAATATTAGAGTACCAGAAGCAGTTGTCAACGAGATGAGGGGTTGACTCTGTGCGCACACGCAGAGCACAGTGGACGGTCGGTGCACGAGTGATTGTTTAGGAAGCCGCGGGGGCTATACATACCTCTTCTTAAGACGTGTCATATGGAGAGAAAGTTTTTAGGCGAAAACAACACATTACGTGACTGCTTCCCGACTTATTTCCACAAAGCTGTAATGGTCGTAGTCGAGCATGGGACATATCACCTCTAGGATGCTGGAAGGAATATGAGAAAACCGAAGTGGAATGGTAGATCATGAGACATGTCTCCGTCAGGGTGCCAGGTAAAAGGTTGTTAGAAGGAATATGAGAAAACAAAGGTGGAATGACTGTTGTACTGAGCAGGATGGTCTTGTCTAGCATGTCTCGTAGAGTATCTGTCACTTGTGCAATATACGCTGGTAAGTACTTATAACGTTTTTACTTTACATTTGTTTTATATCTGTTTGTGTCGGTATGTGGCAGTGTTCACCTTGTCGCTCTCCATACTTCACTACTCTGTCATAGCATTTTTACGTTAGTGTAATGTTACATATGTTGTTCGTTGCTTGGTTTAATTTGTGTATGTCTCTATAACTCTGATGTATGTAAGCAAAAACCGCCTGCTCTCGCATTCCATTGCGATGGCAGCCATTTTGTTTTGAAAATTTTCCAAAATTCTGGAAAAAGAAATGTTGGAAAAATATTTGAATATGCACGCCTATACCAGTTTTTTTTTGGCTCTTCATTGTATATAATATATATATTGAGATCTTGAATTATTATTATAGGGAGATTGCAAAACAAGCTGACTCCTCCATGCTGACTCCTCCCTGCTGCTGACTCCTCCCTGCTGACTTCTCCTTGCCATTCCCCTGCAGAACCTACAAAGGAGGTAACATTTGCATACTGGCTGACAAAAAAACCGCCGAAAAAAATCGATTTTTGGGGGATTTGTTTTGAAATATTTGACCTTGATCTTTTATGACCACCATAGCATGATCGAGAGGAAAAATGAATTTGGCCTTGACCTAAACCTTAGCTATTTTTTTTTATCTTGACCGGCAATTTTTTTAAAATTTGACCTTGACCTTGATCTTTGATTATTGCCATGGTATGAACGAAGAAAATCTGAATTTGACCCTGACCTTGACCTCCGAAAAATCACATAAAATCGTAACTTCGCTGCTAAAGACGGTAGCATGCTCCCATCTTCAGAAGCTTCGACGATGGCTCCGCCATCATACAAGTCTCGAAGTTCTTACGATTTTTTTGTGAATTTTTGGAGGTGAAGGTCAAGGTCAAATTATTTATATATGTGCACACCACGGCAGTAATCAAAGGTCAAGGTAAAATTATTTCCATACCCGCATACCATGGCGATAATCAAAGATCAAGGTCAAGGTCAAATGCCCGAACGTTGGCTTGCCTGCTATCAGCGGTTATAATTTTATTAATGTAAGAAATTAATGTAACACTCATATTTTTATTAATGTGAAAAAAATAAAGTATGTTGAAATAAATGTTGAATCTTAATACTAAATTAAATAAAGTTTGTTTTGTTTTTATCTTAATGCGAGTTGATGAACAATGTTTTTCGACAATTCCTCATGTGTATAAATTAACAAACTTGATGGTTTGCAAACGCGAGAACACGCGACATATAATTGGCCATGTGAGAAACACGGATTTTATAGATCCAACCCACAAATTGACATTTTTTGGCCTTGTTACTTATTAATAGTCATTGCGAATGCCAAGCGAATTGGAAATTGCAGGCGTCTGAATGGAATGGGCGAGTCTGAAGGGATCATTGAGATCCGTGGCAGGAGAACATCTTCATCTTGAAACTTTCCGTTCAAAATGGTAGCTTCAAGATCATTGCCCATGAATTTTTTATGACCAATCGCGTGCCATTGCATAGCTTTGGTGCATTTAAATTCCGAAGCAAAATGATTGGTGAACCAATTTTTAATCGCAAGTTATGTGGTGGCATTCCCGGTAAATCCAGTGAATTCAAGAATTCAACAGGATAGTTGACTGCTTCGTCAGGATCGACAACAGTGTCGATCGATTTGAACGACATCTCATTGCCAGGCAATGACTGTTGTATTTTGAAATTAATAGCGTCAACATCGATATTTTTTTGCGACCAAAATAACTCGTTTACATAGCCACGCATGATTATTGTAATTAGCGCGCAAATCTGGGAATATGCTTTCAATCAAAGCATCTTTCGTGGCTACCATGTTGCAAAAATTGTCTGGCAATTTGATGCATTGTGTATTTGCATGCAATAGAATTTTTCCACTGCAAATGTTGAGCAATTGTTCGGAGAATGACAGTGCCAACGGATAGTTTTGCAGTTGAACACGCATATTTATGGTAAGGCGTAATGTATTGACATTTCTTCATAGGTATGATTGTTTCAAACATGCGTTAATTTCGTCCGCATATGTAGCGCGTGGAATGACCGGCAATGTCTGTCTGAAATCACCGGACAGCAGCAGTAGAGCGCCACCGAAAAGTCCGGTATTATCGTTGAGATCTTTCATCGTTCTATCGAGAGCTTCAAGTGAACGCTTGTGGGACATAGTGCATTCATCCCAGATAATAATTTTGCATTTTTGCAAAACTTTAGCCATGCCGAAATGCTTCTTTATGTTGCACATTGCGTCTGGATTTGTGTGAACGTTCAATGGCAACTTGAGTGCTGAATGTGCAGTCCGTCCACCATCAAGCAAAGTCGCTGCAATGCCTGATGAAGCAATTGCCAACGCAATATGATTTTGTGATTGAATGCGCGCAAGTATCAGTGAGATGAGGAATATTTTGCCAGTGCCACCTGGTGCGCCAAAAAAAAATAATCCACCTTGTTGTGCTGTAATTGACAAATTAATTCGATCGTATATGTTCTTTTGCTCAGTAGTGAGCAGTTGCTCATTATTTGCAACAAAAGTAGTCAAAGAGGCCGCATCGAACTGTTGTTCGCGCTGAACATCGCTGTTAATGATGTCTGTTGCTGGGCGGTTAGGCGATGGCATACCTAAATGAATGAGTGGCATATTCGAAATGAGAATGCAAATATCCTCAATCTTTATTAACGCCTCGTTATATATTTCCGGCGAAAAATCGATATTGGGATCTTGATCAGCGGTCCGAATGCGATGCAGAATGTCTTCGCTCATGGAATCTTTATATTTGTCCCAGAGAGCAGAAGCTTGCGACGGAAAACACGTCGTCAACAATATGGCGAATAATTGGCGAATTTGATGAGGAGAGGAACTCAGTACTTCATCTGTAAGTGTGAGATCCC
>NQII01001308.1:494760-522717 GCA_002778355.1 Clitarchus hookeri
CCTGCCACTTTGATCTTAAAAGTGGACGCGCTCGCTCGTGTAAGTATGTGCATGACTTATTTTTAGTACTGTCTGAGCGTACAGCGCGATTTTTGTTTCTCGAACACACCACCTGGCTACGATTAATATTCATCCTAACTCTTTTAAATATATATATATATTTCCATCGCTCTCGCCAGGGGGAGTGACGGTAAAAAAATTTAAACGTATTTCTCTCTCTCGACGAGACGGTGGCCGCGCTGGTGTCTGGGGCTATAACGGAATATGAACGATTATTATTTAAACACACAAGTTTTTTTAAAAATGCTATTACTTCTCCAGCGTGGCCCAAGCCTATATCTATGTTTTCAAAACACGCATTTCACGAGGACGCTGGTCAGAGCCTTCGGCTATAATGGAATATGAAAGATTATTAAAACATGTCTTTGAAATACTACTTCCCCCGCGTTTCCCAGACCTATATGTGTGTGTGTTGTCGCATTTTTACGAAACTGTCATTTTATCGAGGACACTGCCAGGGCCTGGGGCTAAAAAATGGAAAACAAAGTTTTTGAAATACTTCTTGCCCAAGCTATTTTTCAAAGACGCCCCAGGGCCTGGGGCTATATAACGGAAAACAAGTTTTTTGAAATACTTCATGCCCAAGCCATTTCTTGAGAACGACGCCTGGGGGCATAACAATATTTCTAACATATTTCCCAAAATCACGCTTGGCCTGCAGTTATGGGCATTTTTAAAGGGACACGTCAGCCCGTGGCTATGTCATGGCATCGTGGCGGACGTCTCTCTTGGGACATGCCCGAGGCTACGTCTATCCACTCTACCACCATGGTATCCCTTCCTTGTGATTTCAAGAGCATGAAGTTTAACATGCGCTCTATCCACTATGTCCCTGCTGCCCCAGTCGAAATGCTGTAAAAACTCGCAAAGTCCCGTAGCCGTAGGCTATGGGCGTCTCTGCTGGGACACGTCAGCCCGAGGCTATGTCATGGCGGCATGGCAGGCGTCTCTGTTGGGAGCCACCTGAGGCTGCATCTATCCACTCTGCAAACACGGTACCCTTCCCTGTGATTGCAAGAGCATTAATTTTAACATGCGCTCTACCCACTACATCACAACAGCCCCCGTTGAAATATCAAATTCTCGCAAAGTCCCATAGGCCCAGGCTATGTCATGGCGCTCGTTGCTGTATGGAGCTGTCTGCCCGAGGTTATGTCATGGCGGCGTAGCGGGCTTCCCTCTTGGGACACGTCTTAGGATATTTAATAATATCTGGGCGTTGTCTTAGGGACACACAGCCTGAGGCTATGTAGGAAAAACAAAAATGGCTGCCTGGGAATGTTCGAGAAAATAACATTTTTTGGAACTTTTGAAATATTGAAAACTTTTAAAATAATTGAAACTTTTAGAAAATTTTGGAAAATTTTGGAAACATAAATTTTTGAAAAAAATTTCAAATAATAAAATTTTGAAAACGAAATGGCCATCGTAAAAATGGAATGTGAGAGCAGGAGGTTTTCGTACTGTCTGCCAAGATGGCCGCCGTCGAAGTTGAATGCAAGAGCATAATGTTTACCATTTACTTGGTAAGCTTCTGGCTCCCTGGCTCCCGCGCGAGGCGCTGCTTTCGAACGCCCTATTTATAACTACTGCTCTGTATTTGGTTCTCCGCTGAGTCGTGCTTCAATATTAATGCAGGATGGTGGCAGCAATGTTAGGCGCCACAGTGGGCAACACAACGCCCTTGCAATGATTCGTGAACGCCATCCGTACTGGACTTCAGGAGATAGTTACGGGATGCTATCAGTTCTTATTTCCGGTCACGCATGTCTCATGGTTGTCGAAGGCAAGGAGACAGCACAGTGCATGCCAATATAGCTCTGCGGCCCCATTTTATACCACTTTTGCACAGCATAACCAACGCTGTCATGCAGCAAGATAATGCTCTTTCCCGTACATCTTGCATCAGCCTACAGGCTCTGCAATATGTGGACACCATTCCCTGACCAGTCAGGTCCCCAGATTTGACCTCTATTGAACACGTATGGGATATGATGGGGCGAAGGTTGCACCACCGTCAGCCACCTGCCCAAACACCGGCTGATCTACGAGTGCAGTTGCAGGAAGTATGGAGGCATGTGCTCCAGGACATTATCAGCCACCTATTATATTGAGTGCCTATCGAGAAATTCATTACAAACTCAGTTCTCAGAAGATTACTGGCACAAACACATCAGCAAGGGCTGCGCCATTTGTAGGAACTAGCTTACGTTTAATTATGATATTTTTTAAACCTTGTATTCTCTTTCAGGGAATAGTTTTGGTTTTCATGGAAAGCAGCTTGTTTTCTCTTCCAGCACCAAGGTTTCTTAATTGCCTATTTCTATGTGAAAGCTGGGTTAGATAATATTTTTGTCACTGTTTATGTAATTTTGTTTGTTTAACTAGGAATGTTCAAGATTTCGTTACTATGTAATTTTGAAATTAACGGTGAGCAGTTTCTCTGATCAGGTTAATCTGTTGTGTCAGCCAGTTGAAATAAACTTTAGTAAAATAATAGGAATGGCAAATGTTATAATGGAATATCCTGTATTCGGTTGTAAATTTCATATTTAAATTGTCCTCTGTCAATGTAATTTTATAAACTATTCATAATTTTAATATAAATTATTGCATAATGATGGATAGTATCACTGGTTGTGTGTCAAGTGACTTGATATCTGCGATAGTCACTGGCATTTTCTGAATACACGCTAAAGCTTTCTTCTTGATTGCTATAGGTTACATAAATTACATAAATTTTACATAAATTTTGTTGAGTTACATAAATTTTAGTTACATAAATTTTGTTGGCTCCGGCTATTATATTTAATGAAGTGATCTTCTGATATTATCGCCTTGAGAGAGTGTTTCTTGTCCTGCTGTTTGATCGTTGCCTTAGTAATACGTAATTTTGTTTTTGTCTCTATTTTTGCGTAAATTTATGTTATTACAGCAGCAGACCTGTTGGGTTGGAAAATGCCTTGTTGAGGCCATTTCATGACCTTGCTCCTGAGTAGTGACAAATCTTTTTTGAAGTCGCCTTGAGTATTATTGAGACCGACTTAATGATAATGCAGTAACACCGTTGCTGGTGTTGGCAAGGGAGATTCTCGAATATAGGCAACATCTCAGGAAAGTCCAGATTTCGTTCCAACATTTTCGGCATGCGCATGAATCTTTGAAAAATACAGCAATCTAGTCACCGTGTATCAATAAACTTACTTTTGGACTGAATAAATCATAATAAAAAAAATTAAAGAATAGAAATTCAATTTTTTTTAACTCGGCAAATTTATTAATTACGAATTTGTTTTGCGGGATCAGGAAAATTTAACAATTTCTGTCATAGAAAATGTTATTTTTTAACAACTGTTTGTTGTTGAAGTACCTAGGATATTATATTTCAAACCTTTGTTACTGTAGTTACACAATTAAAATATCCTATTATTGTTATATGTTAATTCACTTCCGTTAAAACTAATTTTGAATGTAATTTCTTCTTTATTTATAAACCACCTTGCTGTTTTACTCTAAATCAGATTTTGCTTTATTGCTGTGTATAAAAATTTTATTATGCATGTGTAAGGGTGCCGAAGTAAGCATTTTGGCTCAGCATCTTTTTTTCTCCATTTTATATTTGGGTCACCTTTACACATCCAGATCCTTCGGAGCTTCTTCTCCTCCGCATCCCCTGAATGCTATTAGGCTTGGCGGAGCACTGAACACAGGTATCCCACAGGTATTTGGAGTTTCTGCGCCAGGGTCATTTATGAGAGGTTAAGCGAGGCACAACTGGTAGCAGTAGCTCGTAGTTGTTACGAGAGTGTACCTTTCATGCTTACCTTTGTTTGTGCATGTTGTGTGCCTTTCCTTTATTTTATACCTTTTGTTTTTAGGATTTTGGTGTCGGTGACGCAGGCATACAAACTGCATGCTATGAGGTTAAGTTTAACATAAGATATTTTAAGTGTTCTTTTAGTGTTATTTTGTCAGTTGTTATTTTGTATTGTTTGCCATGCCAGTTATTGTGCCAGACCATCTCGTCAAAGACGAGTGTCAATAGGAGTGTATTATTAGAGGTGTTCAACCTCCTGATATCACTGCTATTTCATTTAGGAGCACTTTGCGTTCTACTATTAATACTGACACTCGTATTGATTTAAATAATTTATCTCATATAAATGTTGAGTCTGAATACCGCACATGTGCTTAAAAAATAACTTCCCTCCAGGCAAGTTTAACAAAATTCACGATGACTCCAGTCCTTCATTCTATTATAGACTTAAATANATAGGAGCACTTTGCGTTCTACTATTAATACTGACACTCGTATTGATTTAAATAATTTATCTCATATAAATGTTGAGTCTGAATACCGCACATGTGCTTCAAAAATAACTTCCCTCCAGGCAAGTTTAACAAAATTCACGATGACTCCAGTCCTTCATTCTATTATAGACTTAAATAAAGGCTCACCCATTTGTGAAAGCAAGCCCAAAATTTGTTAACAAAATGTTCTGACTAGTATTCAGAAATTCAGGGTCAGTCCCTGAACAGTTATGCTGCTCAGGCGCAATACCTCTTTGAGGCTGTTGATCGTATTGAAGTCGATGAAGCCCAGAAGCATTTACCTAATATTCAAACATTTATGGTTTCTGAACAATTTGCTGCTCTTAGTCTCAGTACTGTGTCCACCACCTTTCCATTTTATATACTCACCCAATTTAACCCAGTTGGTAACCCTTCCATTTCCCTCGCAGTGTCTCACATACCTCCATCCTCTATTTCCCATCATATAAGAATCTNTCGCAGTGTCTCACATACCTCCATCCTCTATTTCCCATCATATGAGAATCTCATCAGCTGTCCCACATGCTAATACAGTTTTCACCACCATGCTGCTAATGTCAGCTGCTGTAGGGCCATCTCGGCGAAATTAAATGTCACCGCTGTTCGGTAAAATTACCCATACACTTGAAAGAATNCTGTTCGGTAAAATTACCCATACACTTGAAAGAATATCGTTTGAATTCCCAGCCACCGATGGTTTGCAGGTGCCCAAACTCTTAGAATTTCTGAAACTTATTGTAAAACACATCAAAGTAGAATGAAGCCCGAGACCCAGTTGTTGGAAATCATATACCATTTCACACAGGGAGCTGGGAGTGAAAGTATTAGAGTAGCTATTTCGCAACATGCTACATTTGATGCTTATAATGCAGACACCCTTCGCTATTTTATTTCGTCCAGATTACTTACACAATTACAGTTGAAATTGTTTAACCGGAACAAGAGGCTAATGTTAGTAGCATCAAAGAGGTTGGTGTAGTTTTGCACTTGTCTTTGTCTGAGAGCGACCTTGTTAATACCATTTTGGAAGGTACCTCGAGAGTGATCCCGTTTGGTTTTTGTTGGTAAACCTAACTCATCTGTGGAATTAGACATGGTTTGCATCCATTCGAAAAATATTTGGTATGCTGACCAGAAACATGAAACATATTTTGGACAAGACAGATTCTCAACGAAGTCAGGGTCTAACTCTGATAAGAAAGGCAAAACCAGTGAACCAGACATCAGTTCAGTAGATTCAGACACTTCATCCTCCAAATTATCTTATGATACCAGTAGCACTACTAAAGGTTCATCCAAATCTTATAGTAATCCTACGTGCAATTATTGCAAGGAACCTGGCCACATTATTGCAAAATAGGCCAAAAACCAGACCCACAGGGACGAAATGTGAGCATTCATTCTCACTAAGCTGGTAACTGTGCCAATTCTCACTACAGTTCTCACCTAGTAAAAATGGTAAATCTTGTCATCGTTTTCAATATATTGTTTTTCCTTATGACCCCTGTGATGTGAAAAATTAATATAGGAAATTTCAAGTAAATTTCTCAAATGTAGTTGGTGTACAAAGGATTACTACTCCTTGTGTTGAGGTAAATTTGCGACCATTATCTGTTAGTAGTCTCAAGATCTGCGCGCACTATTATTTCAGGAAAACTTTTTGAGCAGTTGATAAATTTAAAATTGGTAAAATCTGTTAAAGCTTGTGAAATTCAGTGTTACACAGCTTCCAGTGAAGCTGTACCTATTTTGTGCTGTTCAACTCTCATATTAAAGATTGGGCGTTTCCCTTGTATGCAAAAATTCTTAGTTTCAAAAAATCTATGTGTGTCATTTATTTTAGGAGCTGATTTCATGGCATGAATGGGACTTTATTGGAAATTCAAGCACAACACATTTTCTTTAAATTTCCTCTAGTGGACAAAATTATTATTGCCAATAGTGAACAAAGTCTACTACTCGCGTTTGAGATAAGTGCTGAATCACAGCCCACGGTTGACACAAATGAACTTTTGGACTCAACACTAGATGCTGCTATGAAGAAAATTTGTGAAAAACATTTGAAAGTTCTCACATTAGAATTAGATATTATTTATTTGTTTGAGTATGATATTAAATTTGTGTACAACGATTATGTCGCAATCCATCCATACAGATAAGCCCCACCTAAAATGAAAATATTAAGAAAACAGGCACAGGAATGGTTAGATAAAGGAGTTATTGAACCCTAGACATCACAGAATGCACGTCCAGCTTTTTTGGTCTCAAAACCTGACAGTAAGCACAAAATGGTCATTGATTACCGCAAAGTTAATAAAAAAATGGAAATTGTGTCTGTTCCTCTTCTTTATGACCTTAATTTGGCATTCATATTTGGTAAATCCAAGTATTCACTACTATTGATCTACATTTTGTGTATCACCAAATTACATTGTCAAAACAGTCCAAACCAATCACCAGTTTATGGGCCCCTGGAATGTTTATCAGTTTTCCTGTGTCCCATTTAACTTGGCCACAGTTGCTGAAGTGTTGACGTGTCTTTTAGACAAAATTGTCTATGAAGTGAAATTTAATTATAAAAACAAGTATATGGATGACTTTGTGATATATACTGAGTCATTTGAAAAAATAATTAGCTAACCTTAAATAAATTCTGTCACGTTTGGGAAAGACAGGTTTAACTGATAACCATAATAAAGTTAAGTTTGATGTCCAGGAAATCTGCTTTCTGGGCGATAGGATTTCGTCAGATGGATTTTCCATTGACGCCGAGTGGATTGGATAAATTAGAAATTTTCTGCCGCAACGGGAGGTTAAAGCTATTTCCCGTTTGATTGTAATGGTCCAGTTTTTTTGGGAAATTCATTCCCAAACTCATTGAAAAGGTTTCTCCATTTAACATGCTACTTAAGAAATCAGTGAAAATTTTGTGGGGTGAGGAACTGCAGAAAGATATTGACGCGTTCAATAACGACCTTATGCACCCATTGGTTCTGCAGATGACAGATTTATCTGAAGAATTCACCATGCATACTGATACTTCGATTTCAGCTGAAGGAGCTGTCGTGTGTCAGGAGATAGATGGGATTCGCCAACCTATTGCTCTTGCATCTCGCACTCTCACACCCCAGGAGAAAAGGCCCACTATTTAGGAATTGGAAATCCCAGTGGTTGATTTTGGTATCGAAAAGATTTGGCAATATTTAGAACATGCATAATTCCTCCTAGAAACAGATAAGCAGGCGTTGTCGTTGATTTTGGCTCATCCATGGCAATTTGGCAAAATTGAACTCTAGATCATTAGGATTTCATCATTGAAATTTAGGGTGCAACGTTGTAAGGAATCACATAATATAGTAGCTGATGCTCTCTCTTGCATGCTCGATGTTCTCAAAGTTAGTGACTACTCATATGTTCTTCAAAATTGGTATGTGTTAGTGGAGTTTCTTTTGGCATTTACATATATTAAGGAGCATTAGGAAAAGGGTGAAATAATAAATGAAGTTATTACAAAATTAAAATCTAGCTTTGAACAAAAACCATATTATCTAGGCAAAGATATTTTATATCGCATATTCCGTGATAATATAAAACATGTTGTGTTGTCTATTTATAAAAAACCAATGGTTTTCGATTATATTGATTGATCGCCCATTTAGGCACACAAAACTATTCAGCAAATTCGAAAAGATCTTATGTGGAAACGCGTGGATGCTGAAATTTCAGAAAGAGTTAAATGGTGCAAATTGTGTGCTTTGAGCAAGCCTATTCAAAACTCACACCTAGATATTCTTTCTTTAGACATGGCTGGAAAATATATGCAAAAACGTTTTTGCTGATATTGTTGGTCCTTTTCCAAGAAGTAAGACAGGTTATTTTGTGTATATGCATTTCCTATATTTGTGTGGTTGACTATTATGAGAAAGGTTGATGCTAAATCCACTGTCCATGCTCTACAAGACCGTGTATTTTAAAATTTTCTCTTTCATCATCAATTGTGTCTGATAATGGTACCCAATTCATTTCAAAAATTTTTCGTGACATGTGTTTTACGTATGGCATTTGACATACTAACTTGTCTCTATATAATCCACCACCTTCGTATGTGGAGCGTTTAAACTGAAATCTCCGCTCAGCTCTCATTGCTTTTCGTGCGGTGTAACATTGAGATTGGNTTCGTATGTGGAGCGTTTAAACTGAAATCTCCGCTCAGCTCTCATTGCTTTTCGTGCGGTGTAACATTGAGATTGGTACAAAAATCTTCCTTGGTTGCAAATGGCTTTCAACTATGCCAAACATGAGTCTCATAAAACAATTCCATTTAATCTGGTTTTAATTTACCTGCCCAATAATTTTGTGTCCTTTTTTGTGGCACTTAAATGATTTGCCAGATGATCCTAAGGTCATCCATAAGGTCTGGACAGCTGTCCTTAAAAATTTAAAATGTGCTCATTTCAAGAGCCATATCAGATATGACAAACATTGGATTAACAATAAATTTCGTGTAGGTGATCTAGTTTTGTGTAAAGCTCATCCTATTAGCAGAGCATTTGACGAGT
This sequence comes from Clitarchus hookeri, assembly GCA_002778355.1. Taxonomy (NCBI): domain Eukaryota; kingdom Metazoa; phylum Arthropoda; class Insecta; order Phasmatodea; family Phasmatidae; genus Clitarchus; species Clitarchus hookeri. The sequence goes on from NQII01001308.1 coordinate 503,712, forward strand.
AAATGGCTTAACTTNATTTCGTGTAGGTGATCTAGTTTTGTGTAAAGCTCATCCTATTAGCAGAGCATTTGACGAGTAAATGGCTTAACTTACTTATCATTGAACTTGTTCTTACCAAATCCAACGTTTTGTAACGCCAGTCACTGCTAGCCTTGCCAACCCCAGTTCAGCAACATAAATTAGAAGAGCTCATGTGTCTCACCTAAAATGTTTCATTCTGCTCTTTCCAAATCGAACTTGTGTTCTACAGTCTAGGAGCTGCAGGCCATAGCTGTAGGTGGTTTTCAAAAAGTTTTCTTTTTTATTGGGTTGGCCAGCCGCTAATCTTCTTGGCTTTGACTTGGTTCAGACAGTGAACTGATCACCCACTGGTCCAAACCTTCTCAATGTCCGTTCTTTTTGCGCGCGTATAGTAATAAAAAAATTTGCGGTAATAGGTTAATAGAAGAGAGTAAATTTTGTGTGTGTATTAAATTAAGAATTGGGTTGTTATTGTAAAATATTTTACCTACGTTGGAATTTTGAATTCATATTTGCAATGACTGATAATACAAGATTTGTTTTGGGGTTTCATTCAAAAGTGAATAATTTTAAGTTTCAAAATATGTTCCACTCTTGTATTGGGTTGTTTATGGGTTGTGGCAGTAGCTCAGAGACAATCCTTTGTAATATTTTCCTTGGGTATAACTTGTAGGACATTTTTTTTTCTGGTTGAATTTAAATTCTTGATTATACTCTCCATGAGTGTATCGTGTTGTCGGATTTAGTGTGGTATTTCCACTGAGGCATCATGTTCCTCCTCTGCATCGCAGTTCTGGCTGTGGCCAACTTCACGGAATTAACAGTCATCGTCACAGCGCTGGATTCCGGTGTAGTCTTTGAACGTGAAGGTGATGTCTTGTATTCTGACAATAATTACTGCTGAAGTTTGATTTGGTTTCCTTGCCAAATGAGTGTTCAGAACTTGAAAACATGATAAATATAGTTGTGTTAGTGCGTGAGAACTATAACAAGCATTCTCCANAAATGAGTGTTCAGAACTTGAAAACATGATAAATATAGTTGTGTTAGTGCGTGAGAACTATAACAAGCATTCTCCAGAAAATTGTTCATTTGACCAAAATTTTAATTTAACTGCGGTACAATTAGGAATTAATTTTATTTAATTAAAGCCCGAAACTGAAACCTTAACTTTATTATTGTAATACAGATCGAAGCGTGCACTAATTGGTCTTGAAGGAAAGATTTTGAAGACAGTATTTGACACTTTAGATACTGACCGTTCAACCCTTCTGGAAAATCGTCTGAACTCTCTGGAAAACACACAGGATGACATGTGACTGATTCAATTATTCTAATAAAATATTTGGAAGACAGAATTATAAATAACACTTGGTATATCAAATTTTTAGGTGAGTTGTATTTTGATCATAATAATACTTTGTATCGTAACCTCTCTTTTGCGTTACATCACACCCCTGATAAGAAGAGCATATTGAGTTTCAGGAATGTTTTTAATGGAATGCTACTACGTGTCAGTGAAGCTCTAACTAATACCAGATTGGAAATAGTTTATTTGCATTATGCCATTGAAACTAGTGTACAGGACAAGTTAGGTACAACCTTTTTAAGAGCTGATTCATCCTTAAACATTCCAAAACACATTCAACAAATTATTTATTTTCTGCTTTACATAAGAGCACCAGTTGTACATGAAAATTTATAAATGTTTTACGGTCTAAGTAATGTTCAGAAAATTATCTACAATACATCTTTTAATGTTATTATTATTGTTCCCTTTGTCAATAAGAATAAATGGTTTGAAAGATACGGTCTCCCCGTTACATTTATGAATTATTATTTAAGCAGATAACTTTTGCCCAATGTTCAGAAATATTAGATTGTTAGTTTGGATCGTAGGCATTTCGCTGCTGTTAACCTTTATTCTCATGTGTGATGCAACACTCATGGCATTACTTTGTGCCCTGCTTCTTTAACTCTCTTTGGATGTACTCGAAGGCAATTGTAAACTGAACATTTTTCCGGGAAAATCATATTTCGAGTACTGTGACAAATCTGTTAACACTTTAAAACTTCCCTTTTTACATAAAACGTATTCTCTTTGTTTATTTGCTTTTAATACTACCGCTTCTGTTTTTTTTATTGTGCAAGTCTTTTACTGAATATTTCTCGCCTTTTACTGTTGCTATTTAATGTCCTGGTTTGATAAACAATGCATCTCATTGTGACATTATGTGTATTTTCTTCAAAAATTTAGTTCTGTGAATTATGCTATTCATTATGACTTATCTCTGCATGTCATCCACTTTCCCAAATTAGTCTTTCTCATATAAATTTTCTCCTTTCCTTAACCTTAACCTGAATGGTTCCTTTGTTGAAGAATTTGACACTCTTTTGACTTTACTCCCTCAGTGAACCAACTTTAAAGATATCCCGCATCTTTTCCCTCATACTAACTACCTCCTGTCAACCTAAATATTATCTCAATTATTGCATCTTGTATTGCTGTTTTTGGTTTCCTGATTGTTACGTATTTTAGTTTGAAATCCAAATTCTGTGCCAAGGCGAGTTCCTCAACTTCTGACCGGCCTGTTCTAGTGCCAGAAGGATGTGTTATGGTTCCTTTGCTTAAAACATCATTATATACTGATGTGATAAAATTTTTTTTGGGTTAGGTAAATTTTTTTAAACCTTAATTTGTCAATTTTAGTGTGTGTGAGTTTGTCGGTGTTTGCCACACCTTGAACCCCGTGGCCTCGTTTAAGGGAGGGTGTGTGTGCTATTTGTAGGCACTCGCTTACATTTAACCATTTTTTGTTAACCTTGAAATCTCTTTCATGGAATAGTTTGGGTTTTCACGGCAAAGCCGCTTGTTTTCCCTTTCCAGCACCTAGCTTTTTATTGACTTCTTTCTATGTGGAAGCAATGTTAGAAAATGTTTTTGTCACTTTTCCTGTATTATTGTTTAATTAACAAGAATTGTTCAAAATATTTCGTTACTTTGTCATTTTGAAATTTATCAGTGACCAGTTACTCTGATTAAATTAAGCTGTTATGTCAATCGGTTGAAATAACTTTAGTAAAATAATAGTAATATTAAATTTTATGTTGCAATATTGTGTATTCGGTTTGTAAATTTCATATTTAAATTCGTCTCTGTCAATGTAATTTTATAAAGTATTTACGATATTAATGTAAAATATTGCATAATTAAAAGGATAGTTTCACCGGTTTTGTGTTAAGTGACTTGAAATCTGTGGTAGACACTGGTATCTTTCGGGAAGACACTCTACAGCATTATTCTTGATTCCTATCCGCCATGTTAACTTTGGCTGTTAAATAGTTTTAATGAAGTGATACTTTGAGTTTTACCGTCTTGGGCGTGTGATTATTTACCTTCTTTGATCGTCATCGTTTAGTAGTGTGTAATTTTTTGTTCGTGCCTCCATATTTTTGCGTAAATTTCTGCTATTACAGCGGTCGACCTGTTGGGTCGAAAAAAAAAAAAACGGTTTTGGGGCCATTTTACTACCTTGCTGCCAAGGCGTTGCAAATATTATTGAAGTCGCCTTGCATCTTATTGAGGACGACTTAATGATAATGCAGTAACACCGATGCTTCCGTTGGCAAGCAACGGCAAGCAAGATAAGCAACATCTCAGGAAAGTGCAGCCTTTGTTCCACCATTTTCGGCATGAGCATGCATTTTTGCATCATGAAGAAGAAAAGAATCTAACCACAAGATTTTTTCTATGGTTAGGCATATTTTGTAATTCTGAATTCTAATATGTTTTTGCGGGATTTTGAAAAGTTAACAATAATTTCTTTCTTAAAAAATGTTATTTTTATAACAACAGTTTGTTGTTGAATTACTTAATATCTTATATATCTAACCTAAGTTAATGTTGCTAAACACGTTAAATATTATTTTTTGTTATATGTTAATTAACTTCCATTAAAACTCATTTTCGCCACACGAAAATAAGTTCTACTTTCTTTATCAACCAGCTTGCTTTTTACTGTATATCACATTTTGCTTTATTGCTTGTATGTAATTATTTGTATTATGCATGTACACTACCAGATACTTCGTAGCTTCCCCTCCAGTAACTCTCGTGAATGATCTTAGACTGCGGAGCACTGAACACCGGTATCCCACTGTGTTTGGTGTTTCTGCGCGAGTCATTTATGAGAGGTTAGGCGCAGAACAAGTCAACAAATGCACCTTTCACGGTGCTGTCGATTACGAGTGGCCACAGAGGAAGCATGGCAGTATAAGTCATCCGCGTATATTGCCACTGGCATCGATTCATCGTATAAGACTTCAACTCGACAAAACAATCGAAGAGGACAGAAATATGGGTAACGATATGTTATGCGTAAACGCACACTACCAGGATATTGTCTTTCTATTCACCGCCCGGAGTTGTAAGTGTGTAGTTGTCTGCTGGTTCCGTAGTCAGAAACATGTCNGGATATTGTCTTTCTATTCACCGCCCGGAGTTGTAAGTGTGTAGTTGTCTGCTGGTTCCGTAGTCAGAAACATGTCTACCAAACCAAGTCGTTCTGTTCTTACGATAGTTAGAAAATTTTATTCGGCGACAGTGACTCAATTAGTGGAAAAATGTCCACGATGTTAAAAGTACACACCTACATTCCGAACTTGCCAATCTTGCTAAAACGTATTACTTTTACGGCGTTCGTAATATTTTACTTCACACAGATATGCAGTTGGTACAGTCTCTAGTTAGATGTGTGGTACATGCTTCCTTGCCACCGAACAACATCAGACTGGAAGAAAAGCTGGTAAAAATTTCGTATTTGCTTTGAAATAAATCGCGACATGTAATGTCCTGTCCAATCTGATGACATGAAACCACATAATACAATCGGAATGTGTGCTGTAATCATCGGATTCCGTCTAAATCGGGTTTGTATCGAATTCCGACAGTATAATTGGTTCGTGTGAGACGGGATCATGTATAATTATGGACACGTGCGGAGGACGTAGCGTCATAGAGGTCGGCCTAACCTCCCGGTGCATATTGTTAAATGTATTGCTTGCTCTGCAGCTGACATCATGGCGAGGGCGACCGTTAGTCACGTGTCCAGAACCAGTCCGGTGATTGGTAGGGGTCACTGATAGCCCATCGACATGTACAAGAACTCCTGCAGCCCTATATTATGCCATTTATCCAGTGAACATCAAATAACATTCTACAGCACAACGCTGCAACTGTCGGAGGTATGAAATCCTCTCTGGTCACGAGAAATCGTCAACAGGGAGGGGAGAACAGTTCCCTCGCTGCTTGTGCAATCTTATTTGCAGCATGGTTTGACAAACTCTCGCTGAAATTAAGGTTTGTTTGAGGTGACAGTTTAATAGTTGGTATGTCGTCAAACAACTACACAATGTTTTGTTAACTGTCAAATTCTGTTGGCCGAACACAGAGGTTTCGTCAAATCAGCTGAATATATTATTAAATGAACAAAATCTTTTTTGCTGCTCTCAAAGATTTGTTTGCTCAACGTAAGTTTTTTTGAACAATTTGACATTGGTTTGCCTATATACAAAAAGAGTTTTTTTTGGACTGGAACAAATTTTTTGGTCAGTGTGGCAGGTACAAACACCCTAAATTGGGCATCAGTTAACGCATCTTTCACAGTTACATCNGCAGGTACAAACACCCTAAATTGGGCATCAGTTAACGCATCTTTCACAGTTACATCATGTGTAGAACCAGCGGGGGCGATGTCTACATCAGAACCAGAATCCTGCGACAAACCTTGCCGAGCTCCATATGTAGTAGATAGAAAGTTGAACGACTGTTTCAGGACTACATATGTCACCCGTATGACGCTCTGCATCATCGAGTAATTGCTACCCTGAATTCTACGGGAAGTTAAGCATCTCTTTGTACACTGCGAGAATTTCCCTGATCCTGTAGTGTAGATTCATCCATACCAAGTGTTCATGCGTGATTTTCCAACCACTACTTTCTAAATTCAAATTAGTGGAAAATCACTGATTTTCAGTGAAATTTTACTATTCGAATGAGTGAAATTAGTTCTAATTAGAATCAGTGGGAAACCACTGGTTGTTACGGTGAAATATTTTCTCCAGTTAAATAAGTGACAAATAACTGCGTCAGGTAAATTAAATAATGTTTTTACGAAATATAGCCTCTATAAAAAAACACTGATACTAATTACCTAATCATTACCAGAAATAAGCATAGTTCTCTAAGGTACTGTTTATTTTGTGCAATTTAAGGCAATATAAACAAAATTATCATACCTAGGACTTCAACCCATATTACGCCACTTGTACACCTCTTAACTTACTAATCGAAATACCAAGCCAACGTTGGACAATAAAGGGAAAAATATATCAATTGTATTTCCTTATCGAAAATGTGTAGCTTCGGTAGCATTAGGACTGTTAAAACAAATATTACGTATGACTGCATACACTTCACCACATTGCAGTTGAAATCTTCAAAATGAGCGCAATTATGATTGCGTGAAAATAAAATGAAAGATGAAAAAATGTAATGAAAATTGAATGTTCATGTTGCCTCGTAAATTGGTAATATAAAAACCAAAATCACAAAAAAATTATTTGATTGGTTTTTATTAGTTAACACGATATTTATTTTGATACAATATATTGAGCTAATCTAACAGTAAAAAAATCAAATTACTAAACAAAAATTAATGAAATGGTCGATAAATCAGTGGAAAATATCACTANAATCTAACAGTAAAAAAATCAAATTACTAAACAAAAATTAATGAAATGGTCGATAAATCAGTGGAAAATATCACTGAAGGAAAACTGTGATGGAAAACTGGCATTTTTCACTAATTCATCAGTTTAATTGACTGAAGTGACTGTATAAACTGTTAAAATCTCACTGATTCAGATTTAGAGTGAAGGTATTTGAAATTGGTTTTATAACTGTAGCAATAAGTTTGATGATGTTTCATTGTCACATTAAGTGTTTTCATTTTCTCTGTCCAGTAGTATACTTCTACAACATCGTAATGTTATTTTTATAGAGAATAAAAGCATAACTTGGCCAAATTATTACGATTTATTAAATCATGAATGTTAGTAAATACCTATAACTTACTTTTGAGACTTTGGGAATACACTCGGGAGAGAAAATGTTTATTTAAAATTACTTTGTAAATAAAATTAACAAATCTGTTAAAAATGTTTCTCAAACTCATTCTTTTACCACCGGGCATATTTACTTTGTCTTCCTAAACTGTGAGCAACGTGAAGTGTTTATATATCTTCAGTTCTGCGTGTTAAGGAGCTGTAGCGACTGCAGTATATGTGCACAGAATTTGTTAACTTTGAATGCTGGCCATATTGTATGTTTTCTATTCTGTCATTCAAGTCGTCAAATTTTTATTACGTATGTCATTTTATAAATTTCCTGTGAAATTGCTTTACAAAGGCGGAAACGATGTGATTTTATTGCTTTGTATTATATATATTAGACAGTTAAGTTGTCATAAATCTCTGCCCTTTGGGTATGTATTGGGTCAAATTTATATTAAATTTTTATTCAAGCAATTTTTTTGGGTTTAATATAAATGCATTAAAAAAATTATTTTATCTACTCGGGAAACTGAGAAATATGTTTTAAACATACTATTGATTAATTGAAAATCACCGTAGGTTAAATTTCTTACATTAAATTTTAAAATTATAGTTCTATTTTTTAAAATATTTTTTACTTTTTCTTCCTTCTTCGTGATGAAAGACTATTGACGACGCGGCAAATTTATTCCACTTAAACTTCAAGAGGCGAGTGTAATTGCTAAGAAATAACAATTACAACAGCGCAACAGAGAATTAAATATAAAAGAAACGAAGCTTCAAATGCACATAAAACTTGTAATAAATTTATTGATGATGTGATTCTTAGAACATAATTTTGACAATAATAATATGTCTATAAAGTTGTCAGAATCCCACAAAATAGCGTTGTGGCAAAACTTTTCCGCTCAGTTGTACATCCGGTGTTGGTCTTCAGTCATCATCTCCGTCTGAAACACATAGAGAATGAGATGTTAGGTTCACATCTCCTCGACTCTTTGCTGGCCTAATTGTATCCGGGAAGTATTGGGTTGATAAAAATTAGTAAGTAAATCAATCTAAGCATACCAAATAATAGACAAGTATTTTTTAAGGAGAAATCCAGTATTAATGTACCTTTTACTCTAAAGCAAGAAATTTGTTTCTCTACCAAAAAGTATTTAAAAACAATATTTCATTAGATTTCATATCTCCTAACACATGCGTAGGTATTCATTTTCACGTAATGGCATTAAATAATACAAATGTGAGTATTAAAAAAAGGATGTAATTATTACACTTTTTACTATAGAGTATGTTTTGCAAAGTGTAAATGCATGGCCGTGCAGTTTAAAGGAGTTTACTTACATAACTTACAATATTGGCTCAAATCCTCTAAGCAGTCTTTAAAAANCATTAGCTCAAATCCTCTAAGCAGTCTTTAAAAAAATTCTCAAACATTCAGTATATTTGGTAGATTTTCTAAAATATACGGTTTATTAATAAAGAAACACATTTTATACGTTGTTGTAAAAAGTTCATTAGAAGGAGTACCACTTAAAAGATTATAACCTTCAAATTAAGCTTTAATCATCAGTTTATCTACGAGATACGAGTGTCTTATTTTTAATGTATAGTACGTAGTTGAAATTTTTCTGAATTTATTTTCCTTGTATCATGGTGAGCGGAAATGTTACGGTTCATCATATGCAATTTCAAAAATGGATAATATAACTGTAATTAAATATCCTTCTTCGTTTACTTTTTAATTATTTATCACAAAATATGTAACTAGCAAAGTGAAAAAATATACGCGAACACTTTTTAATAACATTATTTGTTGCAAGCAAAATATCTTCAAAGACTCCTTTATGAAGAGCCACATTGCACTACAAGCTGAAATTCTTTTCGAGCTTTAGGCGTACATGGGGCAATAAAGCACCTATTATTTTTGTGATAAAACATTTCTCGGAACAATATGTATCCTCCTCTAGCCATTCACAGTTATACTGCTGTTAAGTGGTTGGATTGTTAATTTTCTAAGATAAAGCAGAGACTTAGGAATGAAATTCGTGTGTCACAGTTGGTACTTCGGCTAGAGCGCTCTTTTCATATCAAGGCAAACCGGGTTAGATTCCCGGCGGAGTCACTCCCCAGATTTTTGTACGTGGGAATCGTGCCGGACGATGCCGCTGGTCGACGAGTTAACTCGGAGATCTCCCGTTTCTCCCGGTCTTATATTCCAGCGCTGCTCCATTCTCACCTCGCAGGAATCAATGTGGGGCGTACGACGGACGTGTCCGTTAGGACAGTGTGGTAAACTTTGACTTTACTGGGCTATGCCAGCAGAAGACTGACTCTAGTGCCTTCACTAACAGCATGACATCGCCTGCAGCGCCTCTCCTGGGCTCGTGACCATATCGGTTGGACCCTAGACGACTGTTAAACCGTGGCTTGTTCAGATGAGTCCCGATTTCAGTTGGTAAGAGCTGATGATAGGGTTCGAGTGTGGCGCAGACCCCACGAATCCACGGACCCAAGTTGTCACCAAGGAATTGTGCAAGCAGGTGGTGGCTTCATAATGGTGTGGGCTGTTTTTACGTGGAATGGACTGGGTCCTCTGGTCCAACTGAACTGATCATTGACTGGAAAGCATTATGTTCAGCTACTTGGAGACCACTTGCAGCCATTCATGGGCTTCATGTACCCAAACAACGATGGAATTTTTATGGATGACAATGCACCATGTCACCGAGCCACATCTATTCGCGATTGGTTTGAAGAACATTCTGTACAATTCCAGCAAATGATTTNTCACCGAGCCACATCTATTCGCGATTGGTTTGAAGAACATTCTGTACAATTCCAGCAAATGATTTGGCGAGCATGATCGCCCGAGACGAATCCCATTGATCATTTATGGGACATAATCGAGAAGTCAGTTCATGCACGAACTCCTGGACTGGACACACTTCCGCAATTTATGGACGTCTATAGAGGCAGCATGGCTCAATATTCCTGCCGGGGACATCCAACGACTGGTTCAGTCCACGCCACTTCGAGTTGCTGCACTTCGCCGGGCAAAAGGAGGTCCGGCACGATATTAGGTGGTATACCATGACTTTTGTCGCCTCAGTGTTTACGTATAGTACATTTTCATGGAACCAACAGATATTGGTCAGCTGTAACTGGCAATCTGGATTGTTAGTCACAATCAAGGTACCGTCTCAGTTCCTGCCTAAACTTCGTAAGCCAAGTTCCTTGCTCTCTAGCGGTCGAATCACTGCCATAAATATCAGAGGCATTACTCAGCTACTGCCCGAAGATTCATTTAGTGCATGGCCGGGAATATTACAAATAATTTTAAGCGCTGATGTTTTCAGCGATTTTAGGCCTCGGTTTGACAACCATTACCTTTGGCCGAGGTGCAAAATTTGTGACTTATGTAGCTTGTTTTCCGTTAAGTAAGTATATTTAATAAACAATCTTGAATAATTTTATTTTGCCCCTAAAGAATACATTTTAATAGACATACTGTCTGGTATTACTCTCGGTTAAGTTGACGTCATTAAGTTTCTAGTACAATATCTTTACGTCCTATTAAAAGAAAATTGTATAGACACTGAATTCATTTGCTTTTGTTAAAGTTTAATCTCTGCACGTAAGACTAAATTAACGATTTCAATATAGTCATGGACGGTAATAAGAAACGATTACAACAAAAAAATTTTTTTTTTTCCTTTTTGGTTTTTTTACATAAGTTTGAGATACAATGTAACGAAAGGCTGGGGTATCTTCAGCATTACGAACAATGTTGGCTGGTATTGTATAGTTTTGTCATCAACATATCTCAAACATAGCAGATACATGTCGTAATTGTCTCCTCTCTAACTAGTTTTCTGCTAATTGTCATATGTACTGTTAAATGGATGGGAAACCATGTAATATATTATTTCTTCCTGTATTGAAAAAGGCAACGTTTATGGTTATAGTAAACAAACTGGTTTGACCTCAGCTTTTTTTTCCCTTGATTATACATACTGTAATTAGAATAGCCTTAATCTGTGGCGTTGGAACCATTCTTTTTTCAATTCGATTGGGTAAGAGAAGGGAAGAGTAATGTAATGTAGTTATTTTGACAATCGCAGTGCTATATAAAACTCCCCAAGCTAGCAGTTAATTTTTTGGCAATAGCTTGCACACGCGTGTTGCTTCTTATGCACACACTTTGCACAAAACTTACTAGAGTAGAAAATACCGTGTAATATTATTCAGCGACTTTCAACTTTTGCCAAATGTTAGTCATTTTAAGTTCTACCACGGAAATCTTTCAATCCTTCATAGAATGGAAGAGGATCAAATGCGTCCATTTTCTTCCACCTTTCGATTCCCCTGGGCTTAACAATAAAAAAATTATGTTACAAACGTTTTAATAAACACGTGGTTCCGTGCCATTGTGCCTACAATGATGATAATTAAACTGTGAGTTTTGCATGTACTAGGAATTACAATGGGTTAGACAAATCCAACTAAGTACGGTGAAAACAGCTACAATTTCTCTTTTCAACACTCGTACGTGGGAATCGTACCGAACGATGCCACTAGTCGTCGAGATTTCTCGGAGATCTCCTGCTTCANCACTCCCATCTGCACTCCACTCTTTTTGCCAGCTGTCTTCCCTTGGTTTGCCTGAGAGCAGAACACGTGGACTACCTTGACACTCATCCCATAAAGCAGTGTGTCGAAGTATTTTTAAATCCCTTCAGCTGATCTGTCATTGTTATATTAGTATTTTTAAACAGCCAATGGAAACTTATTTATTATTTGGCTATCGATTAACCAGTAGTGGAGTTTATTTTTTAGTCGGTAAATATCGCTGAATGATATATTATTTATTTCTTTTTTACACAAAGATATTATTGTATAGTCATGATCCATTTTTTTATGAACGCCTGCTTAAATTCCACTTACGCATCCTTTTGCAACATTTAAAAATAGCATACACAAGTTTTAAAAAACCAAGGGAAAACAATGGACTGTATGTGTAGGCGAAGTAAACAGCATAGATAAACAGCCAAGTCAATCATATTTTTATACATCCCGATAAAACTATTTTCTAACATTTTTAACAAAAAAACGTAAATATTTAGCAAATCAAAGTTCATTTGTTTCTTTATAAATGGCGTAAAAATATTATATATCAATAAATTAGTAAACGTTTTATTTAACTAAAAGAAACGAACTTCAAAGTTAACTGAATTCTTAAAGCTAGTAATATATGATATATTTAGGAAACTACCAAACATGCGAAATATTTAGCAATATTCCGAAGATTATATTTTTAAAAAATGGTTAAGGAATTTAGTACGTTTTTATTAAGAAACTAAGCCAGAATTAACCGGTTCTGTGGATACGGAAGTCACTTAAGAAAAGTCAACCCAACAACGTCAGTCGGTTTCAAACACACGACAATCCGAATGAGAGTAAGCTCTTCATGAGAAAACAATTAAATGCGAAGAAACTATCTGGTCGGTCAGTTTACACTGTTTAAGTAAATATGATTAAAAGCTGTTCGCTGTTAATTTAAGAATATTTCAAAACCATGCGCAAGTTCTACGTTTTACAGTTTTGTATCCTTCCGCAATATGTGAAAAATAATATTACCTTAGTCCCGAACTTCTTCTTCATGCGCCAATCGAGTGAAATCATAACAGTATTAGAATCGTTAATTTAGTCTTACGTGCAGAGATTAAACTTTAACAAAAGCAAATGAATTCAGTGTCTATACAATTTTCTTTTAATAGGACGTAAAGATATTGTACTAGAAACTTAATGACGTCAACTTAACCGAGAGTAATACCAGACAGTATGTCTATTAAAATGTATTCTTTAGGGGCAAAATAAAATTATTCAAGATTGTTTATTAAATATACTTACTTAACGGAAAACAAGCTACATAAGTCACAAATTTTGCACCTCGGCCAAAGGTAATGGTTGTCAAACCGAGGCCTAAAATCGCTGAAAACATCAGCGCTTAAAATTATTTGTAATATTCCCGGCCATGCACTAAATGAATCTTCGGGCAGTAGCTGAGTAATGCCTCTGATATTTATGGCAGTGATTTGACCGCTAGAGAGCAAGGAACTTGGCTTACGAAGTTTAGGCAGGAACTGAGACGGTACCTTGATTGTGACTAACAATCCAGATTGCCAGTTACAGCTGACCAATATCTGTTGGTTCCATGAAAATGTACTATACGTAAACACTGAGGCGACAAAAGTCATGGTATACCTCTTAATATCGTGCCGGACCTCCTTTTGCCCGGCGAAGTGCAGCAACTCGAAGTGGCGTGGACTGAACCAGTCGTTGGATGTCCCCGGCAGGAATGTTTTAATTAATTGACATACTTTTATCTACATGTATAAGATAAAGTCAATTTTATGATGTATTCAAAAATAATGTAGTAGATTTAAAAAGAAAGAAATTATTTATCAAACATTTTTTTCCTTAAAATAGAATAATAGGAAAAGTTTTTCTAAAGATATGATGCACTATTACAATTTCCAGGTAAAGCTTCATTTCGAACTGGTGAACTAATGTGTGTTGTTCTCAAGTTTGATTTAAGATCTTTCCAGAGATTAAATCTGCAAAACTAAAACAATGAGATCACTTTTTGGGAAATAAGAGAGTGTCTTATAGAGCTTTTATTTAGCGACATTCAATGAGTCAAATGATAGGAATAAAGTTAATGTTTTACTATGTAGAAATAAATATATAATCGGAACACTGTCAACTCGGCATTTTTTTTGCAGACAGCTGGCATGTTTTAGACTTCGTAGTCCTGCAAAGCGTAGAGTAGTAGGTCGACGGTATGTGGGAGTAAAGAGTCCTACAAATCTGGCGTCCCTGCAGTAGTGTATATTGACATCGCATGGCCAGCTATGTACGTAAATATGTGGAGCATTAAAATGTAAACTTGGAGTTTAACCTGGCATATTTACCTCCATACCACCTGGGTTGCTGGCAGGTGCGCCCACAGCCGTTGGAGCAGCACTTGAGGTGGCCCCAGCAGTCGTAGTCGCTCCTGCAGGCCTGGATGCAGGGGCCATATCCCCAGGGCCTGGGACACCTGCCCGGCTTGCCTCGGCGAGCATCGACTTCTCCCCACGGCGCCAGGACAGCCACCAGCAGCACCACCACGATCACGAGCTTGCAGGACATTGTGCGGAGTGAAGTGCCGTACAGAGCCTCCAGACGGGCTTATATACCGCGCCCTCGTCATGATAGGGCACGGACATCTCGCTGTCCCAACAACGCCGCTGCCCGGGCACGGCAGCGATAACTGCGAGACGCCAGTCGCAATCCAGTTTCCCAGTTTCTTGGCGTGAGAATGTTGGAAGAGGAAGAGGGAAAGGAGTGCAGAGATTTCAACCACTCTTAACAACGAGGCCATCAGAGCTGACGGTGTTGAAGCGAGATGAGCATGGAGCGGCGCCGGAATACAAGAACGGGGAAAATGGAGATCCCCTGAAAAAAAAACCCCGCAAACCAGCGGCTTCGTCCGGGACAAATTCCCACGTGCGAAAATCCGCAAGCGACCCCATCGGAAATCGAATTCGGTTCGCCTTGGTGGGAGGCGATCGACCTATCCTCCACGCCACCTCGGACCCTGGGGGTGGATGGGATGATTCGAACGAACTGCATTGCAAATAGTTAACATACACCTATTAAAAAAAATTATACTATTAAACCCGTGCCTAATGTGATCTACGTACCTTTAGGAGAGACCATTTCGGTGCAATCCAACACAGCTTAATACGTTTTTTTTCCAATAAATATACGGGTCAGATACGTAGAGAAATACTCGAAGGACCTGCAGTGAACCTTTGCCACGCACTTTCCCCTCAAATATTATAACGTTACCGTTTAAATTTTCTTGGTTTCACGCGACTCGGCAAGAACAGTGCACGACAATTATGAGGCTTGTGCTTAGCGGCTACGGGACATTTGAGGNGGCTATGGGGCGTTTGATGTGCGTGGCACTTAAATCCTTATCGCTCCCGCACTTTTCTGCCTCAAACAGCTAGCTACAGGTAGATGGGCGCCTTGACAGCTGAATTTTCCAACTACGATGAGGGAGAAGTGAAGTAGTAATGGTGCAGCGACGTAATGCATTGGCGATGATGAGGAAACGGGAACACTTTGAGGAAACCCTTAGCTCAACACTTCGTTAAGGTAATTCGAGTAATATGGCTTCCATCCCATCGCTGCATTACGAAGGAAAAATGGTAAAACGTGAAGTAGAGTGGGTCATTAATGTATTTACTAATTTTTGAGATTTATCTTCCGAGTAATTTTCGACAAAGAAATCACTAATCCTTGGTAAGGTTTGCATAGAGATGCGTCGCAATTGCATGTAAGTAAAGTTTTCTTCGTAACTCGTTCTCCAGTTAGTCTCCCGATATAAACCAGGGATTTAAGACAACTATAATAGAAAATTAAGCATTTATTAAAAGAGAACAGCTCCGAAATATTTTTCATATATTAAGTGCTGTAATTTCTAACCTTCAAACTTGTGACAACTTACCGAAATAAGGTAATTTACTTTTCTAGATACTCGGTTACTATCACAAGTAAATTAATGAGTATTGTCTATCAAAATTTGTAGGCGTAATTATTTTACATATTTTCCTGAGCGATGGTCACCAAAAATATCTGTTGTTAATTATTATTGTGATGGAAATAAAGGCTTAATAAACAATATGCTTATAAACCTGTAACAGTCTCTATGTCCTGTTTGTTGTTAATTGAGAATTTTTGAAAACTCTGTTTAGGATATAGTTTTATTTCTCATTTTATATCCTTACTCCAAATGTGAAATTAAATTTTCCATGTACCTGATTACTTTATTCATGCGCTTTATATGTGAAATCGTGGATTTGCCAGGAATTCAAATCTTTTATTAACAATGAAAATTGGTTCACTAGTGTGTACAAATCCTTTTAGAAGTAAGAACAAAATTATGAGACTTTATTGTCTACAGTTGAGTACCAGAAACCGTAACAACGTATTATTCTGTGCAATATATATGTGTTTTTGTAACATTGATATTACATCTCACAGCCAAACAATACAATCACAATAATTGCGAAGTACACAGTGAAACAGACTGTCACACTTCACGTTGGTCAAGGTGATGTGCTGTTCACAGCAATAGTCATACGGGCAGAAACATGTTATGACCGGTTTGGTCAATGTAATATGTTTCCAATTTTTGGAATTGCTTTGTAAGTTATGCGAATAGGAGACATATATATTAAAAATTTTTCTCCAAATGTTTTAGGGAATAAACCCTGTAACGGGCGATAACTCCTTGGGAATAATTCTCTACATGCAGTTATGAACAGTAATTATTTTTAATGCCTGTTTCGAATATGCTCTAATGTTGATCAAATTGATATATTTAAAGTAGTCTATACAAATTTAAAATGCCACTTTCATATGCATACTGCTGTAATTCATGTTCGTATTAAACAATCCTTACTTTCGAGAAGAATCAGCAATGAACGTCTACGGGTCTTTTTTTAAATTTCGTGAACTGCCTTAGCCTTACTTATTTAATTCAGTCATGTTTTTTATTGTTCCCTTTTCGGCGATGGTGCCGTTAGAACACCGGCCTCCGACCGTGACGAACTGGTTCGATTCCCGGCTGACTTGATTACGGATTCCGTAGGTATAAAACGTAGTGCACGTGGCNACTTGATTACGGATTCCGTGGGTGTAAAACGTAGTGCACGTGGCCTACTTTGTGTGGATTTCCTCAGGCACTCGCCCCATTCCCTCACAGCATCACTCCGCTTCACTATTTTGGTATCTCATATCACAACATTTCTTCAGAGAGCCGGTCACTTAAAGGCCCTACGAAAACTGGAGGGTCCAGAGCGCAACTAGATCAAGTCCATGCAGTTAAGTTATTGAGAAACATGAGCTTTAAGTATACAAACTATTCCTCTTTCCAGGTAACACACCGCCTACAGTTTCATTAATATTTTGCATCTAAAACAAAGTATCAAATTTCTTTTATAAAATGAATTTGACCAATAATTATAAGGAACGGACTTGATTTAATTGTGCTCTGAGCCTTACAAATGACTAACCGTTGCTTTTCAACGTCTACGATGTCGTGCCCGCAGGCTAATAGAGACACTACTTGCATATTAAACAAAGCCACAAAACTGAACAGTATTATTTATTTTTCGGAGATGTATTAAAAAAAATAAACTAGAATAAATTGTTTTCTTTCATCGTTCAATGCTGCCAATGATCACCCATGCGGTCACAATTCCGAGCTATCTATTTTACTATGTTATCAAACAGTGAATGAACCATAACCAATTTCAGAAATTTGAAGTTTCTGTTTAAATTAAGACACACATTAAACGTTGACGTCCATAACAAATGGTTATGCATCACATGCACAATATTTTGCTTNGATAGGTGGTTTTGGGAATTTGTGTGGGAGTATTTGGGAATCCTCAGTAGTTTTCTTGGGAATTCTTACGGTTGCCGCCTGTCCAGGCCACCAGACCGAATGCAGACGTTCAGTCGCATGGATGTCATTGAAAAATTGTTGAGCGGTGTCTCCTTACAAGCAGCATTCAAGAACATTTTCAAAACCGAATACCATTTTTCCTTTTATTCCCGTCTCTAATTTACAACTGTTATTCCAGAATGGACTTTATTAAAATATTTTGCAGCATTCGTTTATGCACGAATCCAAAATTTTTTATAATAATTTTTACTTTCTGTGTTAAACTAATGAGGATGTTTGCCGTAATTTTCACATACTTATTTTGAATCATAAGTAAATCACATTTTCGGAGCTTTTAAGTTTCTTGTTTATGATTTCGTTCACTCTTGTTTAATGACCAACCGCTGTCCCACAAAACCAAGTCAATTTCAGTGACAACTGTCGTTACTAGAGGCACTATACCTCCACGCTCTCTCTGATTGGCCAAAGTCTCTGCCTTGTATGAAACCTTGCACGAAAAATATCACAAGATCAGTTACCGAAACGTCCATGGATAAGACCAGCAGCTGATTAAGCTTTATTCTACTTAGGTCGGAAACGAAACGATATCCCTTATGTGACAGTTTGGAATAGGTAAAATTTCCGCCACAAGATTCGCTGGTGTTCGAAAGACGTCGCTTTTGATTTGGCTATAAATGGAGGAATTCTGCTGTTTTCTTATTTGCATGTAACAGTTTGTATGACTTGAATTGTGATGCATTTTTACCAGTGCCAAAATATTAAGTATTAACTTAATTTTGTAAGTATTATCCACGCCCTCCAACGCTGCTTGCAAGATAAGACAGTAAAAATCTATTTCATTTGATATTGAGCTTACGTAAACAAGCTTGTTTTTGTAAAAAAAAGTTGGAATTTAAAATTGAAGTAAATATAGATGTCACCAAAAATGATTTTTTTATTTATTGTCACATTTAATTAAAGTAATTGAATACATATAAATCTATTGTGACGACCAAATATTAAACTTGAGGTCATATTTCGTTCAATTTCCCACTCTAGTGTGAAGAAAAAAAGTTTATAATTTACGTACGTTCTTCAACAATACAAATTGCAAGATTTTACTTAATGTTATTTATTTAAAAAAAAATTGCCATTATCCCACTTGTTTACATGCAAAACGAAGAATATCCGGTAGACCTGCGACACCAGTGCAGCCTGGTGGTGAAATATTGTAGTTGCCAGACTATTAGCATTGAGTTTCCCAACGTAAGTAGAAAAATGTGTAACTCGGCTAAATATTTCGTAGAACAATCCACTTGAGCGGCCGTGCAGGCTCGCTTGGAATATTCGAAAATTGTGAAA
>NQII01001309.1:15566-26016 GCA_002778355.1 Clitarchus hookeri
TACCCAGGTCAACCTCACTGCTAGCTATGTCAACTACTGAATTTCACAGTTTCCTTTCCCCTCTGTTTGTGTAGATCACTCATCAGTTTTACTACTGCAAACCATTATATTATTTATTATCTATGAACAAAATCCCCCCAAAGTAAACTTGGACCATTTCCACTGACCAATAACAATGGGGCAGTGCTACTGCCGTGCTGTAATAGTTTTGGCTTCCACAACTGGCAAATGTACTTGAGACCAAGCGCACCAGGCTACACGACTGTTGATTGTTCAGGCCACACACACATATGCACAGGTTTCCCAAACAATGACAGAATAACTTGCACCAATGTCTACCTTCAAGCAACGCTTACTACCATCCAACCAGAGATTTGTAAGAAAAGTTGTGCCTTACTTCACAGTGCCTATACAGGAAGTATGAACTGCACATTCCTCCTGTCCCCTCATCTCGGTTCAACGCTGTACCTAGCTTCTGAACACTGTCCACAAACATGCAAGTCCTCCTGTAAGTGTTTTGCCCCCCTGTCCCCGAGAGAGAGGAGGGGTAATGCATGCGGTTTCTAAATTACCCTTTTTAGAACAATGGCCACATGCCTACATACTTTTTGGTACACGAGTCCATCAGCACTACCAACATTGATGTTTGGATGACGTCTCCTAAAACTTTCGCCTGAATTTATTGACTCAACATCTGCTGGTCATCACAGCATAAACTGCAAGTTCCTCATTTATCAGTGGACTTGCCTCTGTGATTGTACTTTGCAAGTCCGCCAAAACTGTTCAGTCACTTGAGCTGCAGACGTTTCCACGTGTGCAAATCATTTCTAAAGACAGTAAAATCTCAGTATAAAGTACTTCACTTAAAAGTACTTTCCATTTCAAATCCTCAGCAGATGTAATATCATTAAATACTTGTTCAGTGCAAAGTATTTTTCAGTACCGAGTAAATAATGTCAAGTCTTTTTGTGTACTTTGTATCAAGATTGCACTGTGGAGACTTGTAAACCCACGCTGTGTGTTTCCAGTCATCAAGTATCGTAAGTGTTCCTGAGCCCATATTAGGTGCACAGTTTTATTTGTGTGGTCGACGGAAACTTGGATTTATTACTGCTCTTAATACGTATAACACAAAGAGTTCAAAGCACGGTCCTCATTTCCATGTCCGTCAAGGCCCCCGCACTGAATTCCAATGTTACATGCTAGTCTATTGAAAACGGTCTTCATAGCTGATGTCGGTCACATTCGTTCGTTTTTCTAAGGCCACACTACCGTTGTACGTTTGATGTTTTACCGGACTTCCTGACAACGTGAGCCTGGAACTTTGCCTGCATCCCCCAAAACACTAACACATCTCGCAAGCTGTTAGCACCTCGGCAGAAGTCACACTATGATAACCCGCCATCCTCAGAGTGCAAGCAGCTCTGCACACACTAGCCGATCCCTTATTCTCTCCAAACCAGGGAAGTTGCAGCGAGTACTCAAGAATCATCATTCTGCCAAATATGCAGTGATGGTTTCGCCCTCCAGCTGGTCACGTTATGACGTGCGAGGGGACGTTGCTCCGCAGTTTGCCAGCACCAGTCAGTCTGGTCCCAGTTTTCCTGGCATACCGGTGCTACGGCCAGGGGAGTCACAAAAGTGAAAGCTTATCTCCAAAAACTTTTGTACGAGCGCTTCAGCCACAGTTAAAGGAGAAGTTTGTAAAATTAACAAACAAAGTCAGGAAAAAAAATTTGTTTTTTAGCAGAATGAACACAGCATACACGCCAGATACTTTAAAGAATAAAAATTACTAGAATTTAATAAAGATGAGAAAGATAATTGTTATTAACCAAAATGTATGAAAAGAAATGGCGGGTGTACTAGAGACAGCTCCAGTTATAAAACGAGAACAGCCACTATCACATTTTACACTACAACAATTGTATTAATAGGTGGAAGAAGAAAGACTACACAAAGTATTATGATACCTGGAAAACAGGAAAGTGCTACAATAGTAATTTGGCAGAGGAAATCAGCAGAGTCGAGTTGAGTTGAGAGATTTAAGTGGCTCTTAATGAGACCTTGAGAACAGATGAGGGTGAAATGGGGGTGAGAATGGAGCAGCGCTGGAATGCAAGGATGGGGGAAACGGGAGATCCCCGAGAAAACACGCCGCCAGCAGCATCGTTCGGCACGATTCAAACTTGCAAAAATTCAGGAGTGACCCGGCCCCTTGGTGGGAGGCAGACAGTCTTACCACTCAGCCGCCATGGCCTCGACATCGGCAGAAATGTATCCATTAAGTTTGCCTTACACGACAGAGTTTTGGCATGAAATGAGTGACTTGTTACAGTGGGCACCAAACCTTAATTTGAAATATTTTCTGGAAATACAGGTACATTCCTGATATCTGGATAACTGTTGTAGAGAACCCCATATTTAAAATAGAAGTCCTGAAGGAATGTAACAATTATAGAGAAATAAGCTTAAAAGTGGTGGCAGCAAGATATATTTCAAAATAGTCTCCTGAAGGCTAAAAATTACTGAAAACATTTTACTATAAAAACAAAATGACATTCACTGCAATGAAGTCCTGTATAGCCTATTCACGGTAGAATGAGCACTTTTGAAAGCCCTCTCATTCGGAACAATAGTCAATAAACATATTTAATTTAAGCCTTAGACATTAACTGCCAAGTGCGGTGGAATATGCACACTGTGTTTATTACTTACATTGAGGATGAAAAATGGCTGATAGGAAAAAAGTAACTAGGACCTCAAAAGTGCTCACTTTACCACGAACATCCTATATCAATGCAGCATATCTTGCCTCTTAATAAACACAGAAACAAAGAAAACCTAATACCATGACCTACACAGTTTATATACAAATATACAAAACATTTGACAATGTACATCATTACAAATTATGAAAAGTACTACTCAAAAATGGAATCCCAAATAATGTGGTATAATACAAAACTTGTATGATAAAACTCAAAATTGAATACTGGGAAAGAAATCAGCAAGGCATTATAGAAAATAACTTCAGGGGTTAGACCAGAGTGCCCATTATAATCCACACCTTTCAGCTCACATCTTATTAGTGATAAAGAAGTGGATAGGTTTTTGAAAAGTAACTTTTCTAAACAAAGAACCATCTTAAATGATGTTTTCTTTGCAGATTACCAAAATCATTTAACAGAATCATAAACTGCAAGTACATATTCACAAACTGTTCCATACAGCAGAGAAAAAATTTATAAATTCGCTCTATGAAAAAGTAAAATATTTCACTGAAAGGAAGCAAACCTGTAAGACAAAAATTATCACTAGCAACACAATTGTAAAACTACAGACTGTTTACGCACAACTCAACTTTTGTAGAATAGACCGCTGGAAAGATTCTCTACTGCTAACTGTAAATACACGATGGGTCGCAACCTCCATGACAAATACTGAGGAGCCACAGATCTCGCAATGAGGATTACTTTCTTATTAGACAACTCTCTCTCCCAAACCCACACTCTCTCCCACTCCCTCCCCCACACTCATTCGCCCTCTCCCCACACACATTCGCCCTCTCCCTCCGACACATTCACCCACTCTCCCCCACTCCCCACACACATTCACTTTCTCCCCACACACATTCGCCCACTCCCCACACACATCGCCCCCTCCCCACACACATTCGCCCTCTCCCCACACACATTCGCCCTCTCCCTCCGACACATTCACCCACTCTCCCCCACTCCCCACACACATTCACCCACTCTCCCCCACTCCCCACACACATTCACCCACTCTCCCCCACTCCCCACACACATTCACCCACTCTCCCCCACTCCCCACACACATTCACCCACTCTCCCCCACTCCCCACACACATTCACCCACTCTCCCCCACTCCCCACACACATTCACCCACTCTCCCCCACTCCCCACACACATTCACCCTCTCCCCACACACATTCGCCCTCTCCCCACACACATTCGCCCTCTCCCCACACACATTCGCCCTCTCCCCACACACATTCGCCCTCTCCCCACACACATTCGCCCTCTCCCCACACACATTCGCCCTCTCCCCACACACATTCGCCCTCTCCCCACACACATTCGCCCTCTCCCCACACACATTCGCCCTCTCCCCACACACATTCGCCCTCTCCCCACACATTCACCCTCTCCCCACACACATTCGCCCACTCCACACACACATTCTCCCTCTCCCCACACACATTCTCCCTCTCCCCACACACATTCACCCTCTCCCACACACATTCACCCACTCCCACACACATTCACCCACTCCCCACACACATTCACCCACTCCCACACACATTCACCCACTCCCACACACATTCACCCACTCCCACACACATTCACCCACTCCCCACACACATTCACCCTCTCCCCACACACATTCTCCCTCTCCCCACACACATTCACCCACTCCCACACTCAATGTGATGCCTTAGATACAGCAGAGTTTTAGCTGTGTAAAGAAATTATTTATGTTTTAGTATGCGATCTCTCTCAATGTGTGGTTTTGATTCCTGTTAATAGTAATTTTACCTACATCCAACACAACTATTTAATACATTCTCACTACAACCATACAGTACAAAGCTTGGAACATTGGATTACGTTTAAAAACATAACTAAAATAGTTGAATAAAATAGTAATGAAATATGTGAAAATTTTGGACTCTGAAAGAAAACTTGTTTCCCAGAAGAACAAATGTATCAGCACGTGTGTGTAATATTTTCAAATTGTGGTTTTAGTATGTAGCAATTTACGATACTGAGAAAAAATACAAATATTATGGGAACCATATTATGAAAAAAACACGAGAGCAAAGGACAAACACATTCAAACTTTGTAGCAAACAATATTGTTTGAAATACTAATTTCCTAAAATCACAATAAATGTACATAGAACGTATACCAAGATCACAAACATCTATTCCTTCACCTACACAATTACTTCAAAAATTAGAAAATATGTATGTTATTAAATATTTTAATAAACTTACTGAAATTGTAATTTTGAGAGTCCTTCAAAATTATTTTACTATATCTTTTGTCTGTTGCCAAGCACAACACACTTATTCATTTCAGTTAAATATAATTAAACAATTGTGTTGAACATTTAAATCTCATCAGTAGTGCATTTCTACTAACTGGACATAATGAGACAAAGTCCAAAGCTCATTCCAATGCTAACTGATGCAATGCTGCGGCAATACACAACTGCATCTCAAATCCACAGCAGCTTTCGTGAAACCATATCCGTGAATGTATGTACAAATGCACAAATGGCCAAGATCGGAGGTCTTAATTTTTTCTGGTAAGAAAAGTCACAAACGTTACATTATGTGACAATATACACATAACAGAAGTAACTACATTTTGTAAGTTAATGCATTTGAATCAATCCACTTATAATAATCGAGCATCCACTACAAATAGTAACAACAAGCATACGAGGTTACTGCGAACAGCTGAAGAACACACATGCTTCATGACAACCCAACCAGAACAGAAGGGAAGCAGGGTGGGGAGAAACTAGACAGTGTGCTTATTTGCTGTCTTATAGTGCCATGGACAGAATGAGACTTGAAGTTTTTAAACAAACAAATGTGGTTCAAATGACCTAAATTCCTTTTGCGAAACAGTTTTACTGAACAGTTTTAGAGAACTCAAACTCGCTTCTTACCTCCCTTCCCCTCCCCAAAATAATGGAAAAAATCTTTTAAAACAAACTCCAGTTTAGCGTAGACCTAGTCTATAAATACAGACACCAGGACTTGCAAAAATGTGACCGTGTTTGTTCAAAATGTTTTCATCAAAGAACTCTCCGGACAGCAGTAAGTTTCTTCTATTTCACCATTTTATATAATGTCTACAATATATCCTTTTAAGGTGTTTTTTATTATTATTGACAAGCATCTATACGGCAAACAAAAAAATTTTGAAAAATTGGTCTACCAAATGTATTTTATTTCACAGAGAAAATCGCTTTGGTTGGGAGCAATGGAGAAGATGTAATCCAAGGTTCCAAGCTGATGATGCAGTGAGCACTGTACCTTGCAGAGTCGCTGGCAGCCAGGACACTCTCTCCGAGGGCAGAGCCGAGACCTCGCGGGGACTTGGGGCTACTCTGGTGGAGCATGCCAGGAGTGGAGGAGGCGCGGGGGGCAGCGCGGGGGGACGACGGCCATGGCGGGAACCGGGACGGGAGCAGAAACAGGCCCGAGTGGCTGGAGATGGGCGACGTTGCCTGGCCGCCCCTGGAAAAGGAAAGGGCCGCAAAGAACTTTGGGGTGCCTTCGAGGCTGGGGGAGCCCGTGACGAGGGGGCTGGGAGTGGGCATGGAATTCAGGAGTAGCACTTTGGGACGTGACTTTGGGGTGGTGGGCGTGGTGGAAGACGGGATGGTGGGCAACCGCGGGACCCACACCGGCCAAGACGGAGACCTAGGGGTGAAGGGTGAGAAACAAAAAATTACTGTGAAAAGAGGATGAGCATGCACAGTGAAAAAAGGGTAGCATTCAGTACACAGCCTTCAGTCCTAACAACACGAAACATTAATCACAACATTTCAAACTAATGTACTGGTCTTCTAGTAACACAAAGCTGTCACTATAACTACATAGCACAGCCATGAACAAAGGATATGGCACTTACCCAAAACCAAACCAAACTGGATTAGTACCACACACAAACACAAACCATCGTTACAACCTGCTATGTCAACACGTTTCTTAGTTTCTACAGCTAAGTTACACTTTATAATGTTAATTACCAAAATCCATCTTCTAATCACCAAAAATATTGCAAGAATAATTCACCAAGATGGTAGTTATAATCACCATAATCAACAGTCACCAACTAGGACAGCTTACACTCAAATACAAAAATAATAAAGATGAAACAGTATTTGCATGCACAAATGTGAATCCTACCATTTTTTCCCTCCCTCTAGGGTTCACTATATCTTTCTTTAAACAAAATTTTACCATAACCAAATAACATAATAATGCAGCACACATTACCCTTACTCTGGATCCCTACCTGCATACAAAGACGTCGACTACTGCAGATGCTACACTGAAATAGCCAGCCTTGGGAATACAAAACTATTTACAACGACAAACTATACAAGTATACAAAGTAACCAAACTGACTGTATTCCAAAGAGTTTTGAGTTTCAAACCCACATCACAACATGCAGGGAACTCTCTCTCTCATAAGGCTGGCATGGAGTTAGGACTGCCCTTCCAGGTTGGTTGAGATTACCTCTCTTGAGTTTCACCTAACACTTCGGCACTTCGCCTTCCTACACATCACACATTTACTCACGCACCCCCTTTTCCTACCCACCTTCAGCCAGCAGAGCCACGCACTCGAGACAAGGCCCACTCGCCATTCCGCCGAAACACTAACTATTTAGAGTATTTGCAGGCATTAAATGAGAACTCCAAGATGGGCAGTTTGCAAAGTAGTCATAGTTTGCCATCCTGACAAGCTCAAGTCAAGTCTTTACTGAGCTCCTCTCACATTTCCTTGTTTCAAAGCTACTGGCTAAGGTGTAGCATACACTTAACTATGCAAAGACACTATGTCTACGCAAACGCTACTAAAGCACTACGGTGCAGGAATGACAACGTGGAAGTAAGTCCATGCTAATCTGCACGGTGTGTGCACATTCCCGTGATTACTGACACCAAAGCAGTTCCAAGAAATGGCTATTCTTTCCCCAGTGCAATGTACAAAAGCACCAATTATCAGGGCTGCAACCACTGTAAAAAAAAAAGGCAAGAGTGCAGTGCCAATACAAAAAAATATCAAGCAAAATAAAATGAAGATGAATTTCATGATGTGGAGGTACAGTGACCATACACACGCAAAATAGTGCCGGAAGTGAGATTCAAAACACACAACACTTCCATGTATTACAAAATACTGCAGGAAGTGAGATTCAGAACACGCACACTTCCATGTATTACAAAATACTGCAGGAAGTGAGATTCAGAACACGCACACTTCCATGTATTACAAAATACTGCAGGAAGTGAGATTCAGAACACGCACACTTCCATGTATTACAAAATACTGCAGGAAGTGAGATTCAGAACACGCACACTTCCATGTATTACAAAATACTGCAGGAAGTGAGATTCAGAACACGCACACTTCCATGTATTACAAAATACTGCAGGAAGTGAGATTCAGAACACGCACACTTCCATGTATTACAAAATACTGCAGGAAGTGAGATTCAGAACACGCACACTTCCATGTATTACAAAATACTGCAGGAAGTGAGATTCAGAACACGCACACTTCCATGTATTACAAAATACTGCAGGAAGTGAGATTCAGAACACGCACACTTCCATGTATTACAAAATACTGCAGGAAGTGAGATTCAGAACACGCACACTTCCATGTATTACAAAATACTGCAGGAAGTGAGATTCAGAACACGCACACTTCCATGTATTACAAAATACTGCAGGAAGTGAGATTCAGAACACGCACACTTCCATGTATTACAAAATACTGCAGGAAGTGAGATTCAGAACACGCACACTTCCATGTATTACAAAATACTGCAGGAAGTGAGATTCAGAACACGCACACTTCCATGTATTACAAAATACTGCCGGAAGTGAGATTCAGAACACGAACACTTCCATGTATTACAAAATACTGCAGGAAGTGAGATTCAGAACACGCACACTTCCATGTATTACAAAATACTGCCAGAAGTGAGATTCAGAACACGCACACTTCCATGTATTACAAAACACTGCACCAGTCCAAGATATATTCACACATCCCATACATATTGCACCTGCCCAAGTGTTTTACTCTTATTTGTACTTCCAAATAATTGGAGGTCGTCTTATTCTCACACACTAAAAATTCTGTGGGCAATGGTTTTGCTCGAGTAGTAGCACGTTGATGTTCATTGCTTTTTGTCTAGTTACACCTTTTATTACTATACAAGCAACTTAAAAAATATTAAATCATATTTTGTTGGCTTAAAAATAAAATTTTTCAGCTTTTCCTTTCTCAAAACAAAAGTGTAAAACTGAATTATATAGCTTTTCACTAAGAATGATTCCATTTGACCTGTAGCTGCCTTGAGTAACAGCAGTAGCTTACTATTTGTGAATGTTTAATATTGTAGAATTTGTTGGAATTCAATTAACGGGATACTTAAAATAACTATTCTTTAATCTAACTATATTTCTTTCTGTCAAATTAAGGGCCCTGGTTCCTACCGACACCCACGCCTCCTTGTTGCTTGGTCGAGTGTCTATGCACCGTAATTTGTTATCTGCTACAGGATATGAATATATACACAGTTTGTTTTCACTTTCAGCGACACACACCCTCACACATTCTCTGTTAAATTCCTTCTGCATGCATTTACAAGACAAGGCAAGTCATGATGTGCTGTGTCTTTCGGATTATCAGTTTAGTTAAACCGAAGTAAGTTTTCTTGCTATGGCAGCGGTAGTGTAAGATTGTTGGATTGTCTGTCGTTACGTGGTCGGCCATTCTAAATTCAGTTTCGTGCGTTAAAATGTGCACTGCTTCGCAAAAGTGTTGGATCCTTTCATTCCGTTTTATTAATACTTTTTGTGCTTTTGTATGAAGACTTTCTTTAAGCAACATGCGTATGCAACATTAGCGACTGCCTCTGGCACGTCATGTTCCCTCTACTCGCATGCACTGTATAATGGGTCTACAGCCGCTATACTCAACCTGCGGCCCGCGGTCCGCATGCTTTTGTGATTGGCCCACCTGGAGTTATCAAATTGCCAAGCATTTTAAATTGCGCGCTCATCAGAGAAACTATGGGCGCTATAAGTACATAAATCCCTACCGCGGTGCGCGCAGTGGTGGGATATAGCAATCTCTCTTATTATCTCGCACAACTCAGAGTTGCAGGTTACGCGAGCGAGACAGCCAGCGGCGGGAATTCCCCTTTTGCTTTCACACTTCTGTACCTACGTCTTGCCTTATTTGTCGTCACTTGTTTTAAATTTGTTTACATGACACACACAAATTATCAAAGTTCGCCTGGTAATTGCAGTTAATTGGTTTTGTTAAGTGTAAAATAGTTATTTTTCTATCAAAATAATGTCAGGACTGTCTTCCAAGTATAAAAGAAAAATATGTGATGAAAACANAAGTATAAAAGAAAAATATGTGATGAAAACAGATTGTTTCAAGACGAGTGGGAAACGGAATATTTTGTTGTTCCTAACAAAAACAATGCAGCTACTTGTTTGATTTGCCGAGAAAGTTTTATGTTAAAGGAATACAATATTTCTCGTCATTTTAACACAAAACACAAATCGCTCAACGAAACGTTTCCTTCTGGATCGTCTTTAAGAAGTGAGAAATTGAGTTTTTTTAAGACGTCATTGCAACAACAGC
>NQII01001309.1:27726-42279 GCA_002778355.1 Clitarchus hookeri
TCATTTTTCAACTGCATGGTTTTATCCGGAAGTGCTCTAAAAAATAAGGTGGTCTCATCGCAGTTATAAATGTTTTTGGGTTCAAAACCAACGCAATATTGTTGAAGCTTCTCTGTCCAATTTTGTACTACTTCTGGGTCTACTGAGGCCGCTTCTCCACTAATGGTTTTATAAGATATCTTATGCCGAGATTTGAATTTGTCAAGCCATCCTACAGAGGCTTTAAAATCCATTTGACCAAAATTTTTTGCAACTTCTAAGGCCTTTCTCGAATGATCGGACCGGTAAGTGGAATGTTTGCAGCCCGAGCACGGCAAAACCATTTGAAAACTGCATCGTCAATGCTCAAACCGGCCGTTTTTGGAAATGATCTACGGGATTCGTCATTTCCGTGTTTGCTGAATCTATCTAAAATTTCCTTTTTATTTTTTATAATCTCACTCACCTGAGTCTTTCCTATTTTGAATTTTGCAGCGCAGTATCGCACACTTAGTTTTTCACGTTCACTGGCTTTAATTATTTCCACTTTTTGCTTTAAGTGTCAAACGCACACGGGGAGGCATATTAGAGCTGTGTTTATCGCTCGAAAATCGGAAACAAACTTAAGAGGTAAACATGTTTGTACAGTGTGGCGCGATTGAAATCTAGGAATTTGAGACAAAGGATGTTGGTGGCAGGCAAACCAAACAGAGGGGAGAAGGCTTTTCTCAGAAAACATTCCTTTCCGGGAAGCTGATGTCCACTTTTGGGAGATTTTTGGGGTCAGAATATACAGGAAAGAGCTGTCCGCGTCCGTTATAGGGAGTGTCCGCTTTATAGAAGAATTTAATATGAAGAAACGAATGGGACTATGCCGGGGAATCAGAATTTGTCCGCTTTTGAGAAGTGTCCGTTAAGGGAAGTTTCACTATATTTGCTTTTGAGGACAGGGCTAAAACTTTATCATGAAGAACTACAGAACAAACAGCTGCACAATTTTCCAACTATAATTAAGATAACAGAGGACCGTATCGACATTTTTGAGGAAAACCGCTCTACAATTTCAAATTATATAACTGCACTATTAGATGAATTTCATAAAAGGTTTCAAGATCTAAGAAAAATAAAAAAATGTTTGATGCTTGTAGAAAATCCATAGCATTTAGAAACAACCACTATCTCAGAGCTGGCTTCAATTTTGAATTGTAATTACCCAGAGTTGTTAGATGAATTCATCGATTTTAAAAACGACACACACCTAGAACTTTTGTTTAAAGAAAAAAGGGAAAAAAAGGAGTATGTGGAATTTTTGAGCATTATTCCCCAAAAAATATAAAAGCGTCCAAAGGAGTGCTCAAATCCTATTAACATTCTTTGGGTCGACATACGTGTGCGAATCGTCTTTTTCAAAATGAAGTACACAAAGAATGTGTACAGAAACAAACTTACAGACTCTCATCTGGATGATGTGATAAAGTTAGCAAGCAGCAACAAGCCAGATCTTGATAAAGTTTTGAAAAAGTGTTCACAGTATCAAAAATCACATTAAAACGTTTAAATAAACTATCTTTGTTAAAGCCTAAAATATTTATGTTGATAAAAAGTAAATACATGGTTAAATGTTAAAATTAAGTTTTTTATTTACTTACGCCTAAACAATTTTTACTCGCGGCCCGCGACACTATGACTGAACGGTATTTGTGGCCCCTATAAAAAAAAGGTTGAGTACGGCTGGTCTAGAGTAATGTTACCAACACTACTCTTGTGGGTCTCAATTGCATGAATACCATTTTACATAGCACTTCAGAGTTGGCCAACATTTAATCTAGAGTAGTCGTCATTTCGCATCTGTATTCCCCTACCCCCGCCCCCTCACGGTAATTTTAATGTGCCGTGTAACAATGTTAAAAGAATGTGGGGGAGGAGCACTCGATTGGATCACTTTGTGTTGATTACATTTTTTTAAATTTGTAATTTAATATTTTATTGCGGCGTGTGGAGCTTTGGTAGCACTGCCATATTATATATATATATATATATATAGAGCTGCTTCCTGTACATAACTAAAACTGTACAAGTTAAACAGATATAAAGGGTTTTGTCTTACTGAAGTATATTAATTGGGTTTTCAATGAGCGTAATATTTTTTAAATTGATATCTAATCATTATTAATGCGTAGAAAAACAAACATTTCCGATTTGTACAACACTGCTGTAATCAATGTGAATTTTAAAAATTAAAATATTTCTTTGTGGCAATGATAAATGATTACATAAGTCCTGTTCCAATATTATTTGAACATAAATATGCTCTGCACAGTTGTCACCCCGTGTACTAACCATTGTAACTAATTTTAAAACAAAGTTTGTTTATAAAGTTGCTTGTTACCTTACCTTCTGGTAAAGCACACATCCCACACTGTGTCAAACGAGCACACCCTATGCTAAATGTCACACAAGCAGAAGAAAGAATAACTGCATCCTCCAAAAAAAGATACGATACCATTTTACTAGCCCACAAAAACAATACAGCGCACGCTGCCGTGCTTTGGGGTGATACTAGAAGCAGGCATTTATATGGGTAATGAATTATGCCACACACACAATAAAGGTTGCACATTAACAGTTTATTCATCACGCACCATTCACAAATGCAAGTGAAACATTCCAAAACATGCATGTACAAATGCACACCAAAGAGTACTGAAGTTTTACCATTCTCCAAGATCGAAGCTGTCTGATCCTTCGACAATCGGCAAGCTTCTCGAATGTGATGAAGTTTTTAGACAAATTCAGGTGACAGCATATACACTGACTTGCATAATCTATTATAGAAAACTGGCAAGAGAGAGTACTCTGCTACTAATAATTAACTTAGAAGTGAAAAACACATCAGCATAAGCACAAAGTGGTAAGTATTTGCAAAGGTTTGTTGCGAGAGGGGGCGAGAGAGAAGAGAGAAAGAGAGGGATGGATAGAAGAGAGAAAGAGAGGGATGGAAAGAAGAGAGAAAGAGAGGGATGGAATGGAGGGGAGGGTGAGAAGAAAGGGAGGACAGATACAAAAAATGGCAAATTGTAACAGCAAGGTTATGGAGAGAAGTGAAAAATGTGAAGAAAATATACGGGTCATTTTGTATTATGGACAACCATTTGCTCTAGGCAGCCCCATAGTCTAGCTTACGAGTGTGTGTGGATCGCCGCTGCCACTGCACAGAGAAGCAGTTGAAGCCTAATGTTCAGGCCACTTGTAAGTACACCTGTGGAAATTGCAGTGATTCAAGGCCACATGCCAGCAAATGGATGGTGGAAACTTTGAACACCTGGTGTAAATATCACCTGTCAGTGTGTCGTGGACCACTAGTTCTGCCTGCTCCTATGCTATTACTGTAGGTGGTGTGTTAATGTGCACATTATCACATGTGGATATTTACTGTGCATGATTTAGTGTCTTCATCTCAGCACATTAGTGCAGCTGGCGTGGCGAACACCAAAACCATACGCTAGATTCACGGGGCCATTGAACCAAATGGTTGGCTATGAAAAAATAATTTGTATACTTTCCTCTCAGTTTTCGCTTCTTTATACAACCTCGGTGTTACAATCCTCCATTATTTACATGGCGCATAATGTGTGCGCATATTCAAACTTTGACCACACGTAGAATTTGGATTGCGTAATGAAATAAAGCAAAGCTGTTACTGAAGTTATAAAAAATGAGAGTAGTTCAATGTATGGGATATTTATTTTGGTATTTAAGTATTGAGAACAAGTTCATGTACCTAATTTTGTTTACTGGTAAATAAAGAAAACAAAAGTTAATATTTCAGATATTCATTAAATTCAATTTTTGCGTCAGTACAATTTTCACAGCCAAATTGATGAAAGTTTGCATTTATTATTATTATTGTTTTAATAACTATGCAACCCTGCTGAGAACCATAATGTAGTAAAGTTCTTGCAGCCTGTCGAGCTATAGTAATTTGTTATCTTATAGTCCTGTGATCATAATGTTACACTTTGGTGATAAATATTTACTTTGATTAGACAGGGTTGGGACTACTGGATGCATGTAAACGAGTATCAAACTCACGTCGACTTGCCTCCTGCCTGTAGACAATACCACTGAGTGCAGTCGGGTTCAAATACATTTTACAGAGCTTCACATCCTTAAAAATTAAAACAGTCGCAGTCATAATCACAGAACCTAATGCTGAAATGTATAACATTCCCCTTTACGAGTAAAGTTATAAACCCACATTTTTAGACTGCAAGCCATGCATAAACTTTCTGCACTATAGAGCCTGTGTACACTGTTCTAAGTAATGTAATAACTTAATTTTTGAATTTAACAAAAACAAATTCACTTTACAGAGCTGTACAAATAGAAAATCAAACGTTTTGTAGGAGGTGTACCATCATTATACACTGCTGGACAATAAAAAGAGTCCACACAGAAGGATAATACATCACATGGTACTGAAACTTTATACATGTAGTGATACAGATGGGTAACACACTAACAGAGCGCAAGGACAACTACACATGGATCTGCGATATGCCGTCCAGTAATCTTCAATAGTGCGTCGCACCCCCTCGCACTGCGATACACGTGGCAACATGGTCTGGCATGGAGTCTAGCAGATGCCGGATGTCGTCCTGAAGCAGACGGGTGCCAATTGTTCAATGACGTGTTCCAAATTTTGGTGCACGGTGGCAGTTGATGTTACAACTGGTCCCACGTATGCTCAATTGGCGACATGTCATGGGAGCGACCAGGCCATGGTAATGTTTGGACATGACTGAAGCAGTCCTGAGCAATTCGTGCTGTGTGCGGTCGGGCATTATCCTGCTGGAGTATCGCACCTAGGCACCTGGCCAGACACGTGAGCAGATGGAAGCACAGGATCTCATCCACGTACCGCTGAGCCGTCAATGTTCCACGTAACACGATGAGACCAGATAGGCTCTCGTAGGGTGCAGCTCCCCAGACTATAATGCCTGCTTTGGGGAAAGTGTCTCACTCAATAGCAAAATTTAGATTTTGGCATGCACCAGGGACATCCTCCCCACCAGGACGCAATGACCATTAGTCGCCATGACAAAGCAGCATTAATTACCAGTCTGTGGTGTCCCACATCGCACAGGCCTGGCACCATTGCAAATGAAGCTGCCACTGTTGCAAAATTAATGACAGCACACACAATGGCCACTGGGATTGCAGATTCGCCTCTGCAAGGCATCGGGAAATGGTTCACGGGCACACAAGAACCCCAACACTGGTCAGTATCGTGGACCAGGTCGACATGGGATCCCTCCATGCCTGGCGTACAATCAGCCAATTCTCTCGACTGGTAGTTTACCTCGTCTGTCCTGAGTCATCCTCCGTGTGTGAGTGCCATCACATATCCACTGCTCATAACAGCATTTGACAACAGGGTCCTAACTATCCACATGGTGGGCTGTATGGCGATGCAACAATCCTGCCCGACCATGAGTCGTCTCTCCAAGTCCATCAAAAGCGAAGTCTTTGGATTCGTCCCCACATTCTTGTTTGGTATTGTCTGGTGTTTCTCGTGTTGATGAGGCTCCAACGACATGCCAATGTCAACAACGGTTTGTCGATGCTTGCAGTGCCAGTGCCAGGTGTGCGGTCGAGTGCAAACGCACAAATATGCAATCATGTGCATGCCAGCCCATACTCTCTATACTTATGTAGTTTCGTGGTGCTCACACGGTTTCCTTGTGGTGTACGACAGTCAAACCTCGATTTTACACACACACTCAGTTCCCCAAAACTATTCTGTACAACCGAGTTGTCCGTACGAACAGAAACAGATTATTTCGACCCAATGTGGCCCCTATAAATGTGAAAATTGAGTCCAACCAGCATATTTTGCTAACTAGATACATGAAGTCATGTTTACATGTCTGACCGAAAAATCATGTGTTTTTATTGTTGAAATGTAAATTTATATATTAGGGTAATGCATTTTGAGTAAAACAATAACCCAGTTATGCAGAAAATACTTCTGAGCGAGTTGAAACTAATGAAAAAACATACCTTAATGCCACACATACGCCTAAACAGTGGCGATGCAGCCAGTGTTTACATTTCCAACAAGAAAATAAAACACTTTATAATGTTTTCATTGATGAAATTTAAACTAATTTACCCAATAGGGTGATGTATTCTGAGCAAAACTGTATCGCAGTCATGCAGAAAATTAACAAAAATGCAGATCGCAATGTTGTGTATATGCCGAACACCACAGCATCTATAAGATCCATGTTTACATTTTCCGCAGGGAAATGAGACGGTTTGCATTAATAAAATAATATTGTAACATGCAGACATCTTCACTTCAAAACTGTACTTTAACAGTGTATATAGCTAACACACAATATTTTTTTAATAAGGAAAACCAATGCTGTTACGCACTCAAATAAAACGTCACATCTGTAGCAAATTATGTTTTGAAACGTATCACAGGAAAATAAGCTCCATGTATTAAAAGTGAAGTCATTTTAATTGGTAAACGGTTGTGATTAAAATGTGGCAAACTCCAACTGGCTCAGAAAAATATTTCCATGTAAAAAAAATTGACTAATGGATATTACTGAACACCACAATAGCAGTACCAACATTACAACATGTAAACAAGAAATTGAATACCAGATATTACCACTCGCCAAAAAAATTTAATTTTCATTGTCCTTACAGTTTGGCATTAATAAAGTTTAGTGAAGAAAAAACAGTTAAGTCGTATTACCATGAGAAAATATGACGCATTATGAACGTGTGCACTTTTTTCTTTCATTTAAGTTAACACACGGCAGCGGCATTATGTATTTTCCACCTACGACACAAAACAAGAGAATATGTCGCTTGGAAACACCTGTGAACTGTACAGTTTCGCTGCTAACTTTTTAAAATATGGCAGTGGCATTATTAAATCAAGCATGTTCCTTTTAATGACCTATGGAAATGAGGTAGACGATGTTTATAAAAACATTGCGAGTGCACGCCTGCGTCCATCTCCTGTGCAATTTCATATTTTTACTCGAGCGCAATTGCCTGCGTCTTTCATGTTAGAATCGCAATCCAAAAAATGTGTCCACAAAGTAGCTTGGGTCAACAACTGTAGCAAAGTAAATAAAAAGCGTCAGAAATTGCAATCCAAGTTAAATAGCACAATAAAGTCATCAATGAATAGAAATCCAAATAAATACAACCAACATTCATATCGTAGTCAGTAAAGAAATGCCAAAAATCCTATGAATTTATGCATTTTTTTCTCTGTTACATATTGTGCAAGGGTAGAATTTGTACAACCCAAATATTTTTCCAGCAGCCATATATTTTTCCAAAATTTTTTGATAAAATATTTTTAACTTTTTACGGTTCCTGAAAATTTGTCCTTTTAAACAGGGCGTCTGTGTGAAATGGGTGCCATAAAAACCAGGTTTGAGAGTATTTTCGTTGTCCAGCAATGTATTTACATTTTGATAACGGATTGTTTCAAGGATCCTTCTGCAGTCTTAAATCCAACAAAATATGATTACACGCAAGAAAGTTACGAGTGAAGTATTGTGTTGCTACACATGCTCAATGCCGTCAGAACTGTGCACACAGCATGTAGGGTTCCGTATACATCAAATAACCTCTATTCAAAAATGCACACTCTTTGAAAACTAATCACCCACTAGTGTCCTCATTTAGTACTTTGCTTTTAACTCTTTTGGAACACTGAAGCACTGTTAAATGCTTTCTTGTGTTACTATGAATAGAAAAGGAATAGGATTTGTTATATCACTGTTGCAAACATTTCCAACACATTATTAAACTCTATAACTTGAAAATCATACACGATAATGTTTACCAGCACTATGCTTGTGTGTCGCTGTTGTTTACTTTTATCAATATTAAAATATAATGTAATTAACATCACAAACTGTGTTTCCCATTGAACGAAGTCACTCGTAGTATTATAATATCAGGTAGACAACAGTGGAGTGAAGGGTACAGCAAGTTGCTCAACAAATTGCTACGAGAAATCAACCAGCCACTATCTATATGAATAAACCATCCATACATTCACTTGGAGTAATTGTGGGAAACATCGGAGAACCACGGAACACCACGACGGCCAGACAGATCGAACACAGATTCTCTCAAATATGAAACCAGCGTTACCACTGTGCCCCTTCACCTGGTCATATTAAATAGCACCGTATTACATTAATTATGTATTTGCACTTACTAAGATGCATTAACCATCAACCAAACTTCATCATTTAAGAGGGAGTAATAGACTTATGGTACAGTACAAATGATATATGTTAAAACTAAATATAATACGAAAAATTAAAATGTTAGCTTCTTATTTGAATGATAAGTGAACTTGGCTGCACACATACAATGAACCTCCGGTAACTTCCCGAGAAGGAGAGACCGCTTAGCTTCCACTAATGCCAGCTGACAACTGAGAAGAAACAATATTGTCTTAAGAATCGCTGCCTGTAAGAAAGTGAAATAAAGCTCAGAGCATCATTACAAGATTAGCCATTCTATTCATATCACTTTTAGTGGAATTGCTGTGGAAACTTCCCACGTACCACTGCTTGTTCTCGTCACGACGGAGGGAAAGCAAGAGGAGTGGGGAGCGTTACCTGATATGGCCGGAGTCGCCGGAGCTGCTCTGGCGGCTGTGCTGGGATTGGCTGTTGAGGGAGCTGTAGCCGGACGCGCGGCTCATCTGGCTGGTGTTGGACGAGTTGCGAGAGTGACCCGGCTCGTGGCCCTCGTCCACCTCCCCAGCTACCGCCTCCGCGGGGTCCGCCACCTCNGCCTCCGCGGGGTCCGCCACCTCGGGGCCGGCCCCCGCCAGCAGCTCTGCGGCACCACCCCCACTACTCACAAGCTGCCAGTGCCTCATATAGCACCATCACTCTCCAAGTACTACACTTGGTCCTACCCTCCTCTGTGCTATCTGCATCACACTCTCACAATATACTAAAAAACTTTCAGTATTTACATTAATTATTAAAATCAAATGTCAATGAAAATACCACAAATGGCTTCAGGCTGGCCGGAGCGGCACATTCGTCCCTCTGGTAGGGCAGTCAACTCCGCGTAGCACCATACTGCTCTCAAACATAAGCGACGCTGCCACAGGCGGGAACTATATGTACATTTTCACTACAAGTGCGATACTATTTAACTCAATCAAAGAACTCCAAAAGCACGTAATATGTAACCGATTCATTAAACTGGCTAATAAATTTATTGTTTTTAAAAAAATAAAAAAAACTATTAGAATGGGTGCACTTTTACAACACTTTCCACGCTAAATTCAAAATGATTTGTACACTTCTCTGTAAGGCAGGAATTTCAAGACACAACTAATTCAAACATGTAAAAATTGTATTACTTATTCATTAGAAGGGCTGTTGTTAATATACAGGGAAACTTACTTTTAAAGTATAAAAGTTGTAATGAAGGCAGTAAATGAGGTATTAGGGAGAGATTTATTTTGTGGTATTTTTCTGTAAAGAAATGTAATTTATTCAGTCTTTCAAATGTGTTGGCAGTAGTAGTTTTGTATATTTGCTGTTTTTTTTATTATAAAATTATTTTCAACTAAGCTCTCTAAACACAGTTGACCATTAGAATTTTGGCACAGTTAGTTTGAAACGAGAAGGTAGAGGCAACGAGGTTTGCACTGATTTTTTGGAAGGATTCTGAGATGCAGCAGTGTGTGTTGTTTTGAATGACTGTGGCCACATCACGTGATGTCCTGATTGGGCAGTTTCGGTGGCTGATGTTGCTAGCTTACAAGTGATAAGACTGGAGCGGCGTGCAGTAGAGAGAGGCCTTGGTGGGAAGCAGCCAATGCCATCCAAGAGAGTTGAGCTAGCCGTCGACGCATGAAGACGTCACATTATCCAATGCAACCTACACCGGTACGACCAACGACCTGTTTTCCTTTTCCACTTCTGTTTAGACCAAATTT
Organism: Clitarchus hookeri; assembly: GCA_002778355.1. NCBI lineage: Eukaryota > Metazoa > Arthropoda > Insecta > Phasmatodea > Phasmatidae > Clitarchus > Clitarchus hookeri. Next base: position 37,721 of record NQII01001309.1, read on the forward strand.
CTACTCTATAAAATTATTTCCACCAACTTAGGTCAGCACAGACCCTTCTCATTTTACTAGTGGAAAGTGTGTAGCAAGGTTCAATGCAGTGTCTGTCAGTATTTTTCTTAACATCTGCCCTTATATTTGGAGATAAAGCTCTTTAAAGGGGCAGTTTTTTTTAGCTATGTTGTGTTGCGAAATGGTATTTCTAATGGGCATTATGTCTAACACCTCGACAGCCCTCATCTGAAGTGTGTTCTCTTTGTAGATCAGGACACAAGCTAAAGTTTAAAAGTTTAGTTTTAAAAAATTTGTTATTTAAAACCCATTGAAACGCAGTTCAAGCACTAGGCAGATGTATAAACATATGAGCGAGTGAGAATGGGTAGGAAGTAATGCAGTAGAGTACCCGAGGAGAAGAGCGCGGGCCTCTTCTTGGTGAGGCTCCCGAAGCCAGAGCTGCCGCTGGCTATGGAGCCCGCTATGGAGCCGCTGGAGAAGTCATCGCAGTGCCGGTCTGCACCCTCCTCCTGAGTCACCACCTGCTTGTGCTTCAGCGACGGGGAAGGACTGCAACAACCGTGCACTGGCTCAGCAACACACCGCTGCAACTACTTTACCTCCGTCACACATCCTCACGTCATACTTGCAGTCCAGGTCGCTAGGCCCTCGCAGACCACCGGAGGCTACACTTATTACAACATACGACAATCAAGTTACAGCTTGTTCATGGTTAATTGAGCACTTGTGGAAGCCCTGCTTAGCATCTACTTTACTTCTCATTACGTACACATATGTATGTCATATGTGAATATAACGTGGCCGTGGGCTCGGTCGGTTTATTCATGCACCATCCAAGTAGAACAGTTGAAAATGTAAATAAGATAACAGTGTACAAATTCTTACTCTAAAGAGCTTAAAACCATAGTAACCTCAGCTGCCATAAATTTAACACCACGCTCACAATACAAAGTCAGGTCCTAACTATTTTTTTTTAATGCACTGTAACTTAGCTAGGAGCCTGCATATTAATGTGTAGGGTAACACATGTGGTCATGGGCAGTAAACTGGAGATAAGACATCGTATCTAATGCCGTGCTTAAAATTAATTATATACTCTGTATATTGCAGAGCAACAAGTTTCAGCATCAAAACTGTCATTCATCAAGCCATTTGTTAAATACACACAATAAGACTACAGGTGCACATAAAGGCATTTTCGAGCAAGTTACGTTATGCTAATCAAATGGGCACTTGTGGAAGCACGAGTTTGCACTTGGTCCGAGTAAACAAATTCACAGTACATTTATTTTGCTAATTCTCTGTTCCCGTAAAGGTGAACAACACCGTCCTATCTCCAGTTTTAATAATGAATATCTCTCCAAACCCCATCAGACATCAACCATGTGTTCACCATACACTCTGGCATACAAGTTCCCAGTTAGTTTGCAGCAAATGAAACAAAGTACAGTAGTCGCAAGACTTGAAGTTTTGTTGTGAGCATAATGTTAAAATTTATAGCAAACCAAGTTTGTTTGTTTATTTCTGGATTTTACACACTGGAGTATTATGAACTGGCATATTATTAACATATTTAGTTCCATAACAACTTCACATTTTCACTTGCCTCACACATGAACGAAGTCATTAGGCCCACGGTAATGTGAACGTTACATATAGCAAGCGGAAGGATACAAAATGCGGAGAAAAATATTTCAGCACGGCTTCCAAAAGTGCTCGGATAACAGTGAACAACCTATACACAGACTCTGGTCAGCATACACTCTCAAAACATGATTACTTTTATCTCTGTGTGTCTGCCTGTCTCCCCACCCCCCCCTTTTGACACTCCCACTCTGCCTGTATCTCTCTCTCTTCCTGTATGTATCTCCCGCTCTTCCCCTCTCTGCCTGTATGTATCTTTTACTCCCCCTCTGTCGTCCCTTTCCCCGTCCCATCTTTCTTTGGCCCATTCCATCCCACCTCTCTCCGTTCCTCTACATCACTGTCCGTCCAACCCTTTCCAACCTAATAGAAAACCAATGGTTCCAGTGTTTTCCGACAACAGGAACTAACAGATACAACTGAAGTATTCTCTGGCCAGAAGATTTGTATATGATAGAAACCATTGGAATACAATAAATGCTATTGAATCGCCAACGGAAACCAACAGAAATACATTAGATTGATAATTCCACACACAACAGAAACCACTGAAATTTCTGTTGTTATTTTTGGTAGGGTAAGCTGAGTTTACAATAAAATAATTATGGTTTAAGAATTATGCAGATATCGCAGTTCTTGCACATGGAACTACATATTCTGGATTTATGATTCTATCCCTTTCCATTTCTCTGTCCCTTTCCATCTCTCTGTCCCTTTCCATCTCTCTGTCCCTTTCCATCTCTCTGTCCCTTTCCACCCCCCCCCCTCTTTCCAGTAAAGAAATTGAAATCAACTGCTTTAACCCGGAAACTCAAGAATCCATCACCTATCAACTGTTGCCCATGAACCAAAAAGGATAAATGCTGTAGAGTCTTTACTAAACTCGCAATGTTCATATAATTACCGACTACACTTGCATCATGAAGATCGACAGCCAGAACTTCAACCACTTGAAAAATAAATTTAAGTGTGTATGAAATGTTTATCTCCCAATTGATTTTACTTCACAATTTTAAACTATCAGATGGTTTTATTTATGTAGAGCTGCAGTAGGTAAATACACTAACACTGAATGGTGGGATGGCAGTGTTCTTTGGCACTACACTTATTCAAGAAAAACAATAAGACAAATGTTCTGACTAAAATAAAAGTTTCTACTGATAAAACAGACCAATTATCAGCATATCTCGATATTTCCATTCAGAGTAAAAATAAGTCTATCAATGCAACAGAAACACTGAAAACGAAATGCTTGATACATTTGCTGAAAATATCAGAACTATTACTTTTAGTAATTTTTTTCAGTTTGTTAACATGGCTACAACAAATCAACTTAATACTTGAGATAATTTCTTTCATGGTGCAACTACATAGCACAATCCTCATTATAGTTCTTTGACAAAATAATATTTTTAAAAATTAACTCTACCAAACCACCAAATAAAAACTGCCGCCTAATCGTCTCCTGCCAAGGTGAACCAAGTTCAATACCTAGCGCGGTCACCCGGATCTCTGCACGTGGGAAATAAGGCAACTGTTGCCATTAGCTGGCGGGTTTTATTGGGGCACTCCCGTTTCCTCTGCTGTCATTCAGCTGCTGCTCCATCCTCACTTCACCTCACTGGCGTTTTAACACCTAATGTAGAGTGCCAACCAAGACCTATAAACTCACTTATTGCCGCACTGCACATAGTATTTGTAAATTTCCATGTGATAAATGTAAGCAAACTCAAAGCAGCAGCACGCGCTAATTAATGTTTGAAGTTTTTTGTTGTAAATAACGTAGAAAGGACTACTTTCTACTACACACCGACAATAGCGTGGATGCAATGTTCAATATGCTTCATGTGTGAGAACTGCAAAAATTAGACAGTATTTTTTATCTTCTCCCAGATGAACTTCTCATACCAATCAAAAAAGTATTAGTAAAAAATTACGTGACTCTTAACAAGCTTTCGGAGAAAGAAAAAAAATTGGAACTTGCTTACCATAAGTCGAATCAAGGACAGAAGGAAACTGCAGAAACATTCTGAAAAACACACATACTTCAGAATATGAACTAATCACTGTAAATGATTTGAGGCCAATAATGTCAAAAAAATGCCTTACCATTCTCTATGGACTTAAAAATGTTGAGAAAGTTTGAAGAGTCAAGAACGAGAAAAAAATTATTTTTTTTGGATTAATGGAGGCCACAGTTTAAATTCATAAAGCGGAAAATGCCTGCTTGCATTAAATACATGAAAGCACAAAAACTTGTAAACATAACAAGAAAACAAGACCGTCCTTGCCAACAATGGAGACAAGCGAACAGGTAATGTAGACGGACGGACGGACGGACGGACGGACGGACAAACGTGTAGAAGACTGTAACGAGGTCTCCCTGAACCTGTGACGGCACAAGAAGAGCGACAAAAACAAGTCCGCCACAGCCAGGGACAAGGCGAGCTCGACTCACACTTTGAAGAGAATGTCTCCGGACAGCATGTTCATGCGTATGGAGACCTGCAGCATGGAGTTGTCTTGGCGGTGTCTGGTGTCGTAGCCCTCCAGCAGACAGCGCCTCGTCGTCTGGCCAGAGCCCGCGAACTCGGCCAGGTTGAGGTCGGTGAAGCCCAGCTTCTGGAAGGAGCGGCCTCCTTTCGCTTCCTGCAACAACACGTTCCAAACCTTGTAACGGTGCGGTAACATTTAGGTAATTTTGTTTTTGAGAGGGAATGGAATTGTTTCTCCAGTATTTTAGACATTCTGGCAGTGTTAGTATGTGTGTTTGTCATCAGATTTTTTTAAAAGTCTTATTTGAAGTTGCGTCAGGGGTTAGTGATAAGGGCCACTAGGATGTTCGTTGGTGTCCTTTCTTTCCCAGTACGCTCTGGAAACACAGTTGATTATTTCGGCGCAGATTGGGCTCG
>NQII01001309.1:43080-54910 GCA_002778355.1 Clitarchus hookeri
ACGTAGGAACCCGTCGCGTAGCTGGTGAAGGCAGTGTTGAGGAGGGGGAGGGGGAACCCGCCATCAGTCTCTAGAGCTGTCAACAGTCCAGGCGAAGACACGTTGTCCGTTCTTCAATACACGGATGGGCGAGAAAACGAACAGTGAACACGTAAATAGAATCGCGCGAACTTGAGCTACTTTACAATGAAAAGAAACTTACAGTTCTGCAACTTACGAAAATGAAAAATTCTTACGTTTTGCAATTTACTGATATAAGTCTATTCGCGGTTTCTTCATATTTTTTTAAATCAGAACTTTGAAAAAACACCCCATGTATGACATGTTCGGTTGTGTGCCAAATATGTCGTGTAACACAAGCGTGTTGTACTTGTGTTAACATAAAATTACTTTATTTTTGCAAAGCAGCACACTAGGTGGGCGGAAACCTTAAGAGTACATGGCCCCGAAATATATATATATATCTTTTTTTTTTTTTTTNCGCTCCTATGCGCAAGGCGTCGAACCTGCGCAGATGCTCCCGTTGTCACTCTGCCCTGTGGGACTTCATTGCACGTGATGGAAACGCATAGACTCTACAGTTTGATTTTCTCCTGCCTATTAAGGAAACTGCACAAGAAAGTTATAAAAATTCGATTTTTAACAATTTTCACGATTTTTTCTTCTCTTGGAATAAACTTAATACGATAAACACATAACTGTAAGGGCTAAGATAATTTTTTTTATACATTTTCTCTGAGATACGCGTCAACGCGCTATAGTACATTCTCTGTTCCTTCCAACTTTTCTGAAGCCCTGCTAAAGTTCTACTTCCAGGATATTACTCCGCGTCATGCAAACCAAGCTTAGATAATCATACTAGAGGGACAGCGCACCGCATACGGTGCGCACACAGTGTTATAATATTTTGCACAAGAACTATTTCTTACTAGTCATTACCGACACGCCTATTTTCTCCCCACTTTTATTCTTAATATTTACAAATTAAATAACATAACTTTTGGATAAAATACCAGCAAAAGTTAAATTTAACGAAAAATGAAGTACTTCTATGTTGAGACAAGCGTAAAACGCCTGTGACACGTGCCATATTTATGAAACAACCGAACATGCCATACACGGCGTGTTTTTCCAAAGGTTTGATTCACAAAATGTGAAGGAACCGCGAATATGCTATAACGACGAATGTACTGACAAAGTGTCTTAACAAACAACTAACTCCTAACGCAGGGATGTGTTGACGGGTCTGCAGCGCGGGGCGTACTTATATAGCTGGCTAGGCGCGCCAACTGCCGCTGTACAGGATGTGGTCGACGTGAAATATGACAGTCCATCACGACAATTACGTCCTCCACAGAGCCACATCCTCGCATACAGAGAGGACGGTGCAAAACAAACCGTCACTCCCAGAGTGATCAAGTGTCGGAGAGTAACAGCTAACAGTCTGGAGGGCAACATACCACATTTGCTACAACTATGCATTTATTCGTAAAAAGGTGGCAATTGACATGGTGGTTTATTGAATCCCCTGAAGCATTTATAGGAAAAGCGCCAATCGATACAATCGATATTCGTTNNGGGGGGGGGGGGGTATTCTATTACTAACAGCTGCATTAGTTGTCTCACACACTTTCAGATCAAAATATCTCCAAAATGAAGCATCGCACAGGGAAAATGCAAGAGACATTAAATGTTCAAAACTTCCTGATAAAAAAAAGTTTCCTATACTTTTAATTGTATTTCGAACGGTTTCTTGAATATTCGTGGAAAACAACTTCAATTGAACTGTCCACCAATAATCCTGATCGTCTTTCGGGAACTATATCTTCCAAACAGTCAAATGCACAGAAAACATACAAGAGACATAAAATATTTAGAATTTAATTCTGAACAAAAAGGTGTCTCATACCTTTTCCCATATATCTTACGGTTTAATAGCTACGGCCGGAAAACCATTTCAAAACTGCATTTGCGAAGTCCAACAATGACTAGCAGCTTCCTCGCAGACATGCTGGCAAGGGTTGAACGTAGATGGCAGCACGGGAGCACGCTTGCTAATCCCTACGCAGGTAGTTGGTGTGATGTGTGCAAAGTGAACTGTTCAAGTGGCCTAAGTCGTGTGAACAAACGACAGTGGAAGAAGTGTTTTGTGATCGGAGAAGAGTAGGCGTGATGCGTAGAGAAAAAGCAGCTTCGCAAGGTCCTAGCTGTACTCGTACAAATTTCCGTAATATAACGAAAATATGTATACGGATTAATAATAACAGCAATAGCCTTAGTAATATTAGTAATAATGAAACTCGGATCCACTTTTCTTGCAGTATTTAAAAAATCGGGAGCTTCACTTAAAAAAAAAAAATCAAATAACGGTTTAGGCCCTACTATTTTACAAAACGAAAATTGTTTTTACGTCTAGGAGGGAATGTGTGTCTTTCATTTCACCTATAATTAAAGTAGTTTTAAACCTTTTAGCACAAATCATTCTCAATACACCACACAGTTACAGAACTTTCAACAACGTAATAAAATGAACATCTGTATTTACAATTCACGCATTATAAAACGTTTCTATCAAATATTGTGCATAGTATTTCTAGTGGCTGCTTACCAGTTATTATCATGGATTTTAAACTGCTGCAGGTGTTGACAGTATTCAAATTTCTTACACATGTGAGGTGGAGAGTAATGTTGGCTATAAGAAAAAAAAAAGTGTTTTTCCTAATGTGAGTTTTCCAAATGCCAAATATGAAAAGAAAATAATAATATTAAGAAAAATTAAGTCTAGAAGGATATTTTAGTGTTCATAAAGTAAGAAACAAATATATTTAATTTTACCAGTACTTTGTACAATCGCAGAAATTTTGTTAACAATGCATGAATGATTTCTTATTAATTAACTTATCAGAATCTTAGAGTAAATATGCGATACACTGAAGTGCTTTTTAATACAGAACTGTCAAACCCATGTGCATAAGTTCAGCACATTGTTTATATTAATTGTCAATCCACTTTATTTGAAGTTTTATAGAATGTACTACAGTTACGATAAATAATTTTTTGTTTTTAAAATAACGGGTTTGTTGGAAAAACAGATGTAAAGAAACGTGCGCTTCCTTTTATAATTCATGACTTTGACATGACTGACAGTTCTGTGTGCAGTTTGCGAGCCACTTTGGGGACATGCGCCGAATTCTAAAATAACTCTCCCCGTTTAGAGCCTATGATCAGAATATGAAACACTTTCAGTACTATGAACTTGTGTTTGCGGCTTGCCATTCTCTACTGTTGTAGGTTTAAAATAATTTATTTCCCGTTTGGTGTTATTTATGTGTATTTGCTCTTTCAGTTGGTTAAAATAAATCTTTACGAAACATTGGAGAACAAAGACTTTTCGTCTAGCATGTGTCCCAGATGAACGTATTCCAAAAAGATTGTCAGTTGACTGGAGAAAATGCATAGTTTGCCAGAAAGATACAGCAGGATATGTTATGTGTCCAGAACATCATAAGGGTTTAGGGAAATATAAAAGGGACGGTTACACAACATTTGCAGAACTAGCACAGGAATTTAAAACCGTGGGTGAAATGCCTGTTCATATCAATACTGATATTTTGGATAATGCGTCCGGCATAGAGCAGACGATTCGGCAACATAAAGTTTCATGGCATAAAAGTTGCAACAGAGAATTTAACCGGAATCGATTACAAAGACCTAAAGAGAAAGGTAAAGCTGAAGATTCTCAATTGAGGCCTTCAAGTCCTATACAAACACGACGTGCAAGTGAACCACAGAGTAGTGACAACTGTCACTACTCTGCTGTTTCTGCGAACAGCCGCATACGAGAGGTTCTACATCGCGTTATGTCTTTGAAACTGGACTCAAATGTGAAAGAAGGTGCAAAACTTTCGGGAGACAAATTTATTTTGAGAAAGCTGGGTGGAGGAGATTTGTGGGCTCAAGATGTGCAATACCGTGCAAGGTGTTTGGCTCGCTTTTACAATCGTTTGGCTAACCAAAAGAATAATTTAACTAAAAACAACATCCTTGCACAGAAGGAACCGGTCGAGGCTATTGCTAGAGCAGATTTACTACTTTATATGGAAGAAAAAAGAGACACAAGCGACTCTGCTCATCCTTTGCTTAAAATGTCAGATTTGTGTGCTATTTATTCTCAGCGCATAGAAGAACTAGGAGTGGAAGTTGCAGGTACCCACTCGACTAAGCTTGGAGATAGTCTTCTGAAGATGAACCCTCAGTTAGAGGGTTGGGGTTCACACGGTAGTGGGAACTTGCCTTTAAAAAAGATGTGGCCGATACTGTGAAAAAAAGTGTTCGTGATTACGACGGGAGGCCATTAGTCTTACAAAGGCTGCTCAAGCTGTGCGGAAAGATCACTTTGACCAATGAAAAAAAGGAAGTGATCCAAAAAGTCTGTCACAAGAAGACCAAATAGCAAGTGTGCCAAAATCTCTTCTTTTTCTTGTAAATATAATTATATATGGAACAGGGATGACTAAATATGCTGCATAAAACTCCAACAGGGATCGGGCAGTTCTCACAATATCACAGTTATTAGTCTACAATGCTGTGAAGAAATTTCTATATTCAAATGCATTAGACAGTAACACCAGGTACAGGAGGAAACAAGAAACACCTGTCCCTGCATACCTGGCTCTCAAGATCCATGCCGAGACTATGAAGAAAGAATTAGTTGACGTACTACACAGCCTTGGTATATGCATTTCCCATGAAAGACTCCGTATTGTGCATTCAGATATAGTGAACGAATTTCTTACCATGTACAATGAATAGAAATTAGTGTGTCCTCCAGGTCTTGAACATGATCTCTTTACAACAGCATCAATTAATAACATCGACTATACCCCATCGTCAAACACAGCTATGAGTTATTTCGATGGAACTATTTGTTGTTCAACATCCAACACAATGCAAACTTGGAAGAGTTCGTGAACTGACCACACCAAACACAGAGAAAGGAAACAGAAGAGTTCAGGAACGACTCCCACTGTGCGCCAATGTGCCCTCTTGTTTAGTGAGCGTTAACAGTCTCTCCTGTCGATCCACTGAAGGTATAGAGTCATGTGAAGTACCTCAAGACACAGATCCAGTAGCTCAAAAATGGCTAGATCTTTCAGTAGCAATGCTTGATGCAAGCCAGAGTCGGGCTGCTTTAAAAACAATAGACAGTCGTGGATGCGATAAACTGATCACCCCAATGGAAGTTATGCACTTCTTCACAGATAAACCTTAGTCTCTTGCCACGATGCTCCATACCATGAATGTAGTGAAGGCAGTGGCAGAGCACTTAAACCCAGGACAGATACCAGTTTTAGTAGGGCAGATGCTCCATTATATGCTCAGGAGAGATCCAGTTCACAATGGTCCATACCCATGACGAGGAGAAATTCTTTATTACAATGGGTAGTTTGCACATTGAACTCGCTGCTTTAAAGATGGCAAGCAAGTGGCTCCAGGAAAGTGGTTGGGCATCTGTACTGGTTGATGCTCGTCTCACCACTCAAGGAAAGGCAGATTGTGCACTGAAAGCCTCTCATATAAAGAGATCCCGATATGCTCACGAAGTAACAGCTCTGCAGCCATACATATCCTCAAGCAGTTAGCTTATCAAGAACATAAAAAAATGGCACAGACCTTACTTTGTCATTCTTCGACTAGCACATCAAGATGAGAGCTGAGCAGCCCGTGTTCCAGTAGTGGGACATTGTGCTCAAGCCAGAGCTTTGTATTTTGACTCTGTTGTGATCCATCAGTGAAGCTAATTTTCAGCTTTATGTGAACTCTCTTATTCACCTAGCACCTTGGTTTTTACACTTGATCATACTAACTATGCTAGGTGGCTTACTGTCCATATCCGGGACCTCATCCATATCGAGAACAAGCACCCAGATACTGAACAGGCTTTCAACGATGGGGGATTTGTAGCACATAAGATAATGCGACCATTCTCTGCCAATGCATTAGATTATGTTCATGAGCAAATAAATGATATGTTGAAGAGTGAGGGAGGAATAGCAGGACTCGCAGAGAAGCCAGATACACTGCGTAGGTTCATAGTGGCAGGCCCTGAAATTGCCAAGATTTTGGAAGAATTTGAGCAGTGTATCATCAGAAAAGGTGAAAGCAGCACAGCACCACTCAACATGAACAGACTAACACTATCCTAGCGAAGTTTAGGGAAAACATCCAAAAATTAGTAAATACTTTTCAAGAGGCTGGTAACCTTTTTCTGAAAATTCTGGAAACTTGTACACCATTTATCAATGGTGGTCTGTTATGGGCAAATCTGCCGTAAAAACAGTTTAAAATATTGAGAGAGAAGGAGAAATTCAGTTTTCGTCATTTTTACAGAGAGATTTGTAAGGTGTGAAAAAGACATAATGGATCCACTGAAATGTAATAGATTCCCAACTTTCAAGATGAAAGCTGTGCAAGAACCAGGAAAAAGGCATGCAAAACTTTGATGCTGAGAAATGACTGTGCTCTTTTCAGTCAGTTGTACATCGCCTGCCAGACACGCTCAGGAAATTTGGAAGACTTTTTCAGGCACGAAAATCAGTCTTATCCCCCCTACCTTTCTGTTAGTGGAGAGCCAGGAGCAACAAAAAAAAATCTGATCTCCTTAAATGTGGTGCATTCCAGACTGTAGACAGTGTTCAGTCCGAACGGAAAGTGAATACGAAAGTACTCGATGGAGCTACCATTGTTCACATGCTACCCAAGGGTGCAACTCGTATTTTCAATGAATGCACTGAACATGTTTTCAACCCATACATAGCAAGGCAAGCTACAAATGTTGATCGCTTGGATCAACATTCATCTTTCACGAAGATGAATTGCGAATATGAAGGTCTGTCTTCGATTTCAACGATCATGGAGCCGCGAACTGCATCATCGCTAACTGGTTGTCGCCAGTGCTGATTATGCGATCGAGTTTTCACCTATGGTCAAAATGCTCGTCGGAATGAGAGAACGGCCTGTACGAAGAGCCCTTTTCACGCGATGAAGCATTACGACATTGGTCCCGTGCAGTTTGTGCAAGGCGATACATTGAGAAAAAAAAAACAAACCGAGATCTGCAAGGATTCGTGTGTTGCTGGCAATACCTCTTGCTGCATCGATGGGCACCGATTCGAAAGGAGATTATGACAAGACAGTTAATGATGGAATGAGTGACGTGCATCGTAGAGTGGAGTCTGTTTGTGTGGAATGTACGCTTGCAAGATGTTCGTGTGAAGTCTACGAACTTCAAAATAAACGGTTTTCGGCTCTAAACACTGATGAGCATACAACTCCTGCTACGAAGAAAAGCAAATTTAATACTGAGGATGAAACAGGAAGTGAAGACGACCATGAAGGCAGTATATATGAAAATGAACATGAAGACTGTGATAATGTTGAAGACGCTGATTGCGATTTCCTCGATGCACTGACACACCCCTTCAACACATTTGCTGCACTAAACGACACGAAGAATGCAGAAGACGTCGATAATAATGGCTACCTATTTCCCGAAGACCCGAATGAACTTGTTGATACTCAGATATTTGATTGACCTTCAAAAACGTGGGTATTTCTCACACATTGTTGAAATATCTTCAATCATTAGTAAACTGAAGGAACGGGAATATATCGGATGATGTGATGAACTGCTTTCTTCTGAAATTGTAATGACAAAATAATAATAAATTAGTATTATAAAATAAATGTTTTTTTCTTTATTTTTGTATGTCGTAACCTTTTATCCCTCACAACTTTTAAGTGATGCTATGATCACACGACTATTAATGGAAATATTTCTTATAGAATGACAATAAAGACTTAGCATACAAAAATGCATGAATGGCTGGCTGCATACAAAACATTAATTCTGTAGACACGTACAAATTTTGTACAGAGTTGGTGAATCGTTTTTTTAATGTACGGATAGAGACAGATGACAAACCCACGGATTGAATATGGATTGATGGAAATATTGTGAAAAATTGATGGAAAGATTGATGGCAAGATTGCGAAAGATTGATGGCAAGATTGATGGGAGGATTGTGAAAGATTGCGAAAGATTGATGGAAATATTGCGAAATTGATGGATTGGAATTGATATTGTGGTGCTGATTGATGGAAATATTGCGGGATTGATCAAAAAATGGATTTAAAAAAACCTGTATTTAATTAATTTTTGGAATGTTTTGGATTTTTAAAATGTTTTCAGAATTTCTTTTTTGGTGAAGGTTATCCATGGTTATGGGCACGAGGTCAAGGTCACAGATGTGAGGTCATCCAGATCTAACATGTTGGTCGAAGTCATCAGTGCAACCTAGGCGACGAAAATTTAAACAAATGACAAACGAAAAAACAAGGGTCGCATCGTCCAGGGGCAGAGTGGATTTTCGGCGGGATAGAGAGACTTACTAATCGTATATTTCTTGTTCCTGTCGAAGATCGTATACTGACAGGACGCTTCTGAACGTAATCAAGCAGTTCATGGCGCCTGGAAGGACAGTTATAAGTGACTGTTGGCGCGCGTATAAAGAGCACGACTATGAGCACCTTCGGGTGGATCGATCACGGCATGAGTATCGTCGATCCCGACACAGGAGCGAGCAGCCACAGACCAGAGCGTGTGTGGCGGATGTGAGGCACTGTCGTCCTCTATATGGCAGGAGGACGCCGCACTTGGCGGGGGTTCATGCACCACTTCCTACTCGCCGCGGGGGAACTCTACCCACCGCCTACTTAGGCCAGTCAACTCGCACACTTACTGTATGCTTTAATATGTGTGGTATGTGTATATGACAGGTTTTTGCACTTTGTGGTATGTCGCCAAGGGTTTGTATATTACTGTGCGTGTGGCTATTTGAAATGTAACTAACCTAACCGAACACAGCCTAACTTCGCGATGTGTAACGCACAGGTGTTATTTAGCCCAGTCATATTAGGTAAAAAAAGGGGTCGACCTCGGAATGAAAGATAATAAGCTGTAAATTGGTATAAGCCTTTGTTTTGTCGTTCTTAATGTTGTCTCAAAAGTCACCAATGTTATCGTGTCCGCGTCTTAAGATATTGAAGGTCAAAGGTCATAAAAATCGGTTTTTCGCGAATATCTCGCTTTTTATTGCTTAAATAAGATTTGCACTTATTATAAAAGTTGTAGAATATAAAATTCTCTACAACTTCTGTTTGAACTTTTTTTTCATACGATCAACCGTTTCTGCGGTAGACCGCAAAGAGTGCGCCGCGCACAGTCATATATGGTCTAATGCAAGGTCAAGCGTGAGTTACGGTTATCAGTACGTTGGATAAAGTTAATTATTTACTAAAAAATTATAATTATTAAACAATGCCCATTATTTATGTACTAATTATTTATATTTAACTATAGTATATTAATAATTCTGGAATGTATATTTTAGTTATATTTTAAGTTAAAACGCCATTATATACGTTTTCTTTAAAACGTGTAAATGTTTTAATACTTATATACCTGGAAATACTTGTCCTTACCCTATGACCTTTTCTATTTATAGCCGGGACAGATGTTCTATTGTATTCAAGGCCACGTTCTCTTTGTCAAGATTATTCGTTAGTTTGAAATTGTATCTTCGCAGCGACGGACGTACGGTTTTAAGACCTATGGCTGATTTGTGTTTTATATGTGATAAGTCACTTTCAGAAGGTGTTTCTGTGAATGTCGTACGTGGTTTACAAACTTTAAAAACTGCAAGTATTGAAAGGAATGATGGACATATAGACTATTTAAATACTTTAAGTTCTGTGAATGTGCATTCCGAGTGTCGAAAAGTTTACACTAGTAAAAATGCTATTGTTGCATCGAAACGACGCACAGAAGAGGGTGAACCTTCAACGTCAAGTGCACCTCGTAAAAAAAGAAATGAAGTGTTTGATTTTAAAAAATTGTGCTTATTTTGTGGCCAAGAAGCTAATGAAGTAGCAGAAAGGAAAAAAAAAGATAAGTATAGACGGAAAATAAGTAATGTAAGTACTCTTGCATTCAAAGACAACGTTATTAAAAAAGCTATAGTTAAATATAAATAATTAAGTCACTTATTTTAATTAAATATAAATAATTTATAATTAGTACATAAATAATNTATAGTTAAATATAAATAATTAAGTCACTTATTTTAATTAAATATAAATAATTTATAATTAGTACATAAATAATAAGCATTGTTTAATAATTATAATTTTTTAGTAAATAATTAACTTTATCCAACGTACTGATAACCGTAACTCACGCTTNTAATAATTATAATTTTTTAGTAAATAATTAACTTTATCCAACGTACTGATAACCGTAACTCACGCTTGACCTTGCTTTAGACCATACATGACTGTGCGCGGCGCACTCTTTGCGGTCTACCGCAGAAACGGTTGATCGTGTGAAAAAAAAGTTCAAACAGAAGTTGTAGAGAATTTTATATTCTACAACTTTTATAATAAGTGCAAATCTTATTTAAGCAATAAAAAGCGAGATATTCGCGAAAAACCGATTTTTATGACCTTTGACCTTCAATATCTTAAGACGCGGACACGATAACATTGGTGACTTTTGAGACAACATTAAGAACGACAAAACAAAGGCTTATACCAATTTACAGCTTATTATCTTTCATTCCGAGGTGAAACCCCTAATATGACTGGGCTAATTTGCACTGCCACACGACGAAAAACAATATTATGTGATGGCAAACAGTACCTCTGAATTTACATTTCGTGTTGTTAGGTAATGTTCGGTTAGGTTTTTTTAGGCATTTAACGTATTTACATACGAAAATATAACGATAAGGTACATATTTTACACATGTTTTACCCCACAATTTCCCTACTGATCATAGCCCTCCCCACTATCGTATTTGTGGTTTGTATTGATAATATGTGAATGCACCTAGTAAATTAGTTTTCTGTGTAATTAGTAGAGTGGAATCATACCAATTTCCGTAATTTTTTCTTTAGTTTCCGGAAAAGTCGCTATTCTTTACAATTACCGAAGCCGGCGTATTGCAGACATACTCTGCTCGTTATTATAATAATTTTTAGCATATGCATCAGAAGAAAATACAATTTTGCATGTATATTTGTTGTCGATGTCAGAGTTCCACAAATCGAAAAATAATCTAATGAAATTAATCTATATATACGTGCATTAATTTAAAGAGTAACAATCGATTCTAAAAATCGATTAATCGCAACGAAAAACTAATGCCACGCTAATCGAATAGTAATGGAAGATCCGCATGTGCGTGACATAGAGCCTGGCGGGCTCGACGTGCAGGCGGAGGAAACACGAGATTATAAATAGTCTGGAGATACGGCGCCTGGTTCCGGCCGGCAGGCTCTGGACTACATCGACGTGAGTCCATTCGCGGATACTCCCAACTCGTCTGGAGCCCTGCTCACGTTCCACCACCGCGAGCTTACAAAGCTTAACCGAGTCTAGAAAACTACACTAAAGGCGACAGCGCACCGCAATCGTGCATGATACTACGCATAATAACTATTTCTCACTAGGAATTGCCAACTCCCCTATTTTCTGCCTGCTTTTATTTACGTTAATTATAAACTCAATTTTATAATTTACAGATAAAATATAAGTAAATTTCAATTTAAGTAAATGTGTTTACAGAAGTATAAAACGTTTATGATGCCTACACGACATATTTGGGAAACAACCCAACACGTCTTACATAGCGTAATTTTTTTAAGGTTTGATTTAAAAAAAAGTGCAAAGAAACCGCGAACAGACTAGACAAGCCGTGTGGCTCCGGGA
>NQII01001309.1:55820-100977 GCA_002778355.1 Clitarchus hookeri
CCCCCCCCGGACTCCTCGTCACGTGGCAGGAGTGTAGTTCATAATAGGTTACAAACATCCTACAATAAGTAACGTCTACACGAAGAGAACTTTTACCGTAAAGATTTCAGGAAGTGTGCTAAACTATACCCTATGCCTAAGAGATAATGGAAAATCGCGAAAATATTTTGAGCCAACATATCTTAGATAACACTCTACCTAGTTGATTCTTTTATAATTGGATGAACAAGGTTTTGACTCTGCTTAGTTGTTTGCAGGCCAATCACGAACGTTCTGCCTTACAGCATCGGAATTCTCAGTGGTCCAGTGAAATGGGATAGTAGCTTCGTACATGCACGGCAGCCAATGAGGAAAGAAAACTGTCGGACGTGTGTACAGTACGTTGAATCCTAGCAAAAGGTGAACTTTCCCCGCGATAAACCATCTCGTCGTGCCTGGTCGGCCAGCGCAGAACATCTCTACTGCCAGTTTCTGAGAAAAAGACGACGAGTATAAATCTAATTTGGCAGGGATCAATCCACTTAAGGCGTTCGCATAGCGAGGGCTGTGTCTGTGTGACTGACGCAAAAATCGATGAAACGCTACGGTCGACGCCCACAGACTTATGTACGGCAGTATCACCTCTACGTGCAAGACGCTCGACTGGCGTGCAATATATACGTCGACGACTTGCCTAGCGTGACTGTGCGGTTAACCCTAATTTTTATTGGAAACGAGTCTTTAGTTAATTCCAACGCATGTCTCTATCGTAGTTCCGTACGTATACTTTTCGTATATTTTAGATATATACGCCTGGAAAAGCCGTTGTTAGGTATGCTGGAGGTCAAGAAAACGATGTTTCCAGTGTGCGCGATGTATAGAAAGTACCACGTCATCTGGAAAGTGTTTTATTTTCGTAAGTGAACCTGTCGGGGGAACGTTGAATATTTTAGTAAAAAAAAAAAAGCTTTCAAACACCAGACAGGCGACCACCTTTAAGGGGAACATTGGGAAAATAAACAATTTAGATAATGACAAATATAAAAAAAGAGGACGGATTGGGATCTTAACGCGGATTGTACGATGTCTGTAGAGCAGAATGTCGCTAAACATACCTTAAAGAGGTTAACATCTCTACACGCCTAAAATGAACGTCGCTTAGCAAAAATTGTCCAGTTACAACACGGATGCACGCAGGCAGAGTTAGGAAATAGTTGAAAACATGAGAGTGATACTTCTGTCTTCTAAACTAAAACCTTGCCAGCTGTATTTAAAAAAAAATGTATGGTAAAAACAACGATTTAAAACAATATACACCTATTATTAATCTATTTTCATCAAACTGATTTTCATAACTTCCGACTCGGCCATGAAGGGAAACAAGTGATTGTTCTGAATTTACCAGTTAATTCAATTGGACTAATACAAAAATGTAATTAATTTTAATATTATTTGAAAACTGAGCTTAGGAAGGGGTTTTGTGGTTTTTTTTATCATTTTTAATGACTTACTCCGATTAAACCTACATAAGGAATTTTAAATGTAACTTCGTGCCGTCGATTGCCACGAAGCTTCAATCATCTTGGCCCGCCCCAAAGAAACACCCCACACACACGCCCCCGTGCCATGGCAACTTACGCCCTACTTGTTGCTTCCACGACGTGAGTGGGTCCGCGGTAACCGAGGAGGTTAATGACAATCGTGCTTCCGGCAACTTTTCTAATCAGCGTTTGAAAACAACTCCGTAACTACATAGTTAACTATTTTCTTTACTTATTGTTACTCTGCGAGCGCGCAAGGCACGGAGGCGCTATCAGTTGCAACCGGAGACGCAGCGGCTTTTCACAAGGGAATGTTTACAGTGTGTGCCTGTTATTCCTGTCAAGGTGCGTGCCGGCCCCGACCACTGGCATCGGGTGTCTCTGAGACATCTGGAGAATGCTCTGGATTACTGACCTTGTTTCTGTCAGCGTGACTCGGGGTGCGGCGAACCTTCCAGATGGCCAGGGCGATGGATGTATAAGTGCGACGGGCCTCCGAGCCGGGAGTTGACGACGAGCATCACAGCAGTGAAGACTGCAACTGGCAGGCTGGAATATTGGACTGGACGCGCGAGTGAAAGACATTACAAATGAAGGCAACAGACAGACCGAACGTGTGTTAGTGATGGGTACAAGTTAATTTACTATATCCAAACAGATACATTGAGAAGGGCGTTAATTGCAGTTGAAATATGCATTAAATATTCTGCTCACTGAGAAATAAAACTAGTAATAGTAAAGCTAGATAATTTAATGCTGCAAATAACAACTGTGAGAATAAATTAAAAATCAAATTTAGTCATTTAACTTTTATTAAGACCTCCATCCCTCACGAACTCAGATACGCCCCTGAGGCGTCCTGTAACATTATTTATGTATTCATTCACGGAGAGTGACTGACTTGCTCGAAGTAGAGCTGGAAGCGATACAGGAATAGTAATTCCAAGTCTTACCGCAGTAGATCTACCTAAAGTTTTATATTTGCGGGCGTTGTATTTACTTATTTATTTAGCGCTGTTTCTGATTTAATTGTGCATACACGAGTGAGAACTATCTTAGTACCAAATTTACGTTGCTAGCAATTTCACACTTTTTGATCAGCGAATGAATGAAGCCACCAGGTCCGTGCGTGGCAACGTAGATTGTATGTATGGCTGGTGGAAGGATACAAAGTATATCCTGCGCAGAACTTTCCCAATTAGCTTCGGGTTTCAGGAACGAACAACGCCGAGTCTACACGAAGCTGTCTTCGCCGCTGTAAACAAACATTTGTTTCTGCAGCAGCGATTATATCCCCTCCACTTCCAACTGTCCCTTCCAACATCGAGAAGTAGCGTCCGGTGCAGATGCTACTTCTCGATGTAACGGCGGTAAGAAACATCTATTTACTAGAAAATTAAAGTTATATGCGTCACATTTGTATAAATGTAATATTTAAACTCCTCATTTCCACTAAAAGGCCGTACGTAAGTTGCCTGGAGAATTTTTTACCAACACGTTTTCGCAGTGGTGTAACAAATAAGGGAGACGGGAACAGGGTACACACTGCCCCTCCACAAATGTAGTAAATTGCGCCAGAATGACATTAAATGGGCACCCAGACTGGATTTGTTCACCGATATGCGCTGATATATTGTATACAATATATAATGGGTTGTTATAATGTGTTTCTGATACTTTAACACATCTTCGCTTCTGGGTTATAGACTTTTTTCCTCCGTCTTTTATGCAGAACGTAATAATTTAGGTTTTTAACGCATTACAGTGAAATGTATAAGAGAAGCGAACCTACCTTGCGAGTGGCGCCGTAATGCTTGTCGGCCTCCCGCCACTGTTACGGAAACTTTCACCACTGCACTTCCTCTCTTCTTCTTTGCAGGGAACTCCAAGGAGACGGTGGGCGCAGAAGCCTCTCGTAAACTGCGGACTTTGTTTTTACCGCACGAGTATGACGGATGCCCCAGATTTCCCTCCGCGATCGATGTCGAGCAACGCCCTTCATCTCCGCAAGTACCGCCCATGTTTCATCTTGTTCCGAACTTCGTGTGACAGCGCATCGAACACGGGCCTCGCGCCGGACCCGGGGTGAAGCCGCATGCACTCCCACAACGCCAACTTGGAACTTCCCAACATTTCTGGTCTCGCAGACTAACATTCGTCGTGTAGATACAGTCTGCTACCGTAAGTGTGTTACAGCAGTTGGAACGTCAATCCACGTACACTATTCATGTAGGCTGTTGAGGGTAAACTGAGCACTTTTGAAATCCTTGCTCAAGATCTACTTGAAGGCACATGGTATATTCTTCCGCTATGAGCAAAATTAGCATTGAAATGGGCCTGATCACTTTAGTCACTTATCAGTGTGGCTGTTAGAATATATGCAGGAAGGAGCCTCACTTAACCCCGACTTGTGGCCTCGAATGATTATTGAGGGTGTTATTAGCACTTTAAAATGGGAACTAAGTCTAAAGTTAAAATATCGGGAACTACTAGAATACTAGAAACGAAACAAAACACACACAATTCATCAACAAACGAAGGTCATATACCTCTGGAAAGGGAATTGCAGGTAACATTCTCAGTCATAAAAAGTTGTTTTGTACAATAATATTTGAAAAACTGTTAAAAGGAGAAAACTTTATGTTCTCCGCTGTAAAGAACGAACGCGAAAGTGGAAAACATGACAGGCCGAGGGAAACACGAAGTCTATTAACGGAAATGGGACGAGGAAACGGAAATAAACATTAAGAACTGGAGGGGGGGGGGGAGTAAAGTAAATAAATTGACAATTCAACAATTTGTAAATTGAATAACAAATAATAGTATACAGTAATGCACAAACTATGTAGCCCGTATTGTAGAAGTCGTTATGCAAATTAACAAAACTTCCTGAATAGGCCAAGTGTAATACATGGGGTCAAAGGGCAGCGTGCACGGTGTGTTCGGATGGTGGTTGTACTAATAATGTATTTACAAGGCATTACGATGGGAAAATACGTTATAATCAAACTATCGCGTTTGTGGCGTCTCGGGTCAGATGCAAGACCCCGCCTTATGATGCCCGAGAGGTAGCTTAAGTTTGTTCATACATAGCTGTATGAATGTCAAGGGTATCCGAAATAGCATAATGGAATATGAAGAAAACCTTAATGGGGCACTGCACAATACAGCACGGTACAACTTGTATTGACATTGGACAACGTAGCTATTTTAACTGCCCTACTAAAGGTTACTCAAAAGCTTTCACTAAATGGCTGCAATACACAACTTGTGTATATGATCTGGCTAGGTCTGCAGGTAGACACACCTATAATCTGCTACTCCTGATCCATGTCGCCTACAGACCAGGACACACACATGCACTACTGCAGCGCCATCTATTATTTGCGCAGTTCTTTCTAAGCAAGTAAAGTCTATTACTATGACGTTGCGAATAATTTTAGAATCTATTGTAATTGCTTTTATACACATCCAAATAAGTTATAAAAATGATAACTTTCGTAAATGCTCTCTCAAGCACCCGGAAAATAATTGCGCTTAATTTTGATTAAAATTGCTCTTATTTAAATTATTTTCAGAGTTACAAAATATATAATGTGCTTTGTCCTTTCACATGCAACTTAAACCGTACTTTCCTTGACAATTTTGGTAGCGTGTGTAGGGATGAGTGAAGAGATTTGGGCGGCTCTGACCATCGAGGTCTTGAGAGCCGACGAGGGTGAAGTGAGGTGAGTATGGAGCGGCGCCGGAATGCAAGGGCGGGGGAAACCCGTCGACCAGCGGCACCGTCCAGCACGATTCCCACATGCGAAAATCCAGGAGCGGCCCCGCCGGGAATCAATCCCGGTTCGCATAGGTGGGAGGCGAGTGGTCTGACCACCACACCACCGCTAACCCAAGGAGCATAAAGAGATGTTCACTAGAAATAACTTTTTAAAACCTAAATTTGATGTAAAAACGATACACTGACACGTTAATTTGTATCACGAAACGCTGAATAATATTAATTGCATGCCTATTTTCGACGCGGTAAATAATCCGTAGCAAGTAGACAGTGCTATTTCAAACACTGATAAAAAAAAAAAGTAAACCTATGTCACGATGTAATTTTATACCGAACGCAGACAGTAAATTCTGCAATCAAATGGCTTTTGTTTTCCCGACCAAGCGCCGTGACGTGTGAGCGGCCGCGCGACGTAATCGCATTTGCAGAAGTTGACGTGTGTTGGTGGTGTGGGAGGGGGGGTTTCTGCTCCCAGCCAATCAGCGACGTCGACACGACAGCAGGCGTCAATCCCCGTCAGTTGCCATCGGAGCGGGCGAGCGATTGAATTATGGCCGTCACGGTTGCCAGATGCGCAAGGCCAAGCATCAGTGTTGCCAATTTATGTGTTTACCCTCTAAATTTAGCGGGAAATGGCTTATCGCGGGAAACATTTAGAGCCATAGAAAGTTCAAAAAAAATTTCAGCGGGAAATTATATTTTAATTTTTTATTTTAACAAGTTGCATTAAATTCACAATTCAATTGCAAACGCCGGTGATAAATGCTACTGATGAGCACGTGTTTTCTTTGATGGCCGTCGTAAGACGTATCTGCGTACGACCACACAGAGTTGAGTTCTGTGCTCACTACGAATCCGTTTTCAGAGGAACTGTGTGACGTACACATATAATTTCTCATTAAACTGAGTTGAGGTGCACGTGTAAACGGGATAAATAATTCCAGTAATTATATTTTATTCTGTTAACAATACTTCGCTGTGCTTTGACTGTATGTTACGTAATTAAATCAACTTTTATTGTAAATTAACTTTTCCTGTGTATTTTTTGGTGCATGTCAACTTACAACNCCTGTGCTTTGACTATATGTTACGTAATTAAATCAACTTTTATTGTAAATTAACTTTTCCTGTGTATTTTTTGGTGCATGTCAAGTTACAACGAAAAACTGTTTTACTTTTAAATTAGGGGATTTTGACAAGAATCTAGCGGGATTCCTTGACACCTGGTTGGCAACATTACAGTCCACACACACATTCAGACCTGCTGAAACCGTACATATTGTCTAGTTTAGGGGTTCAGGTTATTTCCCCCTTATTTATTTTACTAATCCTTGTTTGTTTTTTCAGTTTTTCGTCTGCTGCCTCTCCACCTGTCCGGCTTATCTAGAAGAGCGTCCTGCATACGCTGGCGTGCACAGTTTCTTCNTGTCCGGCTTATGCAGAAGAGCGTCCTGCATACGCTGGCGTGCATAGTTTCTTCATTGTTCAATTACTGATTTCTTATGTACAGTGACCTTGTGTGTCAATAAACAAACTATTGAATCAATCAATCAAAGCTAGGGTAGACTGACTATCGTATTCTCCGCATGTATACAACACTGACCTAACCCACTCCAATACAACTGTCAAAGTCGCACGCGCAACAGTGATGATTGTTTATACCTACATTTTCAAAAGACGAGCCCCTTTTTTAATACAACATTTCTATCAATTTGAGTTAAATTAAATGAAAAATTGGTTAGAGGAAGTCTACAAACTGTGAAGTATGATGAGTAAATGAATTACCAAATGTAATTAGCCTCCAAAGCACACACACACACATGTTTACAGCAAAGATAACAAACAGAAGCAGCATGCAAAGAATACTCATAGCATTTATAATGTATCGATCCCCTGCTCGTGAGTCAATACTTTTATAATTTGAGATATACATTTACATCCTTAACACAAACATCTCCAAGAGCTTTGTTTTTTTCTTTGTTAAAAAAAAATGTCTAACCTTAAATGCTATCCACGTGATTGATGACAGTCGTATTGGCAGAAAAGCAGACCAATGTTGGGACACAGGCTGGTTTAGCGCAGCCAGTGTTATCACTCCACCCCATATGCACTCTACCAGAGGAGTAGCACGCTGCGCTCACTTCCGCCTGCAAGCCTGGCAACCACAGCTGTCGAATAGGAATTGTAAAGGAACATTTGCAGTAATACGTGTGACATGTTTTCCGGAACATGTTAGGTTCTCCGTGCCGCCTCCCCTCCCGTACCAGATCCCACAACGTTTGAACCGGAAACAACTTCAACAGCCTACACCACCATGACTTGGGCATCGCCGTTGTTCCGGTAGCAGCAAGGGCCGTCTAGGAAAGCACGCCCCTCCACCTGATTGCCCAACTACAATCAGTTCCACACGCGGGTCTGCTACCTCAAAGAAGGAGACGCCAACATCCTTCCGGAACTCCGGAGCAGGCGAGAGAACCATCCCCTTCTTGGGGGTGGAGTTGGAAACCGAACTGAGGGACGGAGCTATGTGCATGCCATATCCCGGCCTCCTGCAAGGGCCGACTGCTCAACAGGGCGCCCGTCCAAGCCGAGACAACGGTCCACCCTCTCCTTCAGGCTAGGAACACCCGAGTATATACATGCTCGGGATGAAACCATACATGTGCCCCACTCTTCAGGGCTACACCCAGATATTTACAACACACATGACAGGTTTTTAAGGCCCGAAGTCCAGCGCACCCTCCAAACCTCCCGCAATGTAACTATAACTATACTCAGAAGAGTAAAACAGTGCGCTACAACACGCATGACAGGCAGAAGTCTGCCTAACCACGAGTACCCTTCTCTTGAGGCGTGTCTTTAAAAGGGCGGACACTCGGATGACGTTCATGGTATCCCCCGCCCCCCTTTTTTTTTCTCTCAAGGCGACCCGGAAATGTACGGCAGTTTTGTAACAAATGCATTATTTATTCTATGTCATTTTGAATAAATTATGCACGTAATATACCAAGAGAGTTATTTACCATCGTAGTGAATACATATGTACGTGACACTAAGTTACAGTGTGCATACACCGCAATGTGTTTCATTCTACTAATGGGCTGGCTGACTTCTTCACTACGGGCCCCTTCGCGGAAATTTCCTGCTCGCGCGAGTACCTGGTGCGCGGGTCAGCGCATGCGCTCACAGCTGACTACACTATGAGCGACGTTGCCAATTAATATGGATCTACCTTCCACTGTGTGACGTACCTCCAAATGCGCGCGCACGCACCCACCCACCAGTGACGTGCCATCTCCCACGCATCTGGTCGTATTACAAAAAACGCCAGCGCAACGAGAGAAACACAGTCGTCCAAATAAATCAATATTCGCCAGCTTTTCGAAACCCCGCCTTTCCTTGTACCAGCGGAATATATGTACCAAGCGAATTGCATTGGATTTTTTAATTCCTTCCTGTACAGAAGTAGTTAAAGCGTAGCCGAGGTCCTGTTTGCGGCCATGTTGCACCGGTATTACTACGGAGTTCCCGTACACACACCGGCGGGCGTCTGGCCTGGGAGCGCTGTAGGGATGTGAATCTCTGAGGTTGTTACAGCATGCTGACGACAATTCTTTTGGCAGCCATGTCTGGTTTACTATGTCGTGTATTGTTCATAAATTACTTAGGCTTTATGTTTTTTAATGTTTTCGAACGTATAAATTGGCTGTTACACTAAATATGATGTTAAAAATGCTGATGTAGTACTAAACATCTTGGGTGGCGTTACTATCGTCACATAATATTCCAATTTATTCATAAAACCTTTATGTTAGCTAGCGGTTTCTTGGCAGAACATTCTCTACGTTGAGGTGTGAAGTACGCTTGTGAATATAGCTGTGCACAACCAAAAGTTAAAAACGTTAGTGTAGCCCATCACGGATAGGCCCGTAGCTGAACGGCAAAAGAACGGCCCGGTAGCATATGCGCCGTCCTACAAACATGCGGTCTTCAGTCTTCCTTAAGAGCAGTAAGGCGAGCCAGCTGATGGCATGACCAGCGCTGCGCACGCATATTCCCCCGGCCGCCTCCCTTGCAATTAGGGTTGCCACCTTTTTTTCAAGCAAATAGAGTACATTTCCTTTCTAAGGTAAAAAAAAAAAGCACATCATCTTAAAATAGAGTATTATTTATTTAACCTACTATTTTTTTTCCATGTATATTTTTTGTTGCTTCTGGCAACATCTAACAAATATTTATTTTCAAAGAACGTTTTCACGGCGTCTTTACAATCTATGATCATATTTAAATATATAAATAATTCATTTTTCCCACAGGCTTTTGTACTTTTGCCTTCGTTTTGTTTGCTTTGTATGATCCGATTCCAGTAATCGTTTTTTAGGTGTACTTAGAGATATACAGTTATCTGCATCCATAACTGAAGAATTATCACACACAATTTATACGTACAACACTACACACCAAGCAAAAACGGAAAACAATAATTTGAACTTCGAAATTTTCCAAAACCAACAGCAACACAAGTTACACACACAAGTGGACAAGTTGACATGATAATGTTATTTGACATTGACATTTTAGGTTACGTTCAAAAGCGACAGTGCTGCTTTGCATTTAATTTTATCGACGCGATGCGTTCTGTTCCACGCAATATTCGCTTTACCTTTTTATTTTTTTTCGTAAACAATTAAATAAAACCTTCAAACGTCGAAATAGGTAAAATAAAGTATTTTCACGTACTTTATTGTCCTCATAAAGTATAAAGTACGTTTAACCGAAATAGAGTACAATACTTTATTATAAAGTACGGGTGGCAACCCTACTTGCAATGTTCACCCCCCTCGCCGGTTTATCACAGATACCTACCTGCCCGGCCACTATAGTTCGCACACTTCCTACATGCCTGGGCATGTGGTGCTCAGCCCTGGAAAGCACACAGGTCCCGCCCACAGAGCAACTAAGTAGGGCGGCGACATGTACAGCTCTTACTCAGAGCTACAAGTTGTAAACACATCACGTTTTCATTCCTAACACAAGAACATTCGTCAAACACATTAGTGCGACGAAAAGATATGATCTCAGGTATCCGCTACCTTGATGACACGAGCATTAACGAATCTATGGAACCCATCTTCGCCAAGGTGAACACTGTCAAGGTGACTTTGCTAAGTTTTCCCTTCTGTTCATCCAGTGGGAAACTTGTATACATTAGTAGTGTGTTCTGGTATGTTCGGGTGGGAGGGGGTCTGGGATCGGAGCGTTGATTGGTCGACGTCGCACTATGGCCGCCTAACCGCTCAAAATTCCCCGTTTTACCCTCAAAATGAAACGCCTGTCTTTCGAAATAAGCGTGTTTCGACCCCAAAATATCCACATTGTCCCACAAACCCCCCACCCAAAAAAAATTATATATTATTTTTACAAAAATTTGCGTGAATAAAACGTTACTTCCATAATGTGGCCGAATATCAGCAAAGGTTGATGAAATGTCAGCTACATTGCGGAGTCAATAGGCATTTACACTCAGCGCCACTCCATCCACTTCAACCTCTCCCCATTCTCATTCCACCCCCACACCCTCTCCATTCCTCATCACACTCCCCGACCCCCACGCTTCCAACACTCTCCAATCTAAAATACGAACGTGTGTGCATATAAGTGAGGATGTGTGTGTGTGTGTACGTACGTATGTCGAGAAAACCGTCCGCCACATTCCATCGACAATGTTGGCCACTAGAAAGGTAAGTTAAGTACTGGTGTAAGAGGCGGTAAATGCAGTGAGTTGGCTAGACTGGTGGGCGGTGACTACGGCGGGTCAGGCAGGGGTGACTAGCTGGGTTTCCCTGGCTGTCGTGCACACGCAGGGCAGACCACGTGACCCGCGGGTCGATCCACACTGTGCCGGCGGTGTCCCAACACGCCCTCGTCGACAAACAACACGCCACGCAGTTTGAATATGCTCGCTTTTAAATATGCATGGAGCCGTAGTGGCTGAGCGGTTAGCCTGCTCGCCTCCCACCAAGTGCCATCCGGGTCGCTCCGGATTTTCGCATGTGAGAATCGTGCCGGAAGATGCTGCTGGTTGGCGGGTTTTCTCGGGATCTCCCCTTTCTCCCGCCCTTTAATTCCGACACTTCACCCTCGTCGGCTCTCCAGACATCGCTGTTAAGAGCTGCCCAAATATCTTCACTCACTCATTTTTATATATTCATTAACATTATTATATTATATTAGTATACATCAATGGTTGGTCCGGTGGGCAAAGAATTTAATTACACTTATTTGCAAAAAAAAAAAAGATCAGAATAAACGTGCAGGCCTCAGAGTCGACAGTTTTTGAGAGTCGGGCGTTTGGGCGATAGTGCGGCCTTAAGCGATAGACGACGAGCCATAAGAGCAACGAGTGGCTCCGGAAGTGACCAACAGAAGGAAAATCTGCGATTGAGAGCATCGGTGCAATGAAGGGTGCGACTGTGAGGCTGGACTATTGGACTGGATGCGTAAGTGAAAGGCATTTCATATGATGGCAACACACAAACTGAACATGTGTTAATGATGAATGTACGTTAACTGACTATAACCGAATAGAAACATTGAAAATGACTGATTATAGTGGAAAGGCATTAAATATTGCGCTCATTGATAAATAAGAGTAATGGTGATGGATAGATTAACGCTGTAATTAACAGCTGTGTGAATAAATTAAAATCAAATTTAGTTATTTTATTATTATTAACCCTTTCAATCAAAAATACATATATAATTTTAGGCGCTGCAACAAACAAATCTTTTGTTCGGAACTGTACTGATATCCAGACGGCGCTTTGTCTTACATCGGGGCCAATAGAAATATATCTGTGCTTTATGTTACTGGCAGCAGTGGTTTATAAGGTTACGGAACATAGTTTCAGCAGGAAACCTTTCTCATTGGACGGTATGTTCTGCTGTGTACAGTGCAGACCATTCAAGCCACTTCATATGCAACATCCCAGATAGAGGGCACTGACTGAAAGGGTTAAGACATCCATCCCTCACGAACTCAGATCCCCTTAGACGTCTTTTAAATAATATTTAAGAGTGCGAGGGGAAACTAACCAAAACCTTTTTACAAGATCCCGGGTATTGTACCAACGAGGTAAATCAGCTCCCGCTAAGCATATAAGTGAATGAGAATAGCGCGCCCTGGCTTGCGAGTTATCGACAGCATATTTATGGCCACTCGGCGGGAGCAGACTGCGTGTAGTTGGGTCGGTGAGTGACCGCGTCGACGCGCAGTGCGACTTGCAACGATCGTCGTGACACGACCTCTCGGTCGCGACCCGAGCCGCCTGCCGTACCGTACCACTCAGCTCCTCTCCGCTACGTCACGGCACTTAACGCCGAATTGCGTTGCCTCTACAATATGCAACATACACCACGAAGTTGTTCCCATCCCTCGCTGCTGGCGCACCAGTCTACATACACTCCACGTCGTTCTGCTCCCGGGCCATCTTGCGCATCAACTGCACGTGGTCTGGGGCACCACTATGCCTCACGCCCTGAAGGCACGTTGGCGCGAATTCCTGGCGGGTACGTGAAGCAAATTGTGGGTTGGAAAGCTGAACGACCTTCAACGTTGCCCTTATTTAGTGAGGACGTCCATCTACAGGTACTTCTCACTTCCTGAAGCCCCGCTGAAGTTTTACCTCTAGGATATTATTCTTCCTCATACATACAAACAAAGCTTAACCGAGTCTAAGAAAATTACACCTAAGGAACAGCGCACCGTATTCGTGCGCACTCGGTGTTGTGAAACTTTGCATAAGAACTATTTCTTACTAGGCATTACCAACACGCTTATTTTCTCACAGTTTCTATTCACATTAATTATAAATGAAATATTATAATTTATAGATAAAATGTAAGTAAATGTTCAGTTTAACAAAAAATAATACTTGTGATAAACGACATGTATAGGAAACAACCAAACACACCATACATGGGGTCATTTTTCAAAGGGTTGATTCAAAAAGGGTGAACAAACCGCGAAGACACTGTAGAATACTTGCATACCTATAAGGCAGCCTTCCAAACGTTGCACGTTTTCTAGAGAACAGTTCTCCTGAGAGTTACACCAAGGCCAGGTGTTGTGTTCCTTCAATGTACCATTGATTATTACGCCACAATCTATTAACACACGCGGGTAACACGTCTCTATATCAATAGCATGACATCCTGTTAATTCCTAATGACGGGCGATGTTATCAAGCGCTGAATATTTACACATGGAATATATCCAATCAGGCTAACAGAGAGGTTAACGCTTCGCAAATTTGTTGTTTCGTCTCGCATAGTTTCTGATATTTCACAAACAATTAAGTTTAGTTACTAATTTTCAAGGATGTGTCTCCCCCTTAATAATCATGTTAAGTCATCTCGCAAAGTTTGTACCAGGGTTCATGACGGCCTTGTATTAAACAAGCTCACGGTCTTGTTTACTGGCGTATATAGTGACCTGTACGAAGTGCGTGTACAAAAAGTGCTATCGAATTACTGACCTTGTGAGATTTGACATACTGAACTTGACATTTAGAATTTGAATGTGCCGCGCCACAGACTCAATGGCGCCATCCAAGCTGCTGTTTGTCAGATCGAACTTCCTCTGCAGTCGGTTGTTCGTGGACAGTCATGGCGGCAAGTGAGAACCGGTTCGGCAAATCGCCCTCCTTACTAGTAAGTATAGAGAGCACACTGCCAATGTACTGCGTAGAGCTTTTACTTCGAGCTACGCATTTTAAACACGTCTCGCTTATATTCGTCAAAGCACATCAATACGATGAAAAACTATGAATTCAGGACTTGGCTATCCTGATTACACAATCTTGAGAACCCAAGGTAAACGTTGTCTAGGTAACGACTTTCGTTTTAAGTTTTTTTTTCCTACTGTACATTTAATGGAAAGTTGNCCCAAGGTAAACGTTGTCTAGGTAACGACTTTCGTTTTAAGTTTTTTTTTCCTACTGTACATTTAATGGAAAGTTGTATACATTATTTTCTCAAGCTCCTTTATCGGCTCTCAGGACGTCGATGTTAAGGGCCACCCAAGTCTCTCCAATACACTCACCAACTCGTACTTCCAACAAACCAAATAGAAAATCAACATCTCGTCTCGGTAAACGTAACTGCTGGCAAGGCACAAAGNAACTCGTACTTCCAACAAACCAAATAGAAAATCAACATCTCGTCTCGGTAAACGTAACTGCTGGCAAGGCACAAAGCATCGAGTGACGTCACAAAAGTGTCTTGTCATTCGCTACATACTAAAACTACAATTAATTGTCTAACCATTCCGCAGTAATAGTCTGAGCTAAATTATTTTGGTCGTTCCCAAGTTCGTAATTTCCAAACGTGTATATATTTCCATTGCATTTTTGGTGTTGGTGACACGGCTGTGACCTTACAAAACAGTAGCTCGAAATTGCATATATAGTCTCTCTNGCAGTCCAACTTTACTGGAGTGAATAAAACATTTGGAGGTGTATCGCGCATGCGCCTACGTCACTTGGCAGAGAGTTCCTTCCAGCAGGTCGTGATGCGGCTATCGCGCCCCCACACACTGTACGCCGTAGGACGGAGTGGACGTCGCTAACTCTCGTGCAGATCACCGCGTCCAGCGACACGCCACACACTACAGATGACCTACACCGAGTATCGTCTTCTGCGAATGTACCACCCCACACCAATACAACTGTCAAAGTCACATGGCCAACTTTGATGAACGCGTTTGCTTATAGCATCATTTTCAACAGAAAAGCCATTTTATACGAATACAATACTTTCACCAATTTGAATTTCATCAAATTGCATTAAAAATTAGTTTTGAGAAAGAATATAAACATATCGGAGCACCTGTTTACGTTAGCAGTATTCTAACCTCAAATGCTATCCACGTCGTTGATGACAGTCGTATTGGCAGAATAGCAGTTCGCCGTTGGGACACGGAGACTGGTTTTGCGCAGCTATCGTGACAGCTGAACCAGGGGCTAGCAGACCGACAAGAACCGAGTCAAAGCCGCTTCAAGCGAGGTACAACTAACCGGACTACAACCCGAGACGACATTACGTGGGGAGTGGAGGTAGAGAGACATGTCAGCTGCGTGCGTGCGCACTAGCCAGTTTTCCAGCTGCTTTCTGCTTCTACGATAGTTGAAGCCATCCACTAAGCTCACGTTATACCAAGAGGAGGGTTTTGANAAAACTAGACTGCTTTCTGCTTCTACGATAGTTGAAGCCATCCACTAAGCTCACGTTATACCAAGAGGAGGGTTTTGAAATGCCCACCATGTTTTACTGGAATTGTGATGCATTCCAGTTACATTCACTTCTATCAAAGCCCAAGAGTCTTCCAAAATAAAAATTAAACATCCATGTTTTCGATGCGTGATTTTGAATGTTCTGTGGGCAAATCGCGAGCCAACATGGATCGCACATGCAGAAGACTAAAATCAATTTACTCATGTGAATGGTCAGCTGGTGAAGTCATGCATGTAGTGGTTAGGGACGTGGGGACAAAGGACGCCATATCTATCACCAACTCGATCAAATTGCTTCACGAAACCCCTGCCCTACGCACATAGTACTTAAAGGTGAAACAGACGTTGTTTCGCGAACTCCATACTCGCACGCCGTCAAAACGGCTTCAACGACCAGCAACATGTCTGAAATCCGAGCACCAACCAGCAGCCCGGCTATTAGGGACTATTTCGCAGCTTGCAATAACCAATCCGACACGAGGCTTGTTCCAGGACCTCGCGCAGACAATCAAGTAATGTATGTAGTCCATTCCCGGCTACGTCCTACTTTTCTGAAGTCCTGCTGAGGTTATACTTCCGGGATATTCCTCCGGCTCGCGCGAACAAAGCTTAACCGAGTCTAGAAGATTGCGCCAGAGAGTCAACGCACCGCACTCGTTCGCACTCAGCTTAATAATATTTTGCATTAAGAACTCTTTATTACTAAGCAGTACCAACACACCTATTTTATCGCTATTATTATTCATATAAATTATAATAAAATATTATAATTTACACATAAAATATAAATTAAATTTAAATTTAACTTTAAATAAGGTACTTTTAAGTTTTTTTTACGTTAACACAAATATAAAACGCTTGTGATACATAATTGAAAAAAAAAACCCAGACCCGTCATACATGGGATGATTTTTAAAATGTTTGATTAAAAAAGTGCGAACAAACTGTGAATAGACTATATTCGCCCACGTCAAAAGGAACCGCCATGTTATGTCTGTGCTCTAAGTGAGACTCGAACCCGTGACCTGGCTGGCGAGCACGCAGCAAGCCGCAGAAAGCCGCGGATCGCACCTGCTGCTAAGAAAGCGCCCGTGTTCTCGTAACACTCGCTTCTCAGTAGCGACGGGAATAACCTGCGAGCTGCGGGGGGAAAAACTTGCTCTGAGCACAGTACCAGCACTATGGTTGGCGGACAGCGCGTTCCAAGAACCAATGGCCGCCTTTTGCCACTCGCATCTATATCCGGCCACGCCACTTTGTACTATTGATGGGCAGGAATAGAATAATTGTAGGATCGAGAACTTTCACTCGCAGCTTCAATTCCAGAACGACAAGTCCCGTAGTTATATTCGTCTATTCTAATAAGTGATGTGAATGTTTCTTTTTCTAAACGATCTGTTTACATTCGCATTATTATATTAATATTAGAAGTTGCAGTCGAGGGGCGGCGAATGCCGATTCCAGACAACTATAGCATAAAAGGCAATAATATTCAAAAACAAAGTCATGGAAGCCAACAGACACAGAACAGTGTCCGACAATAATCAAACATAATTTAAAAATTAAATTCAAAATAAATGGACCCTAGTAATTAAAAAATGTTCCTTCCCGTCACCTGGCTGCTGGCTGTGGAGCCGCGGCACTATGGCAGCCATCTTGGATGACGTCACGCAGAAACCACCTGCTGTCATTACTAGTCTATTTCGGCCATCTTGGATTTATCTTTTTTAACTCCTGCCCTATCATTCAACCTAGCTTCTTCGCGCTCTGGCATTTCGATGTTATTTTTTCTAATGCTCTCTCATTCCTCCCTGTCTCTCACTCTCGCCCGTTCTGTCCCTTGGAGGTTTTCTCATATTCCTTCAGATCTCCTTTGTTTTCTCTCTTGTCTTCCAGATTCTATCTTTTGGGGTTTTCTCATGCTCTCATTCCTTCCTGTCCCCTCTCGGCCGTTCTATTCCTTGGAGTTTTCTCATATTCCTTCCGGTCTCCTTTATTTTCTCTCTAGTCTCCCAACCCTCTCGTGCTTTTCACGTCCTCCATCACCGTTGCCATCGTCTGCTGTAAGCAGTCATCTTTAATTCCCGCGGCTGCCGTCAGTAGGCTGCTGTAGGTGGCCATATTTGATTCTCACGTCCCTACCAGTGTGTTTGAAGTTCCACAGATAATGGCTAGGAGCGCTGGCATCGGCGCGGCCATTTTGTGGATGTGTGTTGGTTAAACCGTCGCCAGCAGGGGTGCGCTAGCATCGGGGAGTGGAGTTCAAACGGCGGCCGCCAGGAGCGCTAGGATTTTTTTTTTAGCCGGTAGGTGTTTCGGAACTCAACAAATGCCTCGGGGGAGGGGGGCATACTGGGTCGTAACGGCACCCCTTGGGTCACCAGTCGAGCATCTTGACCACAAGACCACTGCGGCATCTAGGGGAGGAGGGTGTGTAGCGACGAATACGTATATAGTTACTACCATCAAGACATGTGGGAAAAAATTATGCAAGATGGCCGCCCTGGCTCCGCAACCGGCAATCAAGTTGTGCCAGAACCGTCAGTTTCCTACTACTATCTTGCCAGGAGTGTTGCTGTTGGTGGATGGTAGCAGGCTACAGCCCATGCAAGAGGTATCCTTATCTTGTCATATGTGTTGCCGGTATGTCGTAATATGTGTAGACCTACTATTTCACATTCCAAAATCACTCGCACGTACTTCTACACGGGATTTGACATCTATGTCGGGTGTTCGACCTGGGGATTATAGCCAACTCCTGGGGGACTCGACGCTTATCCTAGCGGAGGCTGTGAATGTGAGATGGTATTCGTACCACGATAGCACTGTAGCGGTAAGTGCTGGTCGCATCGTACTTGCATCAACTTTTTTTTTTACAGTGCTGTCCACTCCTTTTCTCATTAACTACCACTACTGTGCTCTTCCTCTGTTGCTTTGTCCGCTTTACTTTTGGTGGCGAGTGTACTGCCCTGGTCCCAAGCCCGAGAGCAGTCTGCATGGTGATGCCATGCGGACGGTAAAGTGCGAGGGCGATGCCGCAACCTTCATCATCATCCTTGCGAGAGCGGCGAGAGAGCGACCACGCAGCTGCTGAGGAGGCAGTGTATATGTAATTAGTGTTTTTATCCTACGGCTAGTTGTTACATAATAGTACAGAAATGTATCTCGCGCGCGAGTGCCGACTACGTCCCGTACCGCGAGCACAGACACGTTGCAGGTACAGCAGTGCGCGCGCACTCTCGAATGCCCGGACAAGTTGGAGAGACAGACGTGCGGTGCTATTGGCTCTGTGTGCATGCATATCACTTTCATGCATATATGCAACCTGCCCAAAAGTTGTTATGTATGTATATGTAATTATTTTTTCTGAATGTTAGGATGACGATACATTTTTTCACGATGCACACACAGGCTGAGTATAAAAGAATACCCCAACTTTGTAGGTCTATAATGTCAAAACCAAACAACCTACAACCTTGATTGACCAATCGAATGAACCGTGGAACCGCGAAGTTTGTTTACCATACATTCATGAATGTTCAATGTGGCCATCATGAGCGGCCCGAACGAAATCTACGCGATAATCAAATTTAAAAGAAATTCCTTCTCAATGCATCCATTTTAAAGATTACCGTCCCAGACGTAAAATATTCGACGCAACTTTATCAGAGCATACTGCCATGTAAAGAAATTTCCGACAAATTTAATAGGTTAATAATTTCTTGCAAAACGTAAATTTTAATGTCAAATTTTAGAAAAAAAAATATTAATACACAACAATTTGCAGATTTTTCAACACGCCGGTATTCCTTACGAAACGTCACGTAAAAGCATTTATCGGTAAAATATAGGCGTTGAGAAGGAATTTCTTTAACGTTGATTCCCCACTTAGACACCGGGGCGGCGCCCTTAATTTGCACCTGTACGTAAACGAAATACTAAGAAAGCAAGTTCAAACTGCAGTGGAGTGATCTCGCACCACGTCACGTTCACGTGTTTGAAACAGCTTGGCTCGGGCCCCGCTAAACTCACCCATAGTCGGGAGGAGTGAAGCTGCAGCGGCACGTCGGAGAACTGCACGATTCCGAACTGCGTGCAAAACGTGACGAAGCAAGTGTTTGTACGTATACACGAATACACGCGTGTCTTTTACAGACCCCCAAATATTAACCTATTTGACAGAATTGTCATGCATTTGATCAAAGACACGACATTCTCAACTTCAACGTGAACACAGATAGGCTACTGTTTCTTAGACAGTCGCGATTTTGACCGAGTTAACACGAAGTTAAAATAACGAGCCTCGTGTTGAGTGCAATGTGAAGGGGCCTTCACAGTCGGCAGGGTCCAACCCGGGAGATGATGCTACGCCGCGAGGCACAGACCGTACAACCATCGCCTGGACAAGTCAAAGGTCGCGGGGTCACAACGCCGTCCCGTCCTTGCAACCACACTCTGGAACAAATACGTATTCCTCTTACATCCCCCCCCCCCCNTTTACTGTTTCATAAAATCACAAACATTCTCCTCAGTTTTAAACCTTTGATGTGGCCCCAAAAAATATTTTCAGAGCGAGTGAATTTAGTGCCAGGACATAAGCCAAATAAAATCATAAAGCGTAAGAGCAAAAAAAAAAAAAAAAAAAAGGAGTAATACAAATTTTACAAATATTTACGCGAGTTAAACAAATGTATTACAATCGGTAAAATATAAAAATTTAACCACCTGTCAAGTAATAAACATTACAAATATAAATTGTGTGTTATAACAGAGCCTACACGTCTTTAATTTCGCGTATGTTTCTAAAACAAGTGTCTGTACAAGAGTGTTTGGTTTGTGGCCGCAAATCAGCGGTAGATGTACTCGAAACACATTTATCGCTTTAGTTTACGTGGCGAGTTTCCTGGCTTGTGAACACTGAATCTAGCCAACCGCAGTGACGCATACAAAAAAGGGGGAGGGGAGGGCTAATGGGGCCTTGAACCGCACCCTTTAATATTTATTTAACACTGGGCAAAATTACATTCTTGAGACGAAGCACAGTATTAATAGTGCAGTATTAAAAGGAGTGAAGAGATTTGGACGGTTCTTAATACCAAAGTCTTGAGAGCCAATGAGGGTGAAGTAAGGCGAGTATGGAGCAGCGCCAGAATGCAAGAGCGGGGGAAACGGGAGATCCCCGAGAAAACCCGCCGACCAGCGCCATCTTCCAGCACGATTCCCACATGCGAAAATCCGGAGGCGACCCTGCCGGGAATCGAACCCGGTTCACTTAGGCGCGAGGCGAGTAGTATTAACAGAAAATTATAAAAAAGAATTTAGATAGTCCATTCCCCAAGTGCTGACCGTTATATGAAAAGTCCGATCACGGTTACTTACAACTTTTCTGAAGCCCTGCTGAAGTTCTACTTCCAGGATATTCCTCCGCTCCACGTAAACACAGCTTAACCGTGTTTAGAAAATTACACCGAAGGGACAATGCACCGCATTATTGCGCACTCAGAATAATAATAATAATATGCATAAAAAGTATTTCTTACTAGGCATTTCCAACACTACTATTTTCTTACCGTATAAATTAAATATCATAACTTCGAGATCCTATTAATATGTTAAGTGCTTAAGTCTGTATGTATGTGGTACCACTCAGCACCATAACGGCTGAACGGATTTTGATAAAATGTGGTATGTACGAACTTTAGGTCATGCAATAGGACATAGGATACTTTATATCCCATAAAAATTGTACGGTTCCTGTGGAATAACAACAAAACGTAATTCTGCAACGGCTGGGAACGTGTAATACCAACATGCATCAAGCTGTCTGTTATGAAACTAGATGGCGCTGACTACCCTTAAAACACGCACAAGCGTTTCATTCGCGAGTCAAAGTTGAACATTAAAAAATATAGTTCCTTGAAATATTTTTTTTACTGGCGGTCGGAGGCAAAACGATTAATGTTGCATACAAATAAATTTTCTAAACTACAATTAAACAATATTGTTATATTAGATATGTATGAATGTGGATAAATCGAAAGAGGTAGGTACATCAGGATCGTGGTAAATGGAGGTCCATAATCTCTGCCTACCCCTCTGGGAGACAGGCGTGACGTGTATGTATGTATGTATGTATGTTATACTAATTTACTATCATATAATATTGTAATTGTATTTTCCCCATTAATTTATTAGTGTACCACTCTAAAAACTTAATCGTACCCGGGCGAAGGCGGGCCGGTTCGCTAGTAAATTATAAGTAAAAGTTTAATTTAATTGAAAATAAGGTCTTGCTATGTTAACACAAGTATAAAACGATTGTGATAAATATTTAGGAAAGCACCAAGCACGTCAACATAAAGTGGATTTTCAAAGGTTTGATTTAAAAAAAAGTGAGAAGAAACAGGGAATGGGCTATACAGCATTAAAACTTAATTCTTGCTTACATTGGCATAGGCTGTTAACGTATAATTAAGCGCTTTTGAAACCAACCTTCAATAAATGTCACTGCTCCTACGCGCGCACACTTTAAAGGGCACACTAGCTGGCATGCGCCCAGTAAGTTGGTAACGACGGAGGAAAAGTAGTTCCACGTTTTAAAGCTGCAATAAAAGTGTTCGGTAAACATTTCTGAAAACTGAAATGATTTCTACAGCGTTTTGGTTTTTTGTTTTAATACACGTGTGTGCGCATAAGCACATTTGTAAAATATTTACTTTACTAATATTTTACTGTTTTACTTGAACGACGCCTGAATAAAGTGATGAGGCCAATGGGAATGTTAACTTTACATATGGTGGTAAAATACACTATATGCACAAGTAGACCTTACGCAGGGCTTCCAAAAGAGCTCACTTTACCCTGGAGAGCCTATAGGCATGATGTTGAAAGTAATGCAAGAAGCCATCACTGAGCCAGCGTAGTTTTATAAAATAACGTGTCTGCTGATCCGATGATAAGTAGACATATGTTGCACTTGACAAAGCGTCGCCACTTCAGTATCAAACACAAAAGTTGCGGGGGGNGGGGGGGGCTGGCGAAAACAGCTAAGTTCGCCGTGCCACAGCCACGCCGCCATTAGTGGCGTCGAGCTGTCGTTGTCCACGTGACAGAACACGGCCGCAGCGGTGAAGCGGGGTGACGGATGCCCGGGCAGCAAGGGGCGTGCGCTAGTCCCGGCATGCATCACTGCCAGCGGCAGTTACAGCGAGCGACACAGCAGAGTAGAGATGAAGAGGGGGTTCTGCACCACTCTCAGACAACGCCGATACTACCCAGTGCGTCGTGTCCAAAGTGAGCAAAATGGCTGTACGTCGTCATATTTTGGTGAAGTAATTAATTATTAAGTAAATTAAATTGTTTTCTTGTATATTTTAAATGTTTAACAGAAAATGAAATCGAAATTTTTATTTACAAGTAACATCTTTAGATGAATTTAGTAAACTGTATTTTATTCACTACACGAAAATAAAAACAATAATTTTGTACACGTCTACAAGTCAAAGACGCTTCCTACATGGAATGTACACGAAGACCATGAATCATGCCATAGTAAAGAATAGTGGTGCAGATTGCAATACCACGTATTTCCAAACCACTAACTGATAAGAATCTACAAAACACTGTATCACTTCATTTTTAAATTAAGCTATAGCTATTCCGCAATGTATAAGTTTTTCACAGTGAATACTACAAAATAAAGAATATCTTTGTGTGATGCATTGATAAAACTGCAGTGTTATATAAAGGAGGATTTAAAAAAAACATGGGCGGTAAATTACAACATAATTCAGAAGCAATTAACTTCTAGGGAAACAGAAATTTAGTTGCCAGCAGTTGGTGGGCAAAACCAAATGAAGCTTGGAATTGTGGGTATGCTGATAATGCAACACACATGCCACTGAAATCCGCTCAGCACACAAGAGAGTGGTTGGTGTGATTTTCTAGACTTTTGTTAAGCTTTGTTTGCACGAGGCGGAGGAATATTCTGCAAAGTAGAACTTGAGCAGGGCTCCAGAAACGTTGGTAGTATCCGTGAACGGATTATATTAATATCAATATAACGCCGTGTCATATGTCGGGACCAATAACAAATGTGCTTGTGGTTTCTGTCATTGGCAGCGGGATATGGTCTCGATAATGAGTGACGTCATCCATCACGTGACGGGGCTTACTTCACTGTGTGCTGTTATCTACTTCCATCACGAACTTCCATCGTGTGCGACGTCCTCTACACAGCACACTGTGACTGAAAGGGTTAATACATATTGAAGAGTTTCTGCTGCACCTGGCAAATCCTGAACATGTTTTTATAGCCCATTCACGGTTACGTCCAACTTTTCTGAAGCCCCACTAAAGTTCTACTTTTAGAATATTCCTCCGCCTCGCGCAAACAAAGTTTAACCAATTAATGGAAATTACACCAAAGAGATAACGCACTGCATTCATGAGGACTTAGTGCGATCGCATTTTGCTTAAGAACTATCTTAGTAGCCATTACCAACACGGCTATATCCCCACATAAAATATTATAATTAACAAAAAAATAAGAACAACATTTTAATGTAACCAAAAATAAGGTACTTTTATGTTAACACAAGTATATAAAGTTTGCGATACATAAAATAATTAGGAAACAACCAATCATCATACTTGGGGTGACTTTTAAAAGGTTTAATTCAGAAAGTGTGAAGAAATCGCGAATAGAATATAGCTGAAATTGTGAAGCACCGTCACTCCCCAAGTCCGGAAACTTGATCACGAAGAGCGAGCGCGAGAGAGAGAGAGAGAGAGAGAAAGAGAGAGAAAGAGAGAGAAAGAAAGAGAGAAAGAAAGAGAGAAAAAGGGAGAGAGGGGGGAGAGAGAGAGAGAGAGACCGACTGACCTTCCTGACGGAGATCCTGAGGATACAGGGATCGAGGATGCCAGTGGAGGCATTCGCACTCATCTTGCAGACGAAGTCGAAGTTGGCGCCCCAGCGCACCGTGTGCTCCTTCACCTCCTCCCTGCACAAAGAAGCAACACCCTCGCCACTGCAGTAACTTCACACTACATGCATCAACACACACACCCTTCACATACTAATATTCTTCACTACAATTTTGTAAGCAATGCCTCCAAAATTAAAATGGCGATTGAGTTGAGAGATTTGCGCGGCTCTTAACAACGAGGTCTTGAGAGCCTGAGGGTGAAATGAGGTGAGAATGGAGCAGCGCCGGAATGCAAGGGCGGGGAAACGTGAGATCCCCGAGAAAACCCGCCGACCAGCGGCATCGTCCGGAGCGATTCCCACCCCCGCCAGGAATCGAACCCGGTTCCGCCTTGGTGGGAGGCGAGTAGTCTGACCACTATACCACCGCGGCTCCCGAAAGGAGGAGGTGAAAAAACAGTAGTTCTTAAGAGCGGACAATTGTCATTATTTATAAACTTCACACCCAAAATAAATAGTCTTTCAGAAAGTTTTCGTGACAGATTTACTGACAAACAGCACCGTAAACACTAGTATACATCTGTGACTACGACTGTCACAAACGTGCTAGCATTATGAAAAGATTTCCGAAGTAGGTTTTTTTGAAAGAGTGGAAATAAAACCACAAGATTCAAAAGTGTTTCGGAATATTGACAAATAAGCCGGAGAATGTTGTTCCCATGAGTATAATATTTGACAAATAAGCCGGAGAATGTTGTTCCCATGAGTATAAGATATGCCGTTCTATGGGTTAAACGAAACTGTCATATTTTCTATAAACTATATTATGTAGTCAATGATAAATAAGAAAAGTAACAGAAAAGGTAGATTGATAATAACTAGTAAAGCAATTATTACTATTGCTACAATTTTCCAAAGTCTGTAGGCATAGCAACGTTCTTTGAGGGACGGACGGTGGTCTTAATTAGATAAAAGAGATAACAATAATTTCCTAATTTATTTATAAATAACTCAAGGAAATGCTATAGACTTAATATGTCGACAATAATAACTATCCCTTGCTGTTAACAAGTAATATTTACATAATCCTCCATCACCTTACAAAAATTAACACAATCAAACACTTGAAAAATGTCTATATAAACAGTTATAAACGTGTACTAAATTACTATTATAGTTAAGTATGTATCACTTGCCAATGCAGTCCCACCAATCCAGACATCACAAGTCGTTTCTGTCCTGAATGTTATGGAGCACCCCGAGCGCACCTATACACACTCGCGCTCTACTCGTCTGATACTTCGCCCTCCGCAGCAAACTAGCACTCTCGTCCACCGCTAGAGATAGGCGTTACTTAACGTCACCGTAATAATAAACTGTTACTATTTGGTAACGTGTTACAAGAGTAACACGTTCCATTGTTTATACAGATATTTTTGGAACGTCTTATATTGCTGCAAACCAACGCTTGACTACTGTGCACGCGTAAAAGCAAAATACTAATAAATAATAGCCATTATAAAGCCTGCATAAAATAAAATAAATATATAACTCATTTCAATTAAGTTAAATACATATTTGAAATTATTTTCAATAAAAGTTCACCAAACTTTGAATTTTCTTTTTTTTTTACACTCAGTGGATATTTTGTTTTATCTTTCGCTGTGCGCATGCGCAAATGTTATTTCTTGGAATGCCAAGCTTTGGAATATTGAACAACGTAATCGTTATTTCAAGGAACGTCGGGACAGGCGAGTAATGCACAGTAACCTGTTACAAAAATAACAAGTTACTTGAACGTGTTACTAAGGTTAATTATACTTACGTTAGGAACAAATCGAGTTTGGCATAGGGAAAACTTCCGCCGCTAGGTAAACGCTAGTATTCCAAAGACGTAAATTTTAATTGAAGTTTTAAGCTACGTGAATAATAAAAAGGAAAGATTCCACTTAGTTAAGTAATTATTTTATATTTGATGTATAATTATTGCAATTATTTTGAGTAGTAGCAAATAATTCCTTCTCGCACAACTGACTGCTGGCTGTAGAGCCCCTGGAGCCACAGCGGCCATTTCGGATTTCCCTTTTTCCCTTAGGAATTCCCCTTTTCCGCCTCGAGGGCTTACGGGTGTCATTGACGTTGCCATGCTACTCGTCGGAGACGATGCACATGATATGAATTTGGTGGATATAGTTTCGGTGGATGGG
Source organism: Clitarchus hookeri (assembly GCA_002778355.1). Lineage (NCBI taxonomy): Eukaryota > Metazoa > Arthropoda > Insecta > Phasmatodea > Phasmatidae > Clitarchus > Clitarchus hookeri. The sequence continues at coordinate 82,553 of NQII01001309.1, forward strand.
AAATGGTGGTCAAATATGCTTATTAGATGACCTAAGGTGTACTTGCCCTATGTCCCTTTTCGTCGCCGGGGTGATGCTTATGTTATAAATTTGGTGACTACACAGTTCGAAAATTACAGCCGGCTATGCTTATACGAGGGCGTAAGACCTATTTGTCTCTTCCGTCCTATTCAGCATTAAGGACGATGCCTATGTTATGAATTTGGCGACTATATCTTAACAATTAAACATCCTCTTTTAATTCGCGATGAAATTTTTATTATCTGATGAGTGCGTAGGCTGATGCAGGTATTTACTTTATTTATTTATCCCCTTACAGTGCAATGGCGATTTATACATAATATCGGGGGGGCTGCCCGAATGCCCGGGATGGTAATTTCTATATATGTATTCGTTGCTAAACAGCCTACTTTCCTAGATGTCGCAGTGGTCTTGTGGGCAAGACACTCGACCGGCGACTCCAGGGGCGCCAGAACGGTTTTGCACGCCTCCCGAAACGACTACCAACTAAAAAAATAATTCCCAGCACTCCTTAGGGTCACCTTTTAAACTACACTCCCCAATGCTAGAGCACTCCTGCAGGCGACGAGTTAACCAAAACACACAAAAACTGGCTGCTATATAACCGGTGCTCCTAGCCTTGAACTATCTAACTTCAAACCCTCTAGTGGCTGGTGCGTGAATCAAAGATTCCCATCTACAGCGGATTAAAGATGGCTTAGCATACTGTGGTGGTGGATGCGGGAATCAGAGATTGCTGCCTACAGCAGACAATGGTGATGAGGGAACATCCAAGATGGAGGACTCGAAATACAAGAGAGGAAAGGGCTAAAATAAAGGAGACTGGGAGGAATATGAGAAACCCTTCCATCCCCAAGGGATAGAACTAAAGAGATACATGAAGGAATGAGAGAGTGCAATAAAGAGAAAACACAAGAGAGAAAATAAAGGAGACCAGAAGGATAACGAGAAAACCCCAGGGATAGAGCAGACGAGAGAGAACGGACATGGGTGGGAGAGACTGGAAGGAATGAGAGAAGTTGCACGATGGGGCAATGAACTCTAACATTCTTCAGACAATATGGAATGACAGAACACGAATGTCAGGGTAAACCCTTAAACCCTAATTCCCAAAAAGAGTCGCTTAGCCACATTGGGGATACCTGCTATTTTCGGACTGAGTGACTCCTATGAATTTTGGTAAAAGAAATTTCTGCAGGAAATGTTTTTGGTTTTGAGGCAAATTCGGGAAATTTTAAGCGTTTTTGAGAGGAAAAAGAGGGAATTCTGAGGGGTAAAAAGGGAAATCCAAGATGGCCACCGTGGCTCCCCAGCCAGCAGTTAGTTGTGCCAGAAGGAACTATTTCATACTACTATTTTTTTTACTGTAGAAAATATAAAAAAAATCCTGTAAACTTGCGACACTAGCGCTTACCTAACGGCGAAAGGTTTTNGAGGAAAAAGAGGGAATTCTGAGGGGTAAAAAGGGAAATCCAAGATGGCCACCGTGGCTCCCCAGCCAGCAGTTAGTTGTGCCAGAAGGAACTATTTCATACTACTATTTTTTTTTACTGTAGAAAATATAAAAAAAATCCTGTAAACTTGCGACACTAGCGCTTACCTAACGGCGAAAGGTTTTAGTTGCCTAACTAAAAGCATTCAGCTTCCCAACCAGTGTAGAATAAACCTTAGTGTTACCTACTTGGAACAGGAACCATGGAACTAGTTACATGAAAGTAACATCCGTAGCTTGCCCCGAGGGAGATGACCAGAAAGATTCGTGCTAAAGACCGCAGTTGCCGACCATCCCAGCACCTCACATTACCAGATATGTGCTACTCAAAAGAGGATACGATCAAGTAACTGAGATTAAAAAAGAGGACACCTATAATTTTACAATGGAAACATACAAAATTAGTTTATTACTTCACAGTTCAGTTAAAAATATATTACCTGCAAAATTGTATCCAAAATTGTTTCATGTAGCTGATGTTGAGAAAAAAAAATAGTTTGTAACCAGATATATTTATGTTACCTCAGAATATTAAACTAGATTCCATTTAGTTTGTAAGCAGTACAGAATATTTTGCAAGCAAATAATATATAAGTATTCACACAAATCATGGCGGTACATAAAATAAGCACTGAACACAATTTTTCTAACAGCTCAGGTTCAGATACATTTCGATCGTGTTTCTTTGAATGTTTTATTTTCTTCTAAAAGGTTTCTATTTCCTTGCAAATAATTACAAAATTTCGAAAAAAAAAAAAAAAAAATATTAGGCATATCTCACCTTACACGTGTAAAAAGGCTGACAGGAAAAAATATACTAGCGTTGATAAAGATAGAAGAATCGCATAATATTCTCCAAAAAGTTTGCGCTTTTGCAGGAAGTATATTTGGCACTGCTACTAAAAGTTTAAAGGCATATAAAAAACATAAAATAGTAACACTTTTCTGCCTTTCCCTTGTATTAGAAAAGAAAACTTTTCGATTTTTTTTTTTAATCCGACTGGGCAGTTTACAAGATCTCAAAAGAGGACATGTCCGGGTAAAAGAGGACGTCTGGTGCCCTTGGTCAAGCAGGGAGGGGGGGTGGTGATATCAGTTCATGTCAGCAGCCAATCATCCTCCTTTGGGTTGTACTTAGGAAGGGGTGGGTCAANGGGGGGGTGGTGATATCAGTTCATGTCAGCAGCCAATCATCCTCCTTTGGGTTGTACTTAGGAAGGGGTGGGTCAAGTTCGATGCGGTGTTGGGAGACCCCGCGCCCAATACTACGACAAACATTAAACAGAGCTAAGAGATTTGGGCGGCTCTTAACATCGAGGTCTCGAGAGCAGATGAGGGTGCGGCAAGGTGAGTCTGGAGCAGCGCTGGAATGAAAGGGCGGAGGAAACGGGAGACCCCTGAGAAAACTCGCCGACCAGCGGCATCGTCCGGCACGATTCCCACATGCTAAAATCCGGGAGCGACCCCGTCGGGAATCGAACCCAGTTCGCTTAGGTGGAAGGCGAGTAGTCTATCCACTACACCACCACGGCCCCCAAATTTAGTTTTGATAGTTTATGTGTTAAGGTTTTTACGCATTTACTTTTTCAGGTAGCACTGGTGGAAACAATCTTCGTTGTCGCATATAAAAATATAATTTCTCTTTGGCCAGCGCACAAATACTATGCGTTTTCTCTCTGGATTAGGTTTTAGTGCGCGCGCCGTAATGATGGGAGAGACTGTTTTACCGACGTTTTCATATTAATTTAATTAGCAACTTGTTATCTTTCCGCGCTTGTGTTAACGCGGGATTTATTTACTAATATTTATAAGCACTCTGAATTAAATGCCAACAGCTGAAAGGTAAACAAGAAATCGACATTTAACTCGTAGAAGTCGCATGGCAATGTTATATGTTTACAAGTGTCCGAGGTTTACGTAGTTTGTAAATGTCCGAAGTAACCTTGAACATACTGTGTATAGCTCGGCGACTCGGCGGCTAAGGCAGGCGATCACGGTGGCCAATGGCCTTGGAAGGTAATGAGGCCTAAAAACATGTTATTGAGATCAGTGATTCGGTTGTGTCAAAAACACGGTTTCGACTTACAGTCCATGTCGCTGCACGAGGGAACACACATGAGACACTGCCTTCGTCCAGCTGTANAAAACACGGTTTCGACTTACAGTCCATGTCGCTGCACGAGGGAACACACATGAGACACTGCCTTCGTCCAGCTGTGCTGGAAACTACCATACGCACGTACATAGATTACATTCGGCGACATACAGATTACTTATGGTTCATTTAGTGCCAATGGAATGCGCCAAAACACTAACTCCATCTATAAAACATACATAATGTTCCTTGGGCCCCATTACACTACATGCGCATTACTTAAAAACCCTTTTCGAGTACGCGTGGAATTTGAACGAATTNAAAACACGGTTTCGACTTACAGTCCATGTCGCTGCACGAGGGAACACACATGAGACACTGCCTTCGTCCAGCTGTACTGGAAACTGCCATACACACGTACATAGATTACATTCGGCGACATACAGATTACTTATGGTTCATTTAGTGCCAATGGAATGCGCCAAAACACTAACTCCATCTATAAAACATACATAAAGTTCCTTGGGCCCCATTACACTACATGCGCATTACTTAAAAACCCTTTTCGAGTACGCGTGGAATTTGAACGAATTNGTTCCTTGGGCCCCATTACACTACATGCGCATTACTTAAAAACCCTTTTCGAGTACGCGTGGAATTTGAACGAATTCCATCCCTTATGGACTGATTCTTTGCAACAGCCAGCTTTGAATTCAAACACCACATCAGTGTTTCGCAATAGTTTCTAGGCTGATGTGTCCTTGTGCGTCTACATATTCCGCTAAAACTATCATATTCACACAACGATGAATTTTCCAACTGTCTATTCTATGCGACACGTGAATTGTGAATTCTCTCTAGTATCTTCATGTGCGATGCACTTGTAAAATATTTTGTTTTGCTTAGTGATATTTTTTCAATGTTTAATTTATCTGGCTGTAGATGTTAAGAGTAGTATGTAGCTGCGCGTTCGAGGTCAAGCAGAGAGGGCGTGATACGGGCCACACCAAGACGCACGCCGAGGCGTGCAGTGTTTCCGTCGTGATGCTGTACAGTGCAAATCAGATCTGTAACAGTGCATCTTTATTACAGGCGATAAAAGCCCACATATTAAACTACGTCCGTGTAGTCGTACTTTTCTCTTGCCGCTAAAGGATACTGCATAGGTAAGTTTTAAAAATGCTATATTTGACCATTTTCACAAAATTTGTTCTCCATGAATACACTTCATGTGATGAAATTAAAAACATAGGGGAATATATAATATTTTTGTTTTCTTACCTTTTCTGGCAAAAAGTCGTATTTGCAGAACATGCATTTACAGAGATACGCGTATTCGCGCAAACAACTATTACACAGAACATGTTTCAGTACATAATCCTCTTACACGGAAACGTAATTAATCCGTGAACATAAGGTGAACCAGTTTACATAAAACAAAAACTTCTCAGTGGCGTAGTGTAAACTGGAAATCGCGAATTAAATGTGAACTGAAAAGAAAGTCAAATGATTTGCGTAAGCAAACTGCAGTTTAAATTGAACTCCAATGAAGTTCCACGCATTAACGAATATCACAGAAGTCGTGAGCGAAGTTCGTTCTTGAATCACAGTTGCAGAAGTAGAATCATAAACGCACTTGCCTTTACTTTGTGCGGCAGCAAGTGTTGTGTGACAGGTTATTCCATACAAGTCTCCATGCCTGCTTGCATGCGGACACGGATAGCAGTCTCGTAGAAGCGTAGACCCGAGCTGGTGGCGGATAACCGCATCGTAACAAGACAGGCGTCACTGCTTAGTAGCTGTGTTGCGTAAACCCCTTCAGGCCAGGATTACGATGACTTCGCGTTTCACATAACACATTCACGTAAGCCGGCTATAACTTGACTCGCGTTTCAACGAGACCTATTACGATCGTTTCACTGTACGTTCACGTAAAGGAAAGCTTGTCAAGGCCAAGATTTTGCGTGATACGTGACTCAGCACCACGTGAACTCGCTGGCCAATCACAATGGGGACGATGTCGTGTTATCTTTGCTTTTCCTGGATTTTGCTTAGTTTTTATTTTCGCGATGTGTAGTCTGCCTACGTTTTTAATTTACAGCGTATATAATTTCTCTCCGGAAATCCGAAAATGACGAAGCAATAACAGAAGATACTAAGATTTTTTTTTTTTTAGTTTTGTTTTTTAACTCGTAAATGTTAGGAATATATACGTCGCCACAGTTCTTTATATAAATTTTCTTAGGGCAGAGGTATAAAAAGGCTTGCGTGGACGTTAACCGTTAATTTTGACATTTTTAGTAGGCCTACATCATGAAACAATTTAATTTTTTCAGCAGATAAAAATTTATTACATACGATTTATTCCTATATGNGCAGATAAAAATTTATTACATACGATTTATTCCTATATGAATTAAAAACACTTATATATTTCCAGGGACATTTGGTTCGGGTTATGACAATGCCCTAGTTGTTTTCAAGGTTTGTATAAATCACCAAAGCCATACTTTCACAGCCTGTTCGAGACGAATCAATGTTGATACACACAATCGCGTGTATGACTTGAATTTACAGTTTCCAATTTGAAAAGCAGCAACACGTAGAACAGACTAAGTTACACAGGCGTAAATGATGTGCTCACGTGAGGTACCGTAATAATGATCTGTCGGCGACACGCTCCGTCAGAGATGGCGCTGCTATCTATTTCCAAGAGGGAAATAATATTTCTATACCTCACAAATACGACAGAGGAGAAGCGAAAAAAAACTGACACTGTCACAATCATATGTTTTAAATGGGTGGAAGAGGCAATATAAATGCGATGAAAACTACACGGCATCATACAGCGAGTACCGGAGACCCATTACGACGAAGGATATCTACTTTTAAGTTACTAGAAGATGTAAACTGTGGGCGGACACGTACTTGTCGTCTTCAAAATGTGAACAAATAGTTCTTATCCTTCACGTGCACAAATATTTGTTGTTCTCCGTCATCGGCTATCGCTAACAATCGCATCGTCAGTATTTGGAATAGAGTTCGTGGAGGCAATCTTCAGTGAAAATAATACCCTCATTTCTCTAAAACTATTTATACGATTTAAATGATCGACGTATGGTTGGAATCCCCTTAAAAAATATATATAACATAACATGTAATTGGATTGGATAAAGAAAGGAATTCAAAAGAAATATCGAAAAAAGCCAAAAAATAACCAAAGAATTATCTCTATCTCAGAAACTGCTAACACCACACTCTCCAGACTAATTTCAATCGAAAGAGCATCCCTGAAAACTATAGGAATATGCTATCTTTATTGGCCAGTCCTGCCAAATTAAAACACCACAAAAGGAAAACTAAATAATGAGTTCCTGGAGTTGGCATTTTTAGTGAACTTGAAACCCTTATTTCTCGCACACCTTTTATCCGATTTTAATGATCGACAGACCATTTCATGCTATCAAATATGTATTGAATTAAACTGATTGAACTAAACAATCACTCAATTTGACTTGAATTGTATTATGCTTCAAGTCTCCACGTGAAAGTTTATCACAAACGTTTTAAAGAAACAAGATTAAAAATTACCAAATGTAAATTCTTAGACGTAACTACGACTCGTGCACAGGTAAATAATTGGTTGTACCACAACAACGTTTCTTCATATTGTTGTACATTTTCTTTTTAAAAGATACGTGTGATTATTTTGTAACAACTTCAAATGTCCGCACAAAACTCGTCAAATTACTTTCCATTAAAATCGTCATAAAAGCTGTGATCGGCGATAGAAATTTTCGATTCACTAAATTACAGAACATGTATTCAATAAATCGAAAGAGAAAATGGCCGCGATTGTGACGTTCGTATGACGTCAAACGGCATTCAACGAGTAGAATTCAACACAAAATGGCAGTAATTTGTCGAAGTATTTGATGGTGTGGAAGGGCGTGAACGCAGCCGTGTCGGCGTAGCGACGCACAGCAGCAGACCCTTGCTGCGTCCTGGTTGGTGTTGCGGAAGCAGCTTTAGGCGGCGGAAGGCACGCGGGAGTGTTACGTGCGCGACGGAGAAGTAGCGACGCCACTTCCGGTCGCGGAGGTGAACGGCAAGCCACGGCTACACGCGCCAATCGGCGTGCTCCTACGCCAGGCTGTTCACGCTCAAGTCAGCACTTCTCATGCCCTACTTACTGTTTACTTTCAGCCATATTTTTTATTCTTTAAAAAAACACACACACACACACACACACACACACACACACACATATATATGCTGTGTCCGTTTGTTTGGACGTGTATAACTCCCGAAAAGAATCAACCAATTTTCATTGTTTTTTTTTATAAAACCTTCCTTTCGTTCCCGCGAGTGTTTGTACACCTTTCTTTTTTATCTGTATTACCTGCAAAGGTACTAAAATCTGCAAAAAGCTCATTTTTACCATGCTTTCGCGTCAGGAAGCGCCTTTGTTGACAGCTGTATGTTTAAACATTTCAGTTTGTTGTTCTCGATGTTTTTTTTTTTTTTTAGATTGTTTTAAGATTTTGAAAATACGTATACTTCTTTCAATTAATTTCACAGAAATTAATAGAAGCAAAATATTTTATGCCACAGCAACGCGTGGCTGGGCAAGCTAGTTTTTAAATATATAATGTCATGTAAGTAATAATAATAAATACAGTGCGTTTAATCAACCGCACTCGGAAGTTAACGTCTGTGGCTAAAATCAAATATATTTACTGGCCATTATTCCAATGAGAGAGCTTCGAAAAGTGCTCATTTTACCGTGAAAAGCCTATACCTACTGTGCTTCGAATTAGTGATGAGAGGACTCGAGTTCGAAATAAACAATTCGATTCCTAACAAAATGGCGGCCAAAGTATTTTAATACTTTCATTCGAGTGATCTAGCTGAGGCTGTGTTAGATATGACCTTATGGTATATCAGTATTTCAGTACTAGCAGCCTTCAATTCGGACGTCGTCGATGGTCGTTCAGCAATGGTTGCGATTTGGTAATTTAGTATTTCAGCAATTTTCGCTACATAAAACAAAACTAAATAGCAACTACGTCATAATTTCGGCCGACTAATTCGGATCACGTGACCTTTCAGTAAAATAAAATTGCCAATCCGAGCACGGCTTCAGTGATTCAGCACACGTCCTTTGTCTACGAGTACTCGAGGCATGTTACGTCGTTCGTCCCACGCTTGTTCTCGACTGTTCGCACACATCATCGTATTTTTTTTTTTTTCAAATATAATAGTTATTTTACCGAGACCTAATTTTTTTCAAGTGTTTTGTGATCCATTTATAGAGCATTTAAATTTTTTAATTAAATCTGTTTGTTTGATATGAAAGATACTGTTTCGTGTTTATTGTTGACTGCAATGACGTAGCTTCGTACTGTATTGCCTGTGTTTAGTGTAAGTGAGGTTTGTGCGGGGCGATCTCCCCCCGGACAGTCGCTGTCTTCTGCTTGCACGCAACACCTCTGCGTCACTGCAATGACACTTGCCCAAAAAGTCTCCCTCTTTAATCGAAGAAGTTCCATATTGAAGTCGAGTGAGAGAGAGAAAGAGAAATAAAGAAAGAGAGAAAGAGAGAGAGAAATAGAGAGAAAGAGAGAGAGAAAGAGAGAGAAAAAGAGAAAAATAGAAAAAAAGAGTAAGAGAGTGAAGTGAGTGAGTGAAGAGATGTGGTCGGCTCTCAACGTCGAGATGTTGAGAGCCGACGAGGGTGAAGCGAGGCGAGTATGGAGCAGCGCCTCATATGTGACCTTGCCTCAGGTGGGAACTACACGCGGCTACTCATTTACAAATGCTCGTGTGATGTTGCGACATTTCCAATTACATTTTTGTACGTGGAAAAGGAAGGTCGGTGAAGGGGGGGGGGGTGTTAGGGTCAGACCATAGACTAAAGATGAGGTGGACCGATCTCGCTGGCTGCTCACGACCAATCTCCGAGTCCCGACACTGAACCCAGCTTTTCTGTCAATGCAGCTAGCAACAAAAATGACGTGGATTTGATTTGAAGTTAGAACACTGTTTAGTAAACAAGTGCTTTGAGATGTTTATATACAGTACTTCCTTTAACCAATTTGGAATGCAGTGAGATTACATTCAAATTGGTGAAAGCATTTTATTGGTATAGAAGTGAATGTAATTTAAAAATTATGATATAAACAAACACGGTCATCAGTGTTGACAGATGTGTTCCTTTGGGGTAGGTCAGTGTTGGGCACAGGCGCAGAAGACGAATAAGCAGTCTACCTCTATGGGTCAAACTGCAACTGCAGACACGAACTGACATACGTAATGGTAAGGACAGCCGCCTTGGGCGGACTTCATTCAGGCCTGGAGGTGCGTGCGTGTGTGCGTGTAGGAGGGGGTGCCGGCCAGACGCCGCTACGCGCACTGTTTACCTCCGTCGCCATGGCAACGGCCCTCACTACCCTGCTCATACACTACAACTGCGCAGTGGAGAAACTGCGTCTCCGACTAACGGGCGGGGGTGTAGACCTTCAGGGCGCCGTTCAGAAACGTTACCCTGAGAGTAAACTTTGCTCTTTGGCTGTCCCAAAACACTTCCGAGTAAATGTTTTACATGCTTTTGGGAGTGCTGAGTAATTACTCCGAGCATCTTGCCAGAGTAAAACTTTTACTCGCACCACGTATTTCAGTGGGTAACTAAAGGTAAACTGAAAATGGCGGGGAGTTCAACAGAATTAAACAAACTTAAAGGAAATGTGGACATTCTGGTTACAGACACACGCCGAAAAATTACAAATGGCGAGTGATGAAATTCGTATTTTTATTTAAAAGTTAACTTTCGTAAAGAATGCATTTTTAGAAGTAATCTTTATGATTATTTTATGGTAAGAAAAGCTGTTTATGTATTTAACTAGTATTTTATAAAACAAAGAATTTGAAGAATGTGATAAATATGTTTGGAATTTACATTGGTTGCTTAATCAATACAAATTTGTAAACACTGAATGCTATTTCCACCGTTCTCGTTACAAAACCACGTTTACTCTACTCTCTGTTACGTTACTGCGAGTAGAGTTTTGAAACGCGCGCCGCCTAGGCTCGGTAATAGCCACGCAAATAGCACGAGCCTGTGTGCAGTCGTACCAACGTAAGAACGGCATACGTCAGCACCAGGAAGACGATCCTCCGAGGAGTTCCCGTTGGCAGCGCTTGCAGTTCCGTGAAGCGACCGCGCGCTTGTGGCTTAGAGTTGCGTCCGTCGAGCGACATATGTCGTCACTCAAGGCACTTAGCTAGGATTCCCTCCGACGCACGTCTTCCGCCTTCTTAGCGAGGATTTACAACCATTTAGTAACGCACGCACGTGCGTACGGCTGATCATATGGAAGCAGTTGTAATATTACAGTCCGCTTTCGTTTGTTCTAAGAACACTACAGCAGATGATTTTAAAAATTTATTTTAATTTTTTTTTTATTTACGGAAGCATCCAAAAATTTGAATTTACAAACAGTATGTTACGTAGTCTAAAAAACTGATGGAATATTACGTTAAAATAATATAAACATCATACAAACATGTATTCTTAATTGTCAATGTTCAGTATTATTTGTAAATAAACGTTTGTGCACACATGTATCAACGAACTATGTGATGGGGCGCATGAATACTTGGTCCTGGAAGTAGTGCGCGCCACCTACTGAAGATCAGTGGAACTCAATATGGCGTCGTGGTAAGTTTACTAGTGACGAACTCTCAATCGTTGGTTTGCCCGGCAAAGTTTGTGCACGAATTGCAGAACAGTCAACTCTAGTACGAACTTCAATGCACTTCTTTAAATGTTGTCGTTTTATCTGGTGCGTTATCTGCAGGAAGGTTTAGGCACTTAACCACACTTGGGCCTTCCTGGTTACATGGGAAGTATTGTAAGCAGTCGTGTGTGTAACTAGCTATTATTTCAATGTGAATCTTTTTTCGGGACAGAAATGCAAGTCGATGTTTTGTTGCCGATTTATAAATTTGGTTATTGAAACAAAAAAAAAAAAAAAAAGTCGTTGAAACGTGTTGAAACCAGGAACCGGAAAAACCACTGTAAGTAGCCCCCTGTTTACGATATATATCCTTCCATGGAAGCGTTACAAACCATGGCGACACTGTAGTATCTTTCAAGAGCAGATTGCTGTATTAAAACCCTATATATAGTCACAGCTCACAATTCTGAGGAAACAGAACACACGGGGAGATTGTCTATGGTATTTTCCATCGCCGTCACAATACTTCCTTAAGACTGGACGTGGTCTTGGGGCGTTTAAAAGTTGTTACTAGGGAGACCCCTTAAAGTTCGTTCTCATCCGCCATGTTGGCATTTCCAGTCATGTTCCGTAACTTCCTTTTCAATGAAATAGCACAATATTTCTTATTACAGCATCTTCAAGTGCAAGGGCGAGAATATATTAATTTAAAAATGTCGCTGCACTAACTGCGTCATAATTCCTTGACAAAAGTTTAAAAGGAATGTTTATTTGAAAGCGTAAAGTATACATCTAGAGAGGTAATTTCAAAACGTGTGTCACTAAACCACTGCAATAAGCAAGTACTCCAGTAATTGAACATCGTGTGCACCTACAACGGACCTGGGATCTCGCTACGACTCCTCACACGACCCGCTGGTCGAGTTGAGAGCAGCTGGTCAGCTCTTCAAGAGTATGTACTGGAACTTCTTCCGTCAAATCTTTGTTATGGCGAATACGCGTATATTAATAAACAAATGTTCTGGGAATACGACTTTGTGCCAAAAAAAAAGAAAAAAAAAAGATATATATATATATATATGCCCCTATTATTTTTATTTTTTACTTTTATTATCTTTAGTATATTCATGGGGAAAAACTGGTGAAAATGGTCAAATATAGCATTTGTAAAGCTTGCATATGCAGTTTCATTCAGCGGTAAGTGAAACGTGCGACTATGGGGCCGGGGCATATATGTAGGCTTCTATCGCGTGTGATTAAGTCGCAGGGTTACATATCTGGTTTGCACAGTACAGCGTCACGACGGGAACATTGCACGCTTCTTGACCTTGAACGCGCAGCAAAGTGTTCACAGCAGCTGAAGGTGGAGTGAGGTGAGGATGGAGCAGTGGCGGAATGCAAAGGCGGGGAAAACCGAAGTTCCCTGACAAAACCCGCCGGCCACCAGCATCGTCTGCCAAGTTTCTTAATGCGAAAATCCGGGTGACCCCGCCGGGAATCGAACCCAGTTCGCCTAGGTGTAAGGCGAGTAGTCTGACCACTACACCACCGCGGCCCCCACAACCAGATGGCGTGTCAGCCCGCAATCCTAGCTGGTTCCTCAGAACTCTTGTACGAAATTAGCAATGGAGATAGATCATTCAGCGATTTTGTAACAAAGAAGTGAACAAATAAAAATTAAGTGCAGCTGTTTGCGAAACACGTGATACCGCACTCAAACCACCTGCCCCGAAATTTGTCAGCGGAACATCCATCGGGTACATTTTTCATAACGACGTCGCTTATGAGATATTGAAATATCTCCCTCTCACTCTTTCCGCCATGAATTCACTGGCACTTATCACCCGTCTCTTGTTTATTCTCAAGGAAAGAATTATACCTAACATATCCACTCAATAACAGGAAAATATTGCCGTAAACAAACCCATCACAGAAAAAACTAAGTCAAAAGGTAATTAATAATTACAATCACATGTGTTATTATTAACTGTTTCGCGGTAGTTAATGAGAGCACTTTAACTATTCATTCTCTCGCGAGTTATACGTGATTTTAAGGCCTTTCGAGGGTGCAACAAACACCAGGCGGTAGTGCGTCTTGCACTCCAAATTATCTACTGGAAACTACAGAACGTACTACACAGAAAATGCAACAATCTTAATTAAATTGGAGGTCGCATACACTCAACACTCGCAGCCACGACTACAAATTGCCTCCATTAAAAGCAGCATACTCGAAATTCATACTTTACCAAGACTTTGATTTTGTCAGCGCGATGTTCTGACACGTGATCTCCACTGCTCGCCTCCAGAACAGAAGCTCCACAGCCAATGGCGCTTTATCTTGTGGCGTCCCGCCTGTAGGCGCTGTGGTGTAGTGGTCGGAGGGTTATCTCGAGGATATCCCGTTTCCCCCGCCTTTGTATTCCGGAGCTGCTCCGTACTCATCTTATCGGCTCTCAAGACACCGCTGTTAAGAACCGACATATATTGGGTGAGGGTGTCTCAACTACCGAAGGGGCGTCTCTGCATACAAAATCCTAATTTGTTGTTAAATTGCCCGCAGCTTGGCTCGGATTTCCTCAACTATGGAAGGGGTATCTCCCTGCCGATCTAGGAGGACCAGTTCAGTTCTTTGGTGGTCCCTGGGTGGGGACCACCTCAGGAGAGGAAAGAGTCCTGCTCGCCGATAATTGTGTCGGGGGTATTGCCACTCCTAGTATCATAAGTTAGCTGGAAACTTAGTTACGAGATGGGCTGGTTATGCGCAAGCCATAGCCTCTGCCAGCCCAAGGGTACCCACACTTCCTCGTGGTACTGCTGGGTGAACCATGGTTGGGATCAGCAAACGTGGGAAACTCCCGGGCGTTCCCTTTACCATGTTTTACTAAAAGAGGTATCTGCCTCCCAGACTAAACTTTTCACGTGAGGTGGCGAGCCGGTCGACTACTTTACGGTCAGACCGTTGGGGCCCCAAGACTAGAATTTTATGGTGAAGAAATTCAATAGTATGGAAATGGACCTGGTGGGGGTTAGGTGAATTATTACACCCTGCTAGGAGAACCCACAAGTGTAATGAAAAAGGAGTAGCACGGTATGACCTCAGCCCCGTATGAAGTTCCCTCTAGTTCGGGGACCTTCCGGCGTGCGAGATGTCCCTCGGAGACACCGACAGGGTCGCATCACGGGAGGCCCGCGGATGACCACGAGGTCAGATGAGGTAGGACTCGTGCTGGCACTAGTTTAAATATTCGCAATGGTGGTGGGTGGGTTTTCTCCTAATATAGAGAATAGCTATGCTCAATGGGGCACGTGGCTAAGAATTGGAGAATAGCTTAGTGGTGGAAGCGGACATGTGGCCCCGAGGGCCGAATATAGGTTATCGCTCACCACCGGTCCAAGGGGACCTGTGCCGGTGGGAACTGTAGAAGGCAAACACGATGAGAATGTAGAACCCTGGAAGGCCGCTGGCTAAGTAAGTAAGTAAGTAAGTAAGTAAGTAAGTAAGCAAGTAAGCAAGTAAGCAAGTAAGCAAGCAAGCAAGCAAGCAAGCAAGCAAGCAAGCAAGCAAGCAAGCAAGCAAGCAAGCAAGCAAGCAAGCAAGCAAGCAAGCAAGCAAGCAAGCAAGCAAGCAAGCAAGCAAGCAAGCAAGCAAGCAAGCAAGCAAGCAAGCAAGCAAGCAAGCAAGCAAGCAAGCAAGCAAGCAAGCAAGCAAGCAAGCAAGCAAGCAAGCAAGCAAGCAAGCAAGCAAGCAAGCAAGCAAGCAAGCAAGCAAGCAAGCAAGCAAGCAAGCAAGCAAGCAAGCAAGCAAGCAAGCATGTATGTATGTATGTATAGATGTATGTATAAGAGCCGAACAAATTTCTCCACTCCACTTTCGTCGACAGCAGGGTCTCTAACATAGGGTGCAAAGTTTTTCAAAGTCGGTGGGCATAACCAGGTTCTTTAAGATATGGAGGTCTTAAATAAATGAGATAGAACTAATATTTAAAATTTATAACTAATAATCAGTCACATCACAGAAATTAACATAGTCAAACTCTTGAAACCAGTCTTTAAAATAAACAGTTTTATAACACTAACTGAATTACTAGGTATTAAAAATTATATATTTGATATTTGACAGTTCAAATAACTCGTCCACTTAGTCCCGCTATGTTTCAGTGATACGAGCAGTATGGAATGTCATGAAGCGCCCCGAGCACTCCCGTACACAGTCGCATTCTGCTAGTCTCCGAAGCACTCACGCACTCTGGTCTGTCCCCACCGCGCACACACAGTCTCTCACACCGTCGCTCGCCATCAGTTCACTCTTCCCCGCACTTCACCAGATTGCTGTCACAGACTGTCAACCCTCCTGCTAACTTATTTATACCGCATAAACATTTTTTAGATGTATCGTTGTACCACAGTACAGACGGGAACTGAGGCCCACAGGACCATCAGCAGACTTCCGTCAAGAGTTTCTTCGCAGTGTATATTTCTACATACACTATTATTGAAAACTCCACATTGTGCCAGCGTTATGCTACACTACCCAGAAACATTTAGAGCTAAACAATCGTTTTTAAGATAAATGTTTAAATTAAATTTTTCCTTGTTAGAAATTAAATATGCATTGTTAGTTACACTACGACTTATGTGGCAATGCTGTAAAATGTGGGATACTTCATCTATTGCGGACTGCATTTCACATTCATGGTAAAAAAAAATAACAATTTTAACCTGGAAGCCTTGAAATCTTTAATTACACACTTTGTTTTTTTAAGACTGCAAATGTGTGTACAAAGAACGCCAATATTTGAAAACTTGAGTTTTCATTTTATATACAGAATTATTGTGGTCTGGAACAAAATTCGTGTTAAGTTTTGAAAGGTTTCCTCCGCGAAGCGAGGAAGTGGTTAGCACCTCGAGTGGCGGTGCGTGAAAAGATGTTAAGTAATTGTGAAGGTCGAAGCATGATAACATTATCAGTATAATCCGCAGTTAAGGCCAGATAGCATCAGCTGCGTGGGGATTAACCACCTGGTTCTAAGACATCTAGCTGAGATCTCGTTATCGCCCACGACTTGCCGCACGACAGAGGAGACGAACGCGAAGGAAAGAAATGGAAAGAAAGTGAATACGAGAGAGAAAGAGAGAGACAGAGTGAAACGTAAGCAAAGAGGAGGGGAAACAAAGAGAGAAACTAGGTCAAAGACACACACACACACACACACGAAAGGAGAACCAGAGAGAGAGAGAGAGAGAGAGAGAGAGAGAGAGAGAGACACACACACACACAGACAAGCAGAGAACCAGAGGGGACACACACACACACACACACACACACACAGGCGGGCGGAGAAGAAAGAGAGAGAAATTCAGACGGATGGTGAACAAGAAAGAGATACAGAGGACAAAGAACCAGAGAGATGGACGAAGAAACAGAGGCTGAGAAAGACAAAGAGCGCGATAACGCGTAAGAGGGAGCGAGAGCATAAGAAAGGGGAGGGGAGAGAGAGAGAGCATAAGAGAGGGGGAGAGAGAGCATAAGAGAGGTGGAGAGAAAGAGAGAGCATAAGAGAGGTGGAGAGAAAGAGAGAGCATAAGAGAGGGGGAGAGAAAGAGAGCATAAGAGAGGGGGAGAGAAAGAGAGCATAAGAGAGGGGAGAGAGAGAGAGAGCATAAGAGAGGTGGAGAGAGCACATAAGAGAGGGAAGATAGAGAGCATAAGAGAGGTGGAGAGAGCATAAGAGAGGGGAGAGAGAGAGAGAGCGAGCATAAGAGAGGTTAAGAGAGCACATAAGAGGGGAAGAGAGAAAGAGTGAGTGAGTTTGCAGAAGCAGATGAAGTCTTCAACGCAGGTGCGAGTGAAAAGGTGAAATGCAGCGGTGGTTGAAGTACCCCGAGAAAACAAGCCCACCATCGCCAGGCGACAGGACGAAGAGATGTTCAGGGCTGAGAAAGGTTGCAGGTAACAGATCATGGCTAGACACATTCTTTTTCCGAAGAAAGCACGCTAGGAGAAACTGCAACACAGGACGGATTGAGAGAAGTGTTGCAGTGGGGCGAGAAGGTGGATTCGGACACCTCGGGACCAGAATTCGCCTAAAATAGCACTCAACATCTAAAGTGAGTGAGTTCGTCGTGTGGCCCACCCCCCTACAGTGGTCGAGCAGTTGTGTTTTCCAATGTTTAACTACGGCATTTTTTAATGTAAATCTTTTTTCAGGGCAGAAACGAAAGTCGATATCTTATTTCGAATTCTCAATCTCGCTATTGAAACATAAATGTAGTCGTTGAAAAGTGCCCAAATCTGCGACAATCGCTGTAAGTAGCTCTGTTTACTTTATTTATTCTTCTGTAAAACAGTTTTAAACAATAGCGACAATGCTGTGTCTTTTCTGGAGAGATCGCTGTATTAAAACCCTACAATCACCGCCTATAATTCTGAGAACACATGCAAAACTTTTTTGTGCTATGTTCTATCGCAATCGCAAAGCTTTCTTGCGGTCAGACAGATAATGCGTACACAAAGATGTCAAGAGCTACTTTAAGACGTCTATAAAATCGCACCAAGAAATGTTTTTGCAATTTCAAAATATTACTGGATTTAAGGAAATTCTTGCAAATTTTTTATTTGTGGTTGCTTCTGAAATTAAAATAAAATATATACTTTACTAAGCATACTTTAAAATGAATAAACGTAAGACCCTTTAATTGCCCTTGTAAAATTTTATGCAAATTTTTTTTGGTTTATTTTATTTGTACATTACCAAAACAGTAAAATTTTGACATGACACGTCATTTTGCCAAAATAAAAATGCTACTTAAAAAATGTTATCTCCGGGAAAATGTATTCGCAGATAATTTCTACGAGATGAGCAATACGCGGAACAAATGTAAAGCATCACATTCTTGCCGTGGGCAAGCGCCTTAAGCTGCGGCGGACTAGCGGAGGAAGGCGTGGGACATCGCCGGCATAGGCAGACGCAGCACGGCGGGCGATGGCGACGGTCCAAGGCAGCGAGTGCTACGTCAGTCGCGTTCTCACGGCACCTCCCGCCTCGGCGACGTGGCACAGCGAGCGCGTGTCTGG
>NQII01001309.1:101047-113103 GCA_002778355.1 Clitarchus hookeri
CCCCCACCCCCCATGTAGTCAACACACTTTTAGAATTAAACCTTTGAATTCACCGAAAGTTCTATGATATCTACGGAAATTTCACAAAGAGTTGTGGAGAAATTTTTACCAGCACTTTTCCGTAAAACGAAGGAAATATATTTTTTTTACAGTGTAGCAACCAGCCAGTGCATGCTGGGAGGGTTCCTCACTACACGGCGTAGCTAGATACCTGAAAAATTCGCGAGTTCAATTACCTGCAGGCTATACTCTATTTTCGTATGCAAAATAATGCAGACATCATTGTTCGTTGGTTGCTTGTTGTATTAGCGGAATGACTGATTCGGTCTGCATTTTACTGGGTATTTATTATAAGCTCAGAGTTGTCCAGGAGGTGTAATTTAATGGGTAGACCAATAGCATTAGCAATACAAACGTACGGAGGTTTTGAATTCTAGCTTGTCCCGAAATGAAAACGCGAATTTTTCAGGTCTCTAGGCACAGCCGATTCCTTCCCCGCTCCTGTTTCTCCAAGCAACTTGCTCCGTCTGTAATGACCTCGCTGTAGACGAGACGTGAAGCCCTACGTTCTGCAACCACCACCTGCAGACGAGGTGGTTCCATCGTTTACACCACTTCCCGATGCCGACCGTAAGTCCCATCACAGATTACAGTTACGCTTCGACAGTCCCTAGCTGACTTTTTTTCATCGCCAGTGACGTGCTAAAACCACCTGTGTCTCCATTTCACCACTACTTCACCCGCGAATGCGCAAGGTGCCAGAAATCTCACCTAGCCACAACCACATCACTAAGCTCGCGTCGTGAGTTCAAAATGGCGGCTGTAGCCGTTTTAAATTTAAACTAAACATTAGAGGTATGTGTACAGGTCCACGAAGTGCGTGGACCATTCCACTTTCTAAGGGGCGTTCGGTAATTAATGGGAATAGAGTAAAATATTTTTAATCCACACACTTCTGTGTCCAAGAAATAACTCAACTTCACGGGAATCCGGGTGCAATAACGTTACTTACTCAATTTATGTCATTGACAGTTATATTTGGAATAAAATTACTTTCAATAAAATGTATGCCTGTAAATTTTATCATTACTTTCGTTCGCTGTCTATCAATAACACCGTTTATAATTAGACAATATGTTGTGAATAACTGGTAATTGAAACATTTACAGCGAATAAGTACGACTATTTTCGCTTAACTCTACCGGTTTGTTTGGGTTTTTAATGCGTAGGACGAAAGACAACGCCGTTTTACGTTGACTGGAATTCCAAGTACATACGTATGAATTCTGGAAATCATCTTCGAGGCCATATTGGAAAATAACCCCCTTTTCGAAGTCGGTAAACCAGATCTTTCTCAGCGTTATTTACCAGAGCTGTTGGGACCAGTATCACCAGGGAAAATATTATATACAGTAAACTGAACTAATATTACTTATGCAGCAGGTTGGGAAGATCTGCGTTAAAAGTTTGACAAACCAAACATTTTCGCCAGCGCTAGCGTCGCTGTGTACCAGATTGTCTCTATTTTCTACGTTAAAAAATCGGATAATTGCAGAAATTATTAATCAAATATAAAATAACTTTGTAACTAGGTAAAATCTTTCTCTTTTATTATTCACGTAGCTTAAAATTATAATTACAAGTTACCTTTTGTAACACTGCGCACCTAGCGGCAGATATTTTCCCTAAGCCAAACTCTACCATGTGAAATCTCGTTTAGTTCCTAACCTGAGTAGAAAATAACCTTAACTGAACACTTCTGTAAGCTCTGCGCAAGAACTGCTTGTATGAACATTGTACATTCTTCTGTGTACAATAATCATTGCCATGGGCTTGCCTATCCACTTCATCAAGTGAAACTGTGAAATTATTAGAAAAGGAAGCATCTTGCAAACTTGCTTATTCTTACACTTGCATGCATTATAACAAAAATCTATATAAATAATTTCAGTACTCACACATGTTCACCGAACACTTAATTCTACTTAAGACGTGGAACTACTTTCCATCCATAGTTGCCAACTTTACTAGACGCATGCCAGTCGGCGCGCCCGTTGAAAGTATATGCGTGCAGGGGCGGTGACATTCTTCAAAGGTTGGTTGCACAAGTGCTGAACTAACCGTGAACAGCCTCGTGCAAACAGTGTTACGTCCTACTTGTTTGAAGCCCTGCTGAGGTTCTACTTTCAGGATATTCCTCCGCCTCATGCAAACAAAGCTTAAGGCGCCCGTCTACCTGGCGCTTGAACTGCACTGCAGTGTTCCAAATACACGTTTTTCAACGAAACTATTAAGCGTGCGTCCAACGTGCTGTTCTACGAAAAGAACACACACTTCAGACGAGAGCTGTTAAGTACTTGCAAAATATCAAGCACGTTAGAAACATCAATTCAGAGTACTCCAAAACCGCTAAAAAAAAAAAAACGGCCTTTCCAAGGCGCTGTAGCTCAAAATGCACGCATCAGATACATACAAAACTAATATAGAGGCGTGCACTGAACCTTCCTAAAGACTTCCCACTAATAAAATAATATGGTCACCGCTGAAAGTCCCATAGGTACACGCAGCACGACGAGAGCACTGCACGCCAGTTCAGATGGCGTACTTGATGCGCGTGGCAGTGTCGCCCTTATCGCTCCCGCGCTTCTCGGCCTAAACGTGGGAAAAAGTTACAGGTAGACGGGGGCCTTAACTAAGTCTGGAAAATTACACCAGAGGGACAACGCACCGCATCCGTGCGCACTCAGTCTAGTGATATTTTGCGTAAGAACTATTTACTAGGCGTTACCAACACACTTATTTCCTTCCTGTTTTATTCGCATTAATTATGGATAAAATATTATAATTTATAGATAGTATATAAATAAAAGTTCAACTTAACCAACAATAATGTATTTGTATTTAAATACAAGTATAAAACGGCTTGTGATACATGGCAAACACGTCGTACATAAGGTTAATTTTTCAAACGTTTCTGTCAAAAAGAGAGTATAGAAGACATCGTTATAAAGGACGATGGATGTTATGCAGTTTGACGACCCAGCTGGGGGGAGCAGGAGCGAAGATGCAGAAGAAGAGCGAGAACGGGAGCCAATAAGACGAGAGGTTGTCTGCGGGTAGAGGAGAAAGCCAGCACGGCGTGGGTGTGACTAATTACCAACTCGGCCCAATTACTCGCTCCTCACCCCACCCCCCGCAGCACAACACNAGCACGGCGTGGGTGTGACTAATTACCAACTCGGCCCAATTACTCGCTCCTCACCCCACCCCCCGCAGCACAACACGCTACCACAATGCTAGTCCCTCCGCACTCTACGACCCATGTAGGCTATCCACGATGAATACAGGCGGTGGTTTATCGCCGGCAAAGTTGACAGTTTGCTAGCATTCAACGTACTGTACACATGTCCGACAGTTTCCTTTCCTTATTGGCTGTCATGCATGTGTGAAGATACCACCCCATTTCACTGGACCAATGAGGATTCTCATGCCATAAGACAGAACTTGCGTGATTGGTCTGCAAACAACTTAGCCGAGTCAAAACCTTGTTCATCCAATAATGAAAGAATAAATAAACTAGTTCGAGTGTTGCAGAAGATATATTGGCTGAATTGCTCTTCGTGATATTCCACCATCTCTGACGATAAAGTGAGCTCTTTATAAGGCCCTCGCAGCAGACGTAAAAACAAACAAATTATATGTTATTGTGGCTTGAGACTTTGACGTTTGAGCGCTATGAAACGTATACACTGTGTTTATTGGTCACGTGACCTATTTTGTATTAACTGGCGACATAAGCTGAAAGGAACTTCACAGCATGGCCTTACAAAGTGCTCACTTTATGTACCGTCTACAGCATATAGTATATTCGCGGTTTATTCACATTTTTTTTTTCAAATCAAACCTTTGAAAAATTACCAAATGTATGACGCGTTTGGTTTTTCCCTAAATGTGTCATATCACATGCGTTTTATACTTATACTATCATGAAAGTACCTTATTTTTGGTTACATCAACCTTTTACTTATATTTTATTTATAAATTATAGTTAATGTGAATGAAATCAGTGAGAAAAAAAGGTGTGTTGGTAATGCCTAGTAAGAAATAGTTCTTATGCAAAATATTATATATAAGTGAGTAAGCACGAATGTGATGAGTTGTCCCTTTGGTGTAATTGTCTGAACGTGGCCAAGCGTTGTTTGCAAGAGGCGGAGGAATGTCCTGAAAGTAGATCTTAAGCAGGACCTCCTCAGGTGAGTTTGAAGTAACCAAGAATGGACCATAGCAACGGAGACTCGTTTACCAGTACGCTCGCAAAGATCACCCACAGATGATATCTACAGGAGTCCATACGCACGTTCTGTACATTCCTTGTCTGTGTGTTTACGCGTGTCTCAGCCTGGCAATGCGACCTTCCGCCAGAGAAGATAAAAACCAATTATCTTCTAAGCCCATAAGGTGGTGTTATCATCGAGTGTATTCAAAGAGGAAGATGAATAGTCAAAATGGTAAAGAATCTCACTTGTTGAGCTAGTCTTAGTCTGCCCAGTTTCCTCGCGGCATAAGAGAAGGGTCTTGGTTACACGTGTGGGCTCTCAGAGCGTGTAACAAGGCGCAGAGGAGAGAGTGCGGCGTAGGGGCGAAGGGGCGCTGGGCGCGCGCGTTATTGTCGCCCGTATCGCTGCGCCTCGAGGCCACACCCGGCCTTAAGGAAGCATTGCGACGGCGACGGAGACAATCTTCGCATGTCTTCTGTTTCCTCGGTATTTTATAAACGGTTACCGCAGGTTTTCAATAAAGCAATCCGTTCCGAAAAGATACAGCATGGTCGCTATAGTTTGAAACACACGAACCACGAAGTCACAAAATGCCCTCAAAATCTAGAAAAAATATTTTAACTCTTGCACGACCTCAAGGGCCATAAAGACCTCTGCTGAATTTTCGAAACGTAAAATCAAGAATTTAATTTGAACTGCGTAATATACCACAATGGGGTTTGTTTTACTGACTATATGTTTGAATAAACACAGCCATCACATTCACAATTGAAGTTAACAGATATAAAAATAAACAGAAGATAGGTTTTGTATAGACGAATGTTTTAAATTGTGTTGAATTATTTTAAAAAAATACTAATTTTGTAATAATTGGATTATGGCGACTTCATAGTTATGCTAAATTATTTTTAAAAAAACTTTTTTGCGTTGTTTATTAACTGATTAAATAATAACAACAGAATAAAAATGTACTGCGATGGTGGGGCCATCTATTGCCGAACGTCTATACTATTTGTTTTCGCTTGTTTGTGACGTCTTGAATTTTGATTGGCTGGCGCTAAACGTTAAACGCGAAGACGAAGGTTGGCCAACCTTTAACGCGTGGCGTTCTACGTCGATTGTAGACACAGCCATTACTCTTTGTGGATTGACGACTTACTGTAACTCGTTACCGTAATGTCGACGCGGTTGTAGTAAGGCTGGGCGTGACCTTGAGGCATTAAGGCTCGTGTCATAATTTCAGTTTCAGAGCTATTATTGGAAATAATTTTAGAAAATTTACAATTTACTAGTTGGTTATTGCTTTTCCATCACATTTTCACTGTCTGTTATTTCCTGCTTGCAAAAAGGCAGGAACTTATTGATAAAATATAAATACGTTCTTGACTTTTCATAACAAGGAAATAACACGCAATGAAAATTAAGCACAAAAATACTGAACAAATAGTAAAACTTAATTTTTTTTTTTAATCGTGCATTGTCCGTAATTACTATGAAAACTAAATATGACGCGAAAACTAACTATGACGCGAAAACTAAATATGACGCGAAAAACGAATGACGACGCGAAAAACGAATGACGACGCGAAAAACGAATGACGACGCGAAAAACGAATGATGACGCGAAAAACGAATGATGACAAGAAAAATGAATGATGACAAGAAAAACGAATGATGACAAGAAAAACGAATGATGACAAGAAAAAGAATGATGACAAGAAAAAGAATGATGACGCGAAAAACTAAGAACGACTCAGGTCGCCGACACAGCGCCGCTACACAACGTTACTCTGCGAGCAAACGTTGCCCTTTGACTGTACCAAAACACTGTGAGAAAATGTCTTACTCGCTCTTTGAAGTGTCTCAAAACTGCAGAGTTATTACTNACACAGCGCCGCTACACAACGTTACTCTGCGAGCAAACGTTGCTCTTTGACTGTACCAAAACACTGTGAGAAAATGTCTTACTCGCTCTTTGAAGTGTCTCAAAACTGCAGAGTTATTACTCTGAACATCTTGCCAGAGTAGAACTTTTACACGCGCTATTTCAGCGAGTAACTAAGGGTAAACTGAAAATTAAGGAAAGTTTAAAAGAATTAAACAAATTGAAACGAAATGTGGGCATTCTGGTTACAGACACACACAGGGAAATTTACAAATAACGAGTGATAAAATTCATATTTTAATGTTAATTTGTGTACAGGTTGCATTTCTAGACATAAAGTTAATGATTAACTTACGGTAAGTAAAGCTCTTTGCGTATATAACTAATTTTTTTGGAAAAAAAAGAATTGGGGGGGGGGAAGTGAAAAAATATATTTTAGAATTTACATTGGTTGCTTAATGAGTATATATTTGTAAAGGCTTTTCTCTGTAAAGTGAGCACTTTTGAAAGCCCTCTGCTTTGGAATAATAGTCAATAAATATGTTTTATTTTAGCGTTAGACGTTAACTTACGAGTGCGGTGGAATATACACACTATGTTTATTACTTGCATGGCAATATGTATTTTAAAAAAATGGTTAAAGGATAAAAATGGCTGAAAGGAACTCAAAAGTGCTCACTTTACCGTCAACAGCCTATAACAAGAAGTTACCGACATAACTAATGAGCCTACTTTCCTCAACGTGGGTGCAATTAATTTTTAAATAATTTCTCAAAAGCTGAGTTGGTAGGAAGGAATTGACTTGTCTTTGAAAGCAATAACTTTAGAAATGAAACCCAAAACTTTTGCAGCCGTAGTGAGACAATTGCAAATACACGCATGCCTCACCCGGGACTTGAACCCAGGAAACCTTTTACTATAAGCTAGCGTGTAATCCACTGCATTATGGAGGTCGGACTCGGAGCATCGACTTCGGATTCCATCAGTCTAATGTTTCGAATGATAGGGTTTACTAACCTAAAGTATTTACAGGGCCTTTATTTTGAAAATAAATGACTGTCACATAAAACATGCAAGTTTACATGGCCTACCGTAGCGCTACTTGTGTGAAGAATCTGATGGAAATAGGTTGTTTGGTCGCTGAGATATGACAAAAAATATTTTTATTTGATGCTATTGTACAAAATTGCCACAAAAGAGGCTATATTTACGATGATTCTAATGTATACTGTCTACATAAAAATTTTGGTTGAATTTGGTTAAATGGTTTAACATATAAGTCAAACTTGCCTAAAATATTTATGAAGTTGCCATTTTGAACATCGTTGTCTGATCCATTTAAATCATGACAGTTTACATGGCCTTCTGTAGCAATTATGGTGTGCACAAATTGGTACAAACGTATTTGAAATGTTCCAGTGTAACACTTGGTGGGAATCGGTTAATTTGTCCTCGAAACATGGCATACAAGTAATGTTGTAGCAATTCCAACGACTGTATACAGTGGATTTTCTCAGGGTACCACCCGAGTGATTGGATGTGAATTTGCCCTGGGAAACCCCACACTGCGATTGTGACTGGTGGAAATAGCAGTGAGACTTTGCGTGACTGTAGTACCACGCAAAAGTTAATTGAGCGGTTTAATCGCTAGACTCTTCTGTCCGGATAAAGGTTCAAGGTTTTTAACCAGGGACAATTGGTACTGTTGTGCTACCCCCAGAGGATGCGAAGGCGATAAAGGAAAGAACGATAAGAGCCTGGCAAGCTCGGTGGGAGAACTCCGAGAAGGGGAGGATTACCCATTAAATCTTTCCATATGTCGGGGCGAGGCTGCGCATGGGGTGGCTTGATATAGGCTATTATTACCCTGCGCACTTCTTGTCTAGACATGGCCATTTCAAGGCGAAGTTGTTCTCCCTGGGACTGGCTGATCACCCTGACTGTGTGGTGTGTGGGGTACCTGATACCTCCACACGCATCCTTAATGAGTGCCCGAAGACTGAGGATCTTCGGACAGAATTTGAAAGAAAGCATGGACCCATAGACCTCCGAAACATGTTACATAAGACAATGGCACCTGAGGTTCTCAGGTATCTCAATGAGGTGGGAAAAAGGAATTCGGTGTCTGGTGACTGGGTCGCAGTCTGAGCGGAGAATTTAATGAGGACATGGACAGTCCGGATAAAACTAGTAAACACGATGGGTGAACACGTTTACCCAACAGTAGAAATCTTGGATGAGAGTGAAGAAACTTGCCCTCCCACACCAACACCTATTGTAACACAAATTGCGACATAAGCAAAAGTACCAGTTTTCAGGTCTATTACAAGAGCCATAGACCTGGAGAAGGATGAAGACGGACCGGCCGGAGGAGGCAGGGTCGCCAAATGATGGATGACCGTGTTCCTGGAATCAAGTCTTGTTCGTCAGAGAAGGTTCGCTCATGTGACTAGAAATATGAGCAAATGAATGCAGGACCAGAGAAGAAGAGCAGTATGTGCCATAAGCAGAGCAAGAACAGGGGAAACGCCTGTGGAGGAAGCAGAAAATTAAATAAAAAGAAAATGTTAGGGAAAAAGTGATGGAATGAGCAGTTTTCCTTCATAAGGCATTTGTAAGGAGGGACGAATCGGCACCCCTCTCCCATAAAATCACCACAATACAATGGCCAGACGAAAGGAACATGGTTGATACTGGAGTGCAGACATGGCCCGCAGGAGCTAACCCAGATGACCCTCTGGAGTTGTCTGACGAGATCATATGGAATGTACATCTTTCCAGACTGGAGGAACTGACCGTCCTGGTGGCTGCCCTTCCCCTCCCCGTACGATCTATGGAGGGGGGAGATAAAATACTCTTCCCTCACATGTAGTGTGTGGACAGACTCCTCATTGCCCAGGAGGGTCTGCCTATCAACAAGGAAGCACTGCCGAGTTTACACAGAGTGCTACTGGCGCAGAGGAGAGAGGTTCTGTCCAGAAGAGATCTTTAAGGATGCCGTCCACATATATGGGAGGCGTACTTTTGATTACAGTAAGTCCTTCACAGGGTACACTGTGGTCAGGTATTAGTCCTTTCCCTCGAACGACACATATCCGGATATGACAGGGTGTTACCCTCATACTCGACAGACACATTTCCTGGATAAGAAGTTTGTTCTTTTTCCAGGAACCTGATTACGACCAAGCGATGGCGCCGGATTATGCAAAAGTATGAAGGCGGGAGTGAAGTTCACAAGGAATGGACACGACCTTGGCAGAGGTTTCAGCTGCAGTTGCCCTGGGAAACTCTCCCTTTCTCTGCCACGAATACTGCCCCTCCTGGAGGAAAGCGGCATCGAAACAAGATGAGATAGAAGAAGGACGAGGAAGTGAGGTGGAGAATCACGACGAGGCCCATAGCACGTTCGCACTTGGCGCTACAGCTGTGCAACCTGAGAAACCCTTCTCGCCCGTCTGGATACTAGTCATGACTCTTTCCTATCGGCGGTATCGATTGACTGCAGTGTGGGATAGATTTAACTCCCTTTGCACCCAGGGGGCGAGGATGAGAGTAACAGTACTGGATACTGGCCGTCCCCCGAATCTAAGTCCCGTACCACACTCGAGCGCACTGGGCCGCGTAAAGCTGATGATGGGAATACCGCCATGCTTAGTATTTTAAACATGAAAGAAGGAAATGCACAGAACGCAGTAGGTATGTATGTTAAGCTTTCGTGATTTTAACTTAATTTCGGATACAGCATTGCAGGTCAAAAATTGCAAAGTTCCCGGTGGTAACAGAGAAATAAAAAGAACCGATTTAGGTCTTGTTTGCTTGGGATGGTTAACGTAAGTTATAAAGTAGTGCTCCAGATATAATCTTTTAATAGTTATCGTCCACCTGAAGGGGAGGTTTGGTGAGGTCAGCACTGGTTCCACCAAGAACTTTCCCAATATACAAAGTTAAGTTAAAATATATTACATAGTTTCGAAGATATCAATGAGAGTCTGCATGGACAAATTTTATGGTAGTAATAGGTACTGCCAGCATACAAAGTTAACTTGGAATTTTTTTCGTTAGTATAAAATATACTGAGCTAAACAATTTACATAGTCACCATTTTGAAAATAAATGCCTGACCTACATAAAACATATCAGTTTACACCACCTGCTGCAGGACTATTTGTTTGCCAAATTTGGAATAAATCTGTCTATTCTTTCCCGAGATGTGACAAAAATGTATTCACATGCATGGCGCTATCTTACAAAATGGCGGACAAAAGATGCTCTATGCTCATACAGTTGATAGTTGCAATAAATACTGACAGCGTACAAAGTTTAGTTGAAATGGACTACATTGTTTCGACGATATAGCATTCTAAGCTAAAAATGGCTGTATGACCACAATTTTTAAAAAAAAGTGTGAAATGCCTAAAACATATCACTTGAAATTATCTGCATCAGTACTACTTGTTTGCCAAATTTGGTACGAATCGGTCTATAATTTACCGAGTTATGACATAACTATTTATTATTATAGCACTATCTTCCAAAATGGCCTACAAAAGTGGTTATTTGTTGGTATATGTGATGCTTGTAATATATACTTTCAGTATACAAAATTTGGTCGAAATTGGTTAAATGGTATGGCAGACATACTAAATAACCATAAAACATTTGTATGGCCGCCATTTTAAAAATAAGTAACTAATCAAGTCGGGATGCACCTAGTTGTCACACGGGTCTCATTGCAAGCAGTCGTGTATATTATAAGTTCAAACAAACTATAGAATACTTCGATGTAAATTTTTTTTCCAGGGCAGAAATTAAAGTCGATATGTTGTTGCCCATTCATAAATGAGGCTATTTAAACACAAATGTGGTCGTTGAAACGTGTCAAAGTCAGCGAAAATCACGGTAAAGTAGACCTTTGTTTACGATACTTCTGTAAAACAGTGTACAAAGCTGTGTGGACAGGCTGCTTGCTATGGTAAAGTCTTAAGAGTTCCGAGGAAACAGAACACCCGCGAAGCTTGCTGTTATTTCCCATGGCCGTCGCAATGCTTGCCCACAGCCGGGCCTGACTGAGGCATTTCAATACTTGTACTACGAAGAGACAGGACCACTGCCGTCTGTTAGGTTCCCGGGCAAGGGCTTATATACGTGTGGACATTATCTCCAACATGTCATGCGGTCTTCAGGTCTACAACCACCCTCAGTCTCCGTGAGACACAATCAGACATTAATAGTAAGAAAAAGGCAGTAACCATGTTTGTCTCAAATAAAATAAAATTAGAAGCCTGTGTTTTTGTTGCCTGAATCGAGATGTACGGCTAGGGTTGTCAACTGCCCCGTATTGTAGAAACGGCATTTCCCGCATTATGGCAAATCTGAAAAGTTGGAAATGTTAGTGCAGCTCTGTAATATTACACAAGGGAGGCTGTTTTTTTTTTTTTTTTGCGGATTATTTTCTAACCATTAATCCTCAGACTAGATTGTTTCTACCAGGACACAATCGCTATTTTTATCCCTTCATAAACACAGCAATTAATCCTTTGTGCAGTAGCATTAGCAAAGTGAAACACTCGCATTACCAGGTAGTATGACTTTGGCTTCCTTGAGTTTACAATCTTGTTTTAGTGAGAGGAGTTGGTCAAGAATTTAACTCTTAGAGAGAAGAGTTAAATTCTTCACCAATTTACGAAATTGAACAATTAGTAAGGTCAAGAGTTAATATACATGACTTAATCTGCCGTGCTGATAACACACACCTTGAGGTCTCCACAATTCTAATGTTTCAACATCTGGCACAGGCAGTTTTACATGACGGGTTCATTTTATTTACGGCATTTCGGCTGCTTCGTGGACTTTAAGATTTGCGCCCGCTGCTGTATCGTGTATCTTCCTTCAGC
>NQII01001309.1:113139-132902 GCA_002778355.1 Clitarchus hookeri
GTACCCTTGGCATTGCAGGTTATTCACGAGAAACACTGTGTCCCTTGGACTGTATTCCCCTCACTACTACAAACTGCATATTCACTGTTTAACTGCGTAAAACACACGGAGCACAAATTCTGCACACTTCAAGTCTAAATTTTCAACTTCACTTTTAAAACTGTACACACGCCTACTTCTTATGAAATCTGACAGGATCATAACAAGTCCTTTGCAGTAATATATACTTGACAGAAAACTTAGCAGATTCCATGTCTCAACACTGCAAAAGGTTTGTCGCCAAATTCTTTTAATCCACACCACCACAGCTAAACATCATTTCGGAAGTGAGATAGGCTGCTTGTAATACTGAAACAACAATGCTACGTACATGCAGCTATATGAGGAGCATCCTCTTGCAGAAAACTTGCTACGCTGCAAACACACAGTCCTGCTGCAACACGCAGATCAGTCTGTAATGATACTGGAATACTAGTACACTGCACCTGCACAGGTGGAATGCTGCAACTCGCTCGAGTGAGGTAGCCAGACTTTGCTGGCAGGTTGATAAGAGAGTGCGTCACGAGTTTTGACGACAGGATGTAAGAAAAACCGCGTAGTTAGAGGCAACAAAGGGCAATGATAAGATTAGCAAACATTGGCCAAGTTTATAAAATGTACACACAGCGAGTATTGTTACAAGACAACAGAGTGACGTATCAGAGTTCGTGGGGAATAGAGGTTTTGACAAGAACAAAGGGTACAAATTGATTTTATTTAAATTTAATCGCACAGTTGTTATTTACAACATTAAACTACCTATCTTCACCAATTAATCTTGATATACTCAGTGAGCGCAATATTTAAGGTCTATCTCAATTATAATTAAAGTCCTTATCAATGTGTCTATATTGGTTGCAGTTAATTCACGTTCATTATTCACACACATTATATTGCCATCATTCCAAATGTCTTCCACTCGCGCATCACTCTTCACTGTGCCGATGCTCGCAGTCCGCGGACTTCACTCCCGCTGGTCACTCTCGCCGCCACTCGTCACTTCGCTGTCTTCGCACACCTGCCGCTCAAGGTCGCACAATCCTCCAAGCTCTAAAACTATCCGCTCGGAGGCCCGTCACGGCTTAAATAGTCTCGCCGTGAACGGACTTGTTTCGCTTGATGCAGTGTGGAACGACACCTGAAGCACCGCCGGGCGCCATCTGTGTTTGCTGCGACGCTACATCAGCGTCGCACTGCGCTGCCACAGTGTTTCACGTGTCGTTGCCGCAGTTGTTCGACTGCGGGGAATGTCGACGTCTCCTTGTTGCGCGCGCATTTTCGCCTCCCTCGTTCCGCCGCGCGAGTTACGAGGACTCCACAGCCGCAGTAGGTCGCGGGTTCAAAACCAACTACTACATGTTAAAAATATGTTTCCCATCATTTTACATAACAGTACTGGTCAACAATTCTCCGCAACTCTCCGTAAAACTACGGACGTTATTTTTTTTAAATAACGGAATTCCCATAAATTCGCAGAACGTCGCCGTAAATTTCCCTGTTAGTTTTTCTGTTTTCGTTACGCGGGTGTTTTAAAAGTGTGCGAAATAATATTTTTAAAAAGTTACATATAATTATATAATTCTGGAGCGAGATCTGAACGCGAGTAGTGGTCCTATAGACTGTCGGCGGTTTCTTCCCACTAAGTCTTCGAATAATCACCCCATCTGCNTCTGAACGCGAGTAGTGGTCCTATAGACTGTCGGCGGTTTCTTCCCACTAAGTCTTCGAATAATCACCCCATCTGCGACTTTCGTGGTTATTACCTCAATATGCCACGTATAACAAGCATTTTATACAAGTGTCGACATAAAAGTACCTCATGTTTGGTTAGATTTAACTTCTACTTATATTTAATTTATAAATTAAAATCATTCATCTATAACCAATACGGAAAAAATACAGAGAGAAAATGTGTGTGTTGACAATGCATAGTAAAAAATAATTTTTATGCAAAATATTATTACACTGAGTGCGCACGAAAACGGTACTTTGGCCCTCTGGTGTGATTTTCCNAAATAATTTTTATGCAAAATATTATTACACTGAGTGCGCACGAAAACGGTACTTTGGCCCTCTGGTGTGATTTTCCAAGCCTTGTTAGCATGAGGCGGAGGAATATCCTGGAAGTAGAACTTTAGCAGCGCTTTAGAGAAGTTGGAAGTAACAGTGAATGGAATACACGCGACGCCCACCACTTACCTAAGACCATCGTGTGACGATACAGACAACAAATACGCAACTTCCGGCAGTGCGACATGCGAAACTTTCCCAGTTTCTAGTCGTGTTTGATTACTGTAAGCAGTGCTAACCATTACAGGTACCTGTTGTCACTTGCTCGTGTTTGAAGAAGAGTTAAGAGATCCGGGCGATTCTCAGCAGCGAGGTCCTGAGAGCTTCGTGTTTGAAGGAACATGGCTAAGTGGCGTGGGTATTCCTGACTGGCGCAGGAACGCTACTTTCCTGGTTACAGCGGGCAAGACAGCCTCGTCACGACTCGGCAGTGTTCGTTTCCGAAACACGTCTTGATCTGCGAGCGGCCGCAGTCACTAAGACATTTGTTGTCGCACGCACTTCATGATACTGTACAATACGTTTAAAGTTATTAAGCTATGTTACAGTAATTGAAATTATTCTGAATGACGTAATTTAAATTAACTGCAGCAGAACTAAGTCGTGCATACAGTACATGGCAAGAGACAAATTGCGTCGATATAATATTTAGGCCTAACTTTTAATTGTTATCTTTGAATATGTATACCCATGATAATGTGGTTAAATGTAAGAGAAGGCGGTACGTCCTAACAAAATAAGATGTATTACTATTATTATTATACCTGTGACAATCGCTGGTATCAGCGCCCGCTCATGCATTTACCAAGATTACATCAACTATTGAGGGTTAATTTGTATGGTCTCCTGGGAGCACCGGACAGGGGAAAATTTCTAAGCATATGGTTCAGAAGGCCAGTGTAGACATGTTTGATGAGAAATTATAATTCCGAAGAAGAGGGGTGGGATGGAGGCGTCTTTAGTGAAGCACGGGTGCGGTTTACAATGCGATGAATATTCAACGGACGTGGCGCGGCTTCAGCGCGCGCATGGCGTAGCAGGCAGGTATCCCGCCAGCTGACGACTGCGCGAGAAAGCGGAGAATGTGAGCGCACGCGACACGCGTCTCAACGCCCCACTTCCACTCTGCTTCTGCTCAAGTGCGGAAGAGCGAGTCTGTTCCTAGCGCGGCTTGGCTGCGGGCCGAGAGAACTAGACAATGGACGAGAGAAGCAAGCACTCGCACGTTGACTGTTCATGTTGAACTGAGCATTACTGAAATCAACCTTCGGAAAACGTCACTGCCTTTACCTGCATGTATTTAACAGGCACACTGGCCTTGTATGTGCCAAGTAAATTTAAGCAACGACGCGACGGAGAGAACGCAGTTCCATTTTTAAAAGCTGAATTAAAAGAGTTAGGTGAACATTTGTGAATATTGAAATGATTTCTTTTGCTATTTTTTTTTTTAATCGAAAGTGTAAGAATGAGAAAATTTGTAAGATATTTACTTTCTTAATAATTTCATAATTTTATTTTACCGACGCATAAATAAAGCGAACAGGCCTACGGCAATGTTGATTGTATATGTGTTGGAAGAATGCACAATGCGCGTATAACTAGACCATAAGCAGGGCTTTCACGAGTGCTCAGTTGACCGCGAACAGTCTATACTGTTACGCGCTCGCAGCCCGCTCGAGCGAGTGGAAGACCGCAGTTATGTGATAGCGGCGGCGGCAAGTCAGTGGAATGTTCTGAATGAACAGGCGAGCGTGGCCACGTATATGTTACGAAAAGCGAGCCGACACGATAATCCTTTTTGCGGTGCGCGCTGCTGACCCCTGGATGTATCGAGTTTCTACATCTGTCTGAGGAATTTTCTAGTTGTTTACTGCCCCCGGATTCTGTCCGCATGGCTCGGGGTGCGTAGAACTTTCCAGGTCAAGGCCAGCAGAGTATACATTGAGCGACGGGGCACCGGGCCAAGAGTTTATGTTGAATGGTTGAGCGGCAGATTTCCGTGCGATAGAAGAACGAACGGCGAGAGAAGTGACCAGCGGGAAGGAAATCTGCGACTGCGAGTATCAAGCAGTGAAGAGTGCGGCTGGTAGGCTGGACCATTGGACTGGATGCGCGAGTGAGACACACTACAAATGATGGCAACGCGTGTTAATGATGAGTACTAATTGACTATAACGAAACGGCGTCATTGAGAAAGGCGGTAATTTGAGTCGAAATACACATTAAGAATTGCGCTCACTGAGAGATAAAAAGAGTAACGGTGGAAATAGATAATTGAATGCTGTAAATAAATCAGAAATAAAATTGAGTTCTTTAGTTTTTCTGAAGGCCTCGATCCCTCACGAACTCAGATACGCCCCCAGGCGTCCATCGCACCACTATACCACGGCGGCAAAGCGCGGAGGAATATCGGCGACACAGACTGCAGGTCAACACAGGGAACAGTGCGAGGCTGGCAGTGGACCAACAAGCCATTCGCTGGACGTGGTGCAGAGTCACAGGCTCGTCTACAAATCCACTAAGGAGTGGCTACATCAGAGGCGGGCCACTGTTCCAGAAGCTTACTTACCAGTACGCATCAAGTTTGAATGCTTAAAGACTGTTCACGATAAAGCGAGCACTTTTGAAACCAACCTTTGAAAAATGCCACTGCCCTCACCTTATTTTAAGGCTATGGATCTCCCATTTCTACAGCTTTCACGAGAATTAAATTTTTTAAACCCAAACTGGAGCCAATATTGTAAAACCGCTCTGGTCGTTTTGTTACAAATTATTTTTACTGTGTAGTCTAATTTTTTCAAAACAAAAACTCTATAATTTTAACAAATTATTAAATAAATAAAAATGTCGTTTGTTTATTAGATATAATTGTACCGTTTTTGTGTTGAAAAGTAGACCACATAATAAAAACAATTTGTAACAAAATGGCCAGAGAGATTTTGAACAATGCCTCCAGTTTGGGTTTAAAAAATTAACGCAAAAGCTGTTGAAATGGGAGATTATGGCCGTAACGGGATCACTGAGCGGCATGCGCCCAGTAGGAAAGTAGTTCCATGTCGTACCGTTGAATTAAAAGTGTAAGGTAAATATTTGAGAAAACTGAAATGGTTTCTCTTGCTTTCTGTTTTTTTCATGCATTTTAGTATAAAAATTAGCAGATTTGCAAAATATTTATTTTTCTAATAGTTGCACAGTTCTGCTTGACCGCCACATTAATCAAGGCATCAGACTCATGGCGATGTTAATTCTACGTATGGCGGAAGAATACGCAATGTTTATACACGTCGCTCTAACGCAGAACTTTCTAAAGCGATCAGTTTACCGTTAACAACCTATACACGAATGACAGCGTTGAATGAATAGCCTATCGAAATACTTCTTTCTCTAACTGTCCTATTACTTTAATAAGTACACATATCCTTTGTTCACTGTTAAGGGAGTACTTTTGAAAGCCCTCGTTAAGAACTTTTATCCTAATTCTGTATCATCCGCCGCCATGTGCAAAATTAACACTGTCATGGACTTGTTCACTTAATTCATGCTCGAGTCAAGCGAAAACATGAAAACGTCGGGAAACTAAATATGTTACTAATATGCTAATTAGTGCCCAAATCTGTATGAAGAAAAAAAAAAGACAAATTTAAACATAACATTACATTACACCCACAAAACATCAAATCTCAGAACTACACTGAAGTGTCAAAAAAACTGGTATAGGCGTGCGTATGCAAATAACAGAGGCATGGAACCAATCAGAGTAACGCGATGCGGTCGGCAGCTAGATCGGTTACTGCTGCTACAACGGCAGGTTATCAAGATTTAAGTGAGTTTGAGCGTGGTGTTACAGTCGGCGCACGAGAGATGGGACATAGCATCTCCGAGTTAGCGATAACATTTGGATGTTCGCGTACGACCATTTCACGAGTGTACCGTGAATATCGGGAATCCTGTAAAACATCACGTCTTCGACATCGCTGCGGCCGGAAAAAGATCGTGACAGAACGGGACAAACGACGACTGACGAGAATCATTAAACGTGACAGACGTGCAACCCTTTCTCAAATTGGCGCAGATTGGATTTGTGGACTGCCCTGCAGGATTCATGGTGTGAATTGCCTCCTGCATACCTTCAGACATTAGTCGAGTCCATACCACGTCGTCTTGCGGCACTTCTGCGTGCTCGCGGGGGCCCTGCACGATATTAGGCAGGTGTACCAGTTTTTTTTTTGGCTCTTCAGTGTAGTATATTCGCGGTTTCTTCACACTTTTTGATCAACCCTTTGAAAAAAAATCACCCCATGTATGACTGGTTCGGTTGTTTACTAATTATGTTACGCATCACAAACTTTACTTCTGTTAACATGAAGATATCAATTTTTTTTTGTTAAATTGAAGTATTATTTATATTTTATTTAGAAACTATAACAATTCAATTATTATAATTAATAAGAGTAAAAACAGGGAGAAAATTGGTGTGTTGGTACCTAGTAAGAAATAGTTCTTATGCAATATTTTTAACTCGGTTAAGCTTTGTTTGCATGCAGCGGAGGAACATCATGGAAGTAAATAATAAGCAGGACTTCAGGAAAGATAGAAGTAACATTCGGAATTTTCTTTTTTTTTAATATAAACAAGCCAGATATTACAAGAATCCAATGCGGTGGGTGGGAGGTTCCACTTAAGGGGGTAGTATCTATTCCATAATCGATATTTCTTACAAATCTTCGTAATAAATATTTATGACCAGACACAAAAAATCAATAGCTAGACATGACAGAGGACTACTTAACGAATGTTTTGAAATTTGTGCTGTTTCAATTGTATCTGTACTTTTCCCAAGTGGAGTTGACGTTATCAAATAATTAGGCAATAACTGATTACGGTTACAGACGTGAAACTAATCACGTAAGGAAAATAAGTCTGATTTCGAAATAACTGTTAAGATGTTCCCCACGCCTTCACTATCTTGGTTTTTAAATATTGACTCCAAAAATTAAGTTATGGAGGTAAATCCAAGATGGCAAGGATACTTCCCCCTTCAAGTGCTCTGTGGGTCAGTTTCCTTCGCCTACCTTCTGCGGCAGACCCCGCACCGGGGGAACTAAGTGAAGGCGTAGGAGTTGTAAGCGGTAGTAAAGTAAGGTGAAGAGGGGAGAGGTCGGTACATTGATGGAACTACGGCTTCCGGATAAGAAGTAGGTCGCGATGTCCTTGACGAGTAGTGCGCCTAGCGTCCTCGTTCTCCTGCTTATGATCCTCTTCATTCGCACTACTCAGGAAGGGCTACTGCAGCTGGATTTGTACGCCGACGACGTAAAGTGCGTTTACACCCGCGTCACACGTCATAACGCCCCTGACGTAAGCCGCACTTACACGACCTGCGTTATGCATTTTTGATGTGCGCAAACACAAGCTCAGAATTGACGAGGTCGCACGATGTCCCTCCAGTTATACGTACGAGTGAAGTGGATATACTGCGCGCATCTGAATTCGATAAAGATGAAAACGCAGCTACGACTTAAGGTTTTTAATGACTGCTAACTGCAGTAATTACGTGCTCAAAGGCTATCCACGGTTGAGTCGTTTTGAAATCGACCTCAGAAAAATGTCACTTCCCTCAACTGCGTGTATTTTAATGGACACACTGAATGGTGTGCGTCCACTAAAGTTGAACGGCGTAAAAAAATGGTTGCCTGTAAAGTCGGTTTTACGGGCGAAGATTTTACGTGACAACGTAGTGCTGCGCGCGCGGCAGACCGATCATAGTTGAGTGGGAGAGAGACGCAAGGCATTCGGCGGGCCTCTCTCTCGTTCGGTGACTCATCGTAACGTTACCGAGCGTTACACTTTTTCATAAGTGACTCCCAGCCGCAACCTAATTTAAGACGTTGTCACGTCAAAAACTAGTTCCATGTTTTAACGCTGAACTAAAATTGTTAGGAAACATTTGTGAATACAGAAATGATTTATTTTGTTTTACGGTTTTTAGTGCAAATAGAGTATAAATGGTTAAATTCATGAAATATTTACTTTTCTAATAATTTCACAGTTTCACTTGACCGAAATATCAACAAAGCGATCAAACCCTGATAATGTTGATTTTACATATCGCGGAAGAATACATACTGTTCATACAAGTACATCTTAAGTTTCTGAATCGTGCGGAAAACATTGACAATCGCTAGAGTAAAACAGTTAGTTGCATAAATTCCGCACTTATGAATATGTAAACGAGTTTTAAAAATAGTTCGAATGATGCTTTATCATCTTATGTTAAATAAAAAGTATGGGCATTGTATTTATTCGAAGGAAGATTATGTACATTTCCAATTGTGGCCTAGTACAATTCTCCTCCCAGGTGCTCCGAACGCTTTCGCATACATCTGCCAAGAGATGGAACCTAGCTATGGGCACAGCAGACGTCGAATAGAAAACCAAGTTACTCGTTACATTTACAAGAGCAGACACAATAGGCTCTGTGGAAAGTGCTGTTTCATAAACCAAGTTACAGATTGTACAAAATATGATTGTGTGTAAAATCACATTAAAAAACTGGAATAGAGATGTTACTTATACCTCGTTATAAGTGCTCTTGTACCTCGCACAGGGCACTGGGTAGACGGATGCAAACTAAACTTTAAGAGACACTGAGATAACAGCCAACAAAACATTTGTTTGTATGGGGTCAAAAATATATTTAGTTGCCCCAACAAAATATTTTGCTCATCTAACAAATTTAACGCTTGAATTAATTAACAAAACATCTGTGTTGGATCAAAATAACAAAATATTTGGTTGAATCAATTGCATATTGTTACAGGGGATGCCTGAGGGGCGTATCTGAGTTTGTGAGGGATAGAGTTCTTAATAAAAATAAAAGAACTAAATTTTATTTCTAATTTATTCACACAACTGTTATTTACAGCATTCAATTATCTATATCCACTCTTACTCTTTTAATTTATTACTGAGCGCAATTTTTGATGTCTATTTCAACTCTAATAAACGTCCTCCTTAATGTCTCTGTTTGGTTACAGTCAATTAACTCATACTCATCACTAACTCGCGTTCAGTCTATCTGTTGCCATTATTGTAATGTCTTTCACTCACGCATCCAGTCCAATAGTCCAGCCTGCCAGCTGCACTCTTCACTGCTTGATACTCGCAGTCGCAGATTTACCTTCTGCTGGTCACTTCTCTCGCCGCTCGTTCTTCTATCGCTCGGAACTCAGCTACTCCTTCACTCATCAACTACTCAGCTCGGAGGCCTGTCACACTTATATAGCGTTCGCCCGGATCATCTGGAAGGTTCAACGCACCCCGAGTCACGCTGAGAGAACGAGGTCAGTAATCCAGAGCATTTTTCAGATAAACGCATAAATCAATACAACCAGGGTCAGCAGCGCGAGCCGCAAAAAGGATTTTCCTGTCGGCCCGCTTTCTGCAACAGGTACGCGGTTCGCTCGCCTGCCATTCAAAGCATTCCATTGACATGCTGTCCCGTTATCATCACTACTCTGTCCTCCTCTTCCGCCCGCTCTTGTGGGGCGGGCCAAGGTCAGCGGCGCAGACCAGCGACAAGTAACAATATATTTGTTTGGCCAGTAATTTGATTGCCTTTGTTCGAAAATGCAGCTCGCAAGTTAGTTTGTATTTCTTGTGACAATGCAGATGGTAGCAGAGTTTATTAGTGTATTTATTGGTGCTTAATAATGGTACACTGAAGAGCTAAAAAAACTGGTGTACCTGCCTAATATCGTCTAGGACCACCGCGAGCACGCAGAAGTGCCGCAAGACGACGTGGCATGGACTTTACTAATGTCTGAAGGTATGCAGGAGGCAATTCACACCATTAATCCTGCAGGGCAGTCCACAAATCCAATCTGCGCCAATTTGAGAAAGGGTTCTCGTCAGTCGTCGTGTGTCCCGTTCGTTCACGATCCTTTTCCGGCCGCAGCGATGTCGAAGATGTGATATTTTACCGGATTCCCGATATTCACGGTACACTCGTGAAATGGTCGTACGCGAACATCCAAATGTTATCGCTACCTCGGAGATGCTATGTCCCATCTCTCGTGCGCCGACTATAACACCACGTTCAAGCCCACTTAAATCTTTATAACCTGCCATTGTAGCAGCAGTAACCGATCTAGCTGCCGACCGCATCACGTTACTATGATTGGTTCCATACCTCTGTTATTTGCATACGCACGCCTATACCAGTTTTTTTTTTTTGCTCTTCAGTGTATAATCATCCTTATAAAACCAGTTAAACAGGATACTAAAAATTGTAAAACTTGACATATTTATTGGCACACGTTGTGCAGTATTTCAAATGTATGTTATTTAAAAACATCGACTTCATCCACAGTCACTCGCCGAGGTTGCTAGGGCATGGCGCTCGCGACCAGCTCATCCACATTCGAATCTCGGCCGGGCTTTGTCAACATCTCGGTCTTGCGAGCCGATCCGAAACTGTAATGTACGTAGAGACAAACAAATCTTTAGTTGCATCAACCAAATCTTTGTTTAGGACGACCTAATAAGAACAACAGCATATTTAATTGCTCCTATACATTTAATTTGGTTGAGCCAAACAAACTTTGTTCGATTCTACAAAACCTTTTTCTCAGCGCACTAATAATGAACTTCGACCATACACAACAGAACAGCTATGCAATGCAGCAATCGGCACACGAATTGGCCACAGTTCCTTTCTTGAATTAATTACAGCTTAAAATTGATTCACTTGCAAGGAAGAGAAATGATGCACGCATCGCGTATTCTCTGTAGGCTTGCTTATTTTTTAAGTAGATAACACTGTTTGTTTGTCCAAGTATCGCGTGTGCCTCATTATGCGGACGTCCGTGCTTATCGAGTCACGTTTAACGCGCTGCCTGCGAATACGAAGCGCGGCACACCAGCTCGCCAAGTCTCGTATCTTAATTAAAATCAAATTTCCATACAAGCTGCCGGAATGTAAACAAACTCCGGGGCAGTAACTGGAAAGCCGGCCTTCGCGGAGAAAGTAAAGGCCTACCTGGGGCTTTTTCCTCCGCGTTTACGACCGAGAAGCGCGGAAGCGATAAGGGCGACACTGCCACGAGCGTCAAGTGCGCCATCACCGCTAAGCGCAAGTCTCTCAACTGGCGTGCAGTGTTCTCGTCGTGCTGCGTGTACCTACACAACTTTCAGCAGTGACCATATTATGTCTTTGTTGTAAAGTGTATAGTAAGTTTCAATACAGGGCCCTTGAGTAGTTTTGTATGTATCTGACGCGGATTTTGAGATACAGCACTCTAAAAAGCAGTTTTTTATACCCATTTTTGAGTACACTGAAGTGGCATTACATCTTGAAAGCACCCAACAGCCTTCGTCTGAATGTGCTGTTTTCGCAGCTCAGCACATTAGACGCATGTTCAATAGCTCCGCACAAGAACAAGTATTTCAAACACACCGCAACAAATTTAAACGCCAGGTAGGCGAGCCCCTTAAGAGGGACCCCTTACATCTTGGATTTATTATATTTCAAAATAACTTATTTTTCAGATCAAATATTTGAAAACGAAGAGTGTCAGAGCATAGGGCATTTCTTCACAGGTATTTTCAAGTCCGCAATATTTTGCTCATACTGTTTTTCTTGCATACAGATTAACTCATTTATCATTTTCCAGTCTTCTATGAGAAAATATAGACAATCAGTCAAATCTGGTTTCAGGAATTCTGTAAAGTAGTTCTGCATTCAACATTAAGGTTTGAATTTTAATATTAAGTTATAACATAAGAGTTATAAATAAATATAAACAAACACAAGACTGTAAGGTTGTGACTTTATAAAGGCGATAGGATATAAATTCAAGCTATAGACTGTTTACAGTAAACTGGGCACTTTTAAAAGCCCTGCTTAGAATCTACTTCTCTAATTACAGTGTAACCTTCCAGCATATTGTTACAATTTTTCAAACTCAATGGCCTTGACCAGGTTTTTAAGGGATGGAGGTTTTATTTAAATAAGAGAGTTTATAATAATTTCCTAGTTTATTTACAAACTCTACTTCCTATCTCACAATAAATTAGTGTCGCTTGCTGTTTATAATTAATTTAATCAATACAATTCACAATCACCTCAATGATATGCAACCAAATAACTAAAAGCAGTCACAATAAAGTACTCAATTATTATAAAAATTATCTGCCCATGTTTGACAGTTCTAATATTTACAATCAAGTCCGTATCACATATTCATACAGTCGCACCTTAATTCAGTCCACATTCCACTAGTGCGGAATGTTCTGCAAAGCTCCGAGCGCCCCTACGCATGGTAGCCCTCAACGCTTGGAGTGCCACGCCCTCTCGTCCGTCCACACCACACACACGCACACCTTCCGTCGTCAGTCCTCTCAGCTGATGTCCCTCGCTGCACCAGACTTTCCCTGAATACCGAACTTCAGC
Source organism: Clitarchus hookeri (assembly GCA_002778355.1). Taxonomy (NCBI): domain Eukaryota; kingdom Metazoa; phylum Arthropoda; class Insecta; order Phasmatodea; family Phasmatidae; genus Clitarchus; species Clitarchus hookeri. Next base: position 125,702 of record NQII01001309.1, read on the forward strand.
CAGATGGGTACCACAAACACAGACTCCTCTCCGGCTACGGCGAGTATTTGTATTGTCATCGGTTCTGGTCCAGAATCTTCTTCAAATGCCGCGTTGCGCCGAGCAAAAGGATTACTAGAAGATTCCTGACCATCCTCCCACGTCGTCGTCTCCTCCGGCAGGGGGGGAGGACTGTCTGTCCATCATCCCCCCTGCCGCGGGCGACGGAGCTATGAGCGGGTCTGCCTGGGGGGGAGGGTCGAGACGGGTCACCCCCAACAGTGCGTGCATAAGGAGGTAGTATTTGAGCCCGCGTCCTGTGCGGCAGTCCGCACCTAACAATATGAAAATTTAACACCGTCATGAGCATAATTACTTCATTCATGTCCCATTCAAGTGAAATAGTGGAACTTTTATGCATGTAAACGAAGTCATATATGCAAATTCTTACTATAACGTGAATGAAACAAGAAACTCCAATATCGCTGGGATATAACTTTCAATGTTATGCTCGCCAATACAACGCCGAGCCTTACAACTATTTTCATTTCTTCGTTGCCAACTTAACTGGGAGCGCGCATTCCACTGTACACTGTAAAATACATGTAGTTACGGGCAGTGATTTCTTTTCTAGGCGATTCCAAAAGTACTCACTTTACCGTGAACAGCCTATATTCACGTTAATTTAAATTTGCGTGTTTCTGGCAGCCAGCACAGGAAATCCAAGAAAAGTAAATCAATCCTCAAAAACATTCTAAGCCAACGTTAGGAACAAACATTTAGCCAAGATGATGCATTCCTGTCGAGATATTTCTTGCACTGCAAATATGCACAGTTCTTTACAGTGTACGATGATATGATAAAAGAATGCAATGCTCCGGTAAAATGTTTGTGCATAAAGATGGCAAACGTTGTTATCTCGGAATGCAGTTTGTTAGTTTCTCAATACTAGCTTGCAAAGCTCTCTGGGCTTCAATTAACAAACTTAGCATTAAGGTTCGTCCCGCGCACTCTCGAGGCAGAAGAAGACTTACAATGGAATACCAGGTTGTACAACATTCACAACCTACCCTGATCGTGCTTGCAAAGCTACCTCGCAGCCAACGTAACCAAGTGGCAGTTACGTTAGCTGCGAGGTACAAGCAGCTCGGGAACAAAGCGGTGCCAAAAATATCACTTCCAAGTCTGTCCCTGCCCAATGCCGGCCCAGCAGTTTAAACATGTCCATCGACGGCGATGTTCAACTACAGCCCGTGGGTTTTCTACACACCGAATGTGGCTTGTGAAAGCAGCCACATACTCCGATAAAAAAAAATGTCAGGTGCGTCAGCGCAGGAACTAGCAAGCGAAGCGGGTGGAATCAGCTGGTCCCATTGTCCTCCATATTGTGATGACACAGGTGCAGCAGATGTTCGCGCAGAACTATCAGCACAAGAAGTTGTTAACTGGCTTGCATTGTGGGAGCTACATATCTCACTTGTGCGAGTCGCAGATATGGTCCGTCTCATAGAAGTTGGCGAGGTTCTGACAGTCAGTGAGTGGCAATTGATGTATACGAAACAAAGTGTCATTTACAAAATCCTGTATCAGCTGATGCACGAACGAACAAAAGTTAATATTACGTTGGCTATTCTGAGTGGACTGCCAACGCACATTACACAAGCAGAAAATATGCGATAAGAAAGAGTTCCCGGATTAATTAATAAATTTTATTTTACGACGTCACAAAACAGTGGTTGTTAGTGTTACAAACTTAACTTCGCGATAAAGTAGTAAACTATAGGTGTTCAAAATGAAATGCACAATAAAACGATCCGTATCCAAATGAAACGCAACTTCAAAACCTTTTTCACGTCGTATCACCTCTTCTCCAACCATTCTTTCCATACGTGCTTGATATTAATCCCAAAATCATACAGAAATATTGCATGATATCGTTGAATTATTTTTTCTATTAATGTGACGAAATATATTTCAAATTCGTGTCGTTTCAAGCCAGTAATAGAAGAACATTCAACTTTTAAAAGACGCTATCTATTGAGCAATGCAAACGGCTCAACTTCACTCTGTCATGCCGTGCGCGCCATCTATCTTGCTCTTTCCCGAAGCATTACCAGCCAGAGAAGAAAGTTTTCATGCTAACAAATTTACGAACTGATACTAATAGTTTTATTTTTCTGCGAGCTCTGCATAATTTTTAAAGTAACATCTATTTCGTGTACAGCGATTTCGAGTACTAGTAATTTCTATTCGGCCGGTAATCGTTCGTCTACGTAAATTATACGCCATATTGTTCTCCCGAAAACCCATTTCCTTGTTTACGAAGAAAGTGGGACACTCGTGAATAGTTTTTAAGTAATTCTAACGTTATTCCACGTCACATATTTCCAACTCGAATATATTAGCTATAACGTCCAATGTGTGATAATAGCTACAACTAGCGTCTCGCAAATGTTAACCCAAATTCTCTGTCTCGGACAAATTAAAAAAAGACTTGGCAAATATTTAATTTTTGCAAGGTTTTATATTTTTACTTTTATAACCTACTCATTTTTTCTAGACAGATGTCAGTCTAAAATATCTTAAAATTTGTTTAGCATTACAGTACAATGGCAAGTGACAGCCTCCACTCGACGCACCAGCTGATGGCGAAAGGATACATAGACGCAAAGTAAACATTGGTGCTACTTTCGTCGAACTGTCAGAATCTCGCCAACTTACATGAGACAGACAATACCACGGAGATGCGTTCCAGTACTAGGAATGCTCGAACCAGCTGTTCTCACGTGGCTCACCATGCCATAGTGCGAGCGAACCTGTATCGTGCAACTGCTTGTTTAAAGAAATAAACATTGATACGGTTCATGGCAGCTCATTTTGGATGTGCGTCTGTTTGCCCACACACACATACTGCACGTAGGGGCGTTCGCCACGGAAAAATACGTTATTTTATACTTAAACCGCATACTGTTCAACTTGTAGACAATATCTGTGACTACCTTTTCCTCAGATACAATATTTTTAGATCGCGTGGTTTTTGCAAGATGAGATTTCAAAATCATAATTTTACTGTTTTAGATAGGTAGAAATAATGAAAACTATCTTATGTACAGAAATAAGATAATTCACACTGAGAGAAGATGTCAAGAGCTACTTCACGAAGTCTATAAAATTGTACAAGGAAATGCTTTTGCTATTTGAAAAATTTTCCGAAAATAAGTAAATTTTTGCATATTTTTTATTTTTGGCTGCTTCTAAATTTAAAAATATATATTTTTTGCTAAACATACCTTAAAATGAATCAAGATAAAAATCTTTCAAATGTCCTTTTCAAAATTTCTGCAAATAGTTTGGTTTATTTTACGCAACATTTTGTTTTTGACGAGTTATTTTGCAAAAACCTTGCAGTCTAAAAATATTTTATTTGACGATAAAGTAGTCGCAGATAATGCTTACAAGTTGAACGATATATGGTTCAGATATCAAACAACACAATTCAGCGCGGCCAACGACCTTCTTCTCGCCACACCCGTATCTCGTGAGACGTGTCCGTAGTGAGCCCGATGGCTCGATGCTGCTCTGCTATGCACGCAGGCACTGCTCATTCACAGCTCAACAACTACACAGCAAAGTAGTCAACCCCGTCTGCCAAGTCAGTATACATACCGTGGGGCCGCGGTGACGTAGTGGCCAGGGCGCTCGCCTCCCACCACGGCAATCCGGGTTCGATTCCCGGCGGGTTCACTCCCGGATTTTAGCATGTGGAAATCGTGCTGGACGATGATTCTAGGGTCTCATTTCTGTCATGTCCGGGGATGACGGTCACCTACGGGTCCCAGCTGGAAAGACCGTCACTCGGAGGGTGTTGCCTTGCCCTGGGTGCACTCCCCACACGCCATTATTATTATAGTATACATACCGCACAGTTGGCAGGCAAACAACCTATGTTCAAACGCAGTAACCTTTTCCTGTACAACCTGATAGTTACACTTATGCAACCTTTCTGACAATTTACATATGCTAATCCCCATCGACCACAAAATCAATATCTGCCCGAAGTCTCAAACTTCTGCACAATTATATGGCAAACCCTGTTCCTCCCCCTTCCACTTTATTAATAACATTGCCTGCCAAAGTTTCATAAACTTTGTTTCTGAATTTAAAAAAAGCAAGAAGTTTGTAGTTATTTTAAGTGGTATGGAATTATAATCCCCGACAATTCCTCATCGTGCATTCGCCTGGTTCATGCTGTATTCATGTTCATTTATTCGCGACGTTTAATATGTAAGCAAATGTCAACAGATGCAGTTTCACACAAGTGCAATAGTTTGCTAAAAGTGGCATCCGGTATGCCTGTATGTCCTGTACTAAGGTGTACAGTACAGTACTTGATAGCTTCGGTATAAGTACCTCCATAGAAGTAGATTTCTCCAAGATCACGCACAATGTTGTAACCACTTAGTACTCTAGTATGTAAGAAATCTGCCGCAAACTTGTCACATAAGGTAATCTGAATGTCAGTCCCTGCGGCACGTGATCTGAAAATTCGCCACTGGCGTGGCACAGACTCACCCAATCCTCCACGATTACAGCTTCAGCCTCCAGTAACATGGAGAAAAAGCAATTCTTTGGACAGCATCTGTATAGTGTACGTACCTGTCAACAAAACAAAAACCAGAATTAGTAAAACACATAAAAACGGCTCTTGTGCCGTCACAAGAGTGTGGCATATAAACACTTAACATTTTAGTCAAGACAATCGTACATAGTTAAAGGTTTGTAAAGTAGTAGGTGCCTTTACTCCCAGCTCACTGAATGCAATTTAAGCTCACATAATTTGTTTCTGTGACAAATAAATAACGATTAGGAACGACTAATTGATTAAACAGAGTTCCTACCAACACGTTTCAGTCAATTTCCCAAAGTTTCGCCCATTTCCCTTGTCTCATTGTTTTTCCTGTGGTGAAAAATAGTATTGACAAAAACATAATTTTCCAGTACACACTAGTAGATAGATAAAGGGGTTTTGGGGTCACTGGAGTATGGAGTAGGAGCCCACAGCCATATGGCATCTAGGATTTCCGCCATTTTGTGATGTTCATTACATCGCGTTATCAACCATATTATTTACGGTCACCATATTGTTTCGGCCCACCATATTGGTTTTTTTGTTTTCTTCCTTTTCTCTCTGAAAATTCCTTATTTTCCCTTTAAAACGTACTGTTTTTCCTTCGAATTTCTCGTTTTCCTCGAAAAATCTAGAATTTTCCCTCTATAATAGTAGAAGTTTCTCGTAAATTAATTTTCCTCTTTCCCGCCACTACAACCGCATGTCCGCCATATTTACAGCTCCTAAAAAAACACCCCTATGATGTTGGGTTGCTACATTAATAGCTTTATTTAGTTAAAATTAGTAGTGCTTATCAATTTACATCAGTGACTCCATTTTGGGCCTGAGGAGTCCGGAGTCATCTTAAATTCGATGGTATATGAAAATTTAAATATTAAATTTAATGTACATATAAATAATATTTTTATTTAACTTCTAAAATTAACAGATATAAATGTATCAAGCGACGTGTTTACGGGCTCGTATTTTCAAGGATAATCAGATTATAATGTCACAACCATTGATTAGGTAAAGCATAATTTTATAAAATAAATGTTATGTATTTTATTTTGTTTATTTTTATTTAACTTCTACAAACAAGTGTATCGAGTGACGTGTCTACAACAATTATAAGCATTTTGAAAAAAATATCAGCATTCACATATGTTAAAGTTGAATGAACCCATTCAGACTTAGTGTACACAATTATGTACATTACGCACGTGTAGGTGATTTTTTGTCTGTACTGTACACTACGAAACTCGATGACTAATGATCTTACCTGTGGGTGAATGATTCGCAAATCGTCTAACTGGTATAGGTCACAATTGGTTCGTATAACTGCAGCCGAACATTGGCTGTGAAAAGGAAACTAGTGTTGTATCGACGTAAGTACACCACGCACCATACCATTTTTTGATTAAAATACCTAAAACAGTATATTAAAGTGGGTCTGAAAGGGCTAAAAGTATTCCGTAAAGTCACGGAACTACTTTTCCGCCGTCGTTACCAACTGTACGCCGGTCAGCGTGCGTGTTAATATCATAGACTAAATATGAGTTAGACCGTTTATTCGTCTTCTGCCCAACACTGACCTACCNCCCGTCGTTACCAACTGTACAGGCTGTACGCCAGTCAGCGTGCGTGTTAATATCATAGACTAAATATGAGTTAGACCGTTTATTCGTCTTCTGCCCAACACTGACCTACCCCAAAGGAACACAACTGTCAAAGCCACATGGTCAGCAATATGATGAACTTGTTTGTTAATATCGTAACTTTTAAATGACAAGCACTATTGTATTAATAAGATACTTTTAGTAGTTTGAATTTAATCAAACTGCATTACAATTTGGTTAGGAGAAGTATAAAAATGTCTCAAAGCCCTTTTTAACTAAACCGTATTCTTACCTAAAATATAACCCACGCCGTTTTTGCAAGTCCTATTGGCAGAGAAGCAGTTCAGTGTTGGACACGGAGATTGGTTGTGCGCAGTCAGCGAGATCGCTCTACCTCATCTTTAGTTTATGGTTAAGGTGACCGCCTGGTTGAAGGAATTTTGCACGCCTGAGGCCTGGAAGCGTGGGAGCGCTAGGGGCGACCGAGACATGCGCATCAATTCTCTCATCGCTTCTACGCGCAGATCACTGAACTGGCGTGCAGTCTTGCCGTCGATAACGGGTCTCTATGATACTTTCAGCGGAGACCCTACCATTTTATGACGTAATAATAACAATAAAGGTTTGATGCACGCCCCTATTCCTTCTTTAATGTTTTGTACCGGAATGTTCATACCTAAAGATGACCGTGAAAACAACCGTTGGGCCATTTCCACTGCCACAGAAACATGCTTTAGAGAGAAATGGAGGAACTGAAAAAGTATACAGACGCATGACGTTTCTTAAATGCTATTCGTAAGCAGACCTCACTCGGACACGTAGGACGGTTTTTTAATACAACGTTTTCTACTGGAGCTGTGCACGGCCGCTCGGCGGCCTACCCAGGCGGCCGTAGGTATTGGCAGTGAACATTAAGGGCGGACTCGAATGCCGCTCAGTTAATGGATAGCGGCGTGTAATGAGGCGAGGGTGGCAGGCAGGACACAGCTGGCCG
>NQII01001309.1:133015-150025 GCA_002778355.1 Clitarchus hookeri
CGCACCACCACCAACACTTATTAAGGCTCTTCACTGCAGTCAGCACAATAGAAATGAACCTTACAACACTCACTGCCTCTGCCTGCGTATATAACGGGGCGCACTGAGCGACATTTGCCCCGATAAGTTGGTAACGACGGGAAAAGTAGTTCCATATCTTAAAGTCGAATAAAAAGGATCACGTAACCATTTGTGATAACTTAAATTATTTCCTTAGCTTTGTGTGTTTTTTTTTTTAATGAATCTAAATGTACAAATTGGCAGTTTTGTGAAATATTTACGTTCCTAATTTCCCAGTTTCACTCGACCGACACGTGAATGAAGTAATGGGGTGCACGGCAATGTTAGTAGCGCGGAATATAACGTGCATATAAGTAGATCTTTAAGCAGGGCTTTCAAAAGTGCTCATTTCACCATGAACAACGTGTACACCACTGCCGCACTTGGGCCGTGTCCTGCATGCCATTCCACTTCAGGCGACGCCTTCAAGCAGCAACATTCTGATACAGCGTGAGCAACAGAGGGCAGCACGCGCTCTCTACCCTCAACCAGCTGCAAAGAGCGTCAAGAATAGAATAGAGAGTAATTCGATTATAGTGATGGGCAGAATCGAATATTTCCAGCAATCGAATACTTGTAAGAATCGAGAACTTTCACTCGCAGTTTGAATTCCAGAACTGACAAGTACCGTGGTGGTAAACGTCTATTTGAACACATGACTTGAATATTTTTTTTGTTTCCTGGACGATTTGCTTTCATCCGCATTAAATTAAGAAGATGTAGACGAGGGGCGGCGAATGCCGATTCCAGACAACTATAGTACAGAAGGCAATAAAATTCAAAACAATGTCATAGAAGTCACCAAACACGAAACAGTCTCTTTGATTTTGAACATATGGAAATATTCTTAAATTTAGATTTAAAATATATTTATCGATGTTTTAAACATTTCAATAAGTAAATTTTAACAAAATATTTTACAGTGTTACAAATTATATTCATTTTTCTTTCACACTGTGACATGTGGCCGCGTGACCTTGGTGCCCTTCCCCTTCGCCCTTATGGCGCGCGCGCCTGTAGGTATCACCCGTAACTGGAGAAGGCAAGGCAGAGTTACAAACGGGCCGCGGAACAATGACACCTGCCGCGATCTATTTGTCGGGACCAATGCCTCCCTTCCGTACCCCGAGGGGGCTGAATGACTTGGGTAGTCTGTGCACGAATTTTCTGGTCGTCACCCATCTCAGCGCGACGCGAGATGCGAAGAACCTTCTGGTTCAGTCGCGGCGTGCCTCTGCTCCGAGTGTCTGGAACCTCGTACAGCCATCAGCGCCTCGTGTGTGGTAACATAGGAGCGACGGGCGCAAGCACGGTGACCAGCGAGTGTAGTATTTCTTTACTAATATACTGACGGAAAAAAAGGCCATTCTGAAAATGTAACCTTTATAACTGCCAAAGCCTCGTCTACAAGCAACTTGACACTAAAAGTCAAATGCTAAACGTAACCATAACAAGACTGGCATTTCTAAAATTGTCGTTAACTGGTCTAAAGATAAAAATATGGTAGGTGTATGTATAGGAATATTTTAAACTGTGTTTGTAATTTTTAAAAATGCCTTTTGTAAAAAAAAAACTAATTCCACAGACTTCACAGTTACACTAAATTATTTTCTAATGCATTTTGCATTTTTTGTTTATTGGTTTCGTATAACTTCAACAAAATAAAAATAAACGGATTACTTTCCACGGAGTCGGGGCTTATTGTAACACGTTAATTGTAGCCAAGCCTTAAAAGTGTACGGGGAAATACGCCCCAGAATATTATTAGCCAAAATTTCTACGTTGGTGGTANAACTAATTCCACAGACTTCACAGTTACACTAAATTATTTTCTAATGCATTTTGCATTTTTTGTTTATTGGTTTCGTATAACTTCAACAAAATAAAAATAAACGGATTACTTTCCACGGAGTCGGGGCTTATTGTAACACGTTAATTGTAGCGTCAACGCGATTGTAGCCAAGCCTTAAAAGTGTACGGGGAAATACGCCCCAGAATATTATTAGCCAAAATTTCTACGTTGGTGGTATGGCATTCGGGTAATGAATAATTTACGACCAATTCCTAATTTTGTTTTTCCCCGATACATTCATTGCTTTCGCAAAATTATACTTTGTTACTAGAGGCCACACTTCGAGCGATAGTAAATCACCCTTAATCCGCAGGTTTTCTGATGGTCAGGAAAAAAAAGTATGAAAGACCGTCCAACTTGTAGACATAATTTATAAGTCCTCTTTTTTCGCATAAAATTTATTAGATAGCACAGTTTCTACATCATGGCATATCAAAATCACAATTTTAGTGTTTTTGGAACGTACAAATAAAATAAACGAAAAAATTTAGACAAAATTTAACAAGTGACTGAAAGATCATATCTTAATTCACTTCAAAGCAAGCTTAGCAAAATCTACTTCACACTCAATAAAACTGCTACAAATAAAAATATGCAAAAAAAATTTCCCTATTTAGAGCAAATTTAAAAAATTGTGAAAACATTTCATATCATGATTTGAAATATTTGTTGAAGTAACTCCTAACATCTTATTTCAATGGTAGTTATCAATTCGGTTAGTTATTATTATATTTGCACCCTAAAAACATTAAAAATGTGATTCTGACATGCCATTAGGCAAAACATATTTGGTCTAAACATTTTTTTACGCGAGGAAATAGTAGTTACAAGTAATGTGTACAGGTTAAAGGGTACTTCGTACAAAAATAAAATAGTTTTTCATAACCAGCGCTCTTAAGAGTCCCGCCCGCCTGTGTCGTTTTTCTCCTTTTTTGGCCCGAGAAGCGCGGGAGCTATAAGGGTCACACTGGTATGCGCTACAAGAGCGCCATCGCCTCTACGCACAGGGCTCTGAACTGGCGTGCAGTGCTCTCGTAGTGCTGCGTGTACTTATGGCACTTACAGCGGTGACCCTATCACGTTATTGATGAAAGGTCTTTAGCAAAGTTCAATACAGGCTCCTATCGTAGTTTGGCTCGTGTACGGCTAAGTAGGTTTTAAGATACGGCAGTCTGAAATATGTTTGAGGGCTCCAAAATAATACCTACAGCATACGTGGTATAGGATGTTCACGGTAAACTGAGCACTTTTGAAAACCCTGCTTAATATCTACTCGTATGCACCTTGTGTATTCTTCCGCCTAATGTAAAAATTTCATTGTCATGGGTCTTGTCACTTTATTCGTGCGTCGGTCAAGTAAATCTTTGAAATTATTTAAAAAGTAAATATTGAAAATAATCTGCTCATTTTAAAATTTAGATGCATTAAAAAAACATAAAGCGAAATAAATTATTTAAGTTATCATAATTGGTTACTTAGCACTTTTTATTTGACTTTAAGATATGGAAGTACTTTCCATCAATCGTCACCAACTTTACTGGGTGCATGTCACTCAGTGTACCCGTTGCAATATATGCAGGCAGGAGCAGTGACTTTTTTCGAAGGTTGATTTCAAAAGTGCTCACTTTATCGTTAACAGCCTTAACTTTAAAGTTACCACTCCGTCCTCGCCTGGGGTATGACGTCTTTTCGTAGGTAAACACACTGGGGGCACGTTTAATAGTTTCGTCAAAAAACCAGTATTCCAAAGACTCAGCAACGCAGTTCAAGTGCCAGGTAGGCGGGAGCCTTAAGGGCGTTGGCCACAGAAAAGTTTATTTTATATTTGTACGATACATTGTTCAACTTTTAGACATTTGCTGCGACTGCTTTTTCCTCGCGTAAAATTTTTTTTAGATTGCATGGTTTTTGTAATGACAGGTCAAAGTCAAAATTTACTGTTTTTGTAATGTACAAATAAAATAAACCAAATTATTTGCAGAAGATTTAAAAAGGGCAACGGAAATATCTTCTCTTTATTTATTTTAAGGTAGGATCAGCAAAAGTTATTTTTTGAAAGTTTAGGGGCAGTCACAAATCAAAAATGTGCAAGAATTACCTTATGTTCAGCAATTTTCTGAAATTGCAAAAACATTTCCTTGTACAATTTTATAAAAGTCTTGAAGTATCTCTGAACATCATCTTCCAGTGTGAATTATCTCATTTTTGTACATAAGATGGTTTTCATCATATGCACATTTCTGAAACAGTAAATTTATGATTTTGACTTGTATTTATGCGAAAACTATGCGGCCAATCATATTTTTTTCGCAAGGGAAAAGTAATTACTGATGTCTAAAAGTTGAACAGTACGTGGTACAAATATGAAATAACACATTTTTTCGCGTGGCCAACTGCCGTAACTGCTACCAACACCCACTGCGACAGCGTGAGGCGGGCATGTTGCCACACACACGCACGCACGCACACCCGGGCTCAGGCTCGCCACTGACTGCCCTCGAGCACACGCGACACGGGCGTATGCTGTGTGCGTGCAACGCGAGTCCCGGGGACGAGGATCTAGGTCGCCATGTCAGCGTGGCCACTCCCTCGCTCGCTTTACCCACCCCTCACTTCGCGAGTAGATGTAGTCGAGGGATTCTAGACCAAACATCCCCACTCCCCAAATACACTCATTTTTCACAGCGAAATTTCATCGTTTTAATATACAATCCTAAATTGTAACTAATCACATTTTACAGAGCAAAATCGATTTTGGAAGTCTTACATAAAAATCAAAATGGCTCACTATTCCAAATACTTTACGGAATTTATATATACATATATATTTATTTAAAATCCTTGAAAACTGAACTTATAGAAATTGATATTTCAATGGAAAGAATGTATAAAAGTTGGGCTTCTAGCATTTTTTTCTTCCAAAAATAAAATCTTTTATAGAAGTTTTGCTTCGTGCAATACTTTCCATTTCTTTCGGGTCTTCAAATTAAAAAAAAACTAATCATATGTTTTAAATCAGATACCTTAGTAGTTTTCGTACATATTTCTCTGACAATAAAATTTCACAATTGTCATCCAAAAGTACTTACAAAATAATGAGGGCATTTGTATCAACAATTAAAATTTATTAAACCTTGATTTTTCTTTGTAATTTCCATCTCATGTCAATTTTTCAACTAAACAGAGTCATCGGGCTTTTAAATAATTACGTATACGCCTTTATATAATAAAAAATTTTGAAAAATATAAATCACTTATTTGGTATAAGTGATGCAGTGACATTAGAGCATGTTGCGTGCGGACTCCCACTACTGCCGGGCGCCGTGTTACCTGTATTGCGCACGACCAGTCAGCGCAGTTGGAGCTGATCTGCCCCTCGCCAAGGCGGACCCGCCCGCCCCTACCACGCCAGGCGGACGGCGAATACTTGGCAGCCGATATAACTAGCATGACCTCACTCCTACTTCCCTGCAGTGAGTGGTCGGCACTGAGGGGTCGCCACTGGGGGGTCAGCAGTGAGTGGTCAGTAGTGAGTGGTCGGCAGTGAGGGGTCGGCACTGTGAAATAGAGTATGATGTGTACAACTACCTGCAAAACCTTCACCGACTGATCATCAATTACATGGAAAGCATACATGATACTGTATCACGACTTTCAGTAAAAGTTACAATGCAGGACACCGAAAGCGTGTATGTTCGAAGAAACGACCACCAGAATACTAACATGTGATATATGCGGTGCAANGCAGCGAGTGGTCGGCACTGAGGGGTCGGCACTGAGGGGTCAGCTCTGAGGGGTCGCCACTGGGGGGTCAGCAGTGAGTGGTCAGCACTGAGTGGTCGGCAGTGAGGGGTCGGCACTGTGAAATAGAGTATGATGTGTACAACTACCTGCAAAACCTTCACCGACTGATCATCAATTACATGGAAAGCATACATGATACTGTATCACGACTTTCAGTAAAAGTTACAATGCAGGACACCGAAAGCGTGTATGTTCGAAGAAACGACCACCAGAATACTAACATGTGATATATGCGGTGCAACAATTTGGTAGAAGCGGTCATTTAAAGACACACACTCATACGTGTAAAGGTAACACACCTTCGCTTGACTCGAGAGAGAGTACATTTAAACCTATTGCATTACTGGCGCTCGCCAATTGGAAGAATGAGCGCAGGGCTTATTTGACGGTTGTCTGCTTTAAGTGTGGTCCTGAGTTCCAGCTGGGTGAAGAACTTGTCTGTGATGATGTGATTGTATGGTAATGTGATTAAAGAACTTGATAAAATGACTGGGGAAAAAACAATGCTTAAATCTCGCTAATGAAATGTGTTCGTAACTACGTATATAGAGCAAAAGCTAGACCCAGTATAGACCCGTGCTGCTACTGTGGAAAGAACTACAGCTTTTTTTTGCATGATGGTGGCACAAGCTGATTACTGTACGAAGCCTACTGTTAAACCTGCCTCTATGGATGTACCTTCTTCCATGGCTGGAAAATTACTAGGAAAACAGTATTACACCTGTGAAAGGATTTTCAGCAAAAGCTGCCATGCTCGTCGACATGAGAAAAGCAGATTTTTCAAATACACTATCGTGTACTAACTGTGGGGCAGCATTTCGTAGAAGCGATAATCTACGGTAACGCACCTTTGCTTGGCATGGGACAGCATGCACTAAACTTATTGCTATACGACAAGGCTATGGCCAGCCTTCCTGCTGATTCGTCGTGTAAACTAACGATGGTTCGAGCGCCCATAACATTGCATGGGCCTTTATAACGGCAGTCCTCTCGTAAAGGGAAGTCCATATGTGACTCGGCTGGTTTGCCACCCTGGAGCCTGACTCGTCTCTCTTGGCTAGTGTTATGTGCCATCCCTTCGACTTGTGTGAGAGAGAGAGAGAAAGTGCGAGAACGAGCGAGAGAGATAAAGAGAAAGAAAGGACAGGTGAAAGAAAGAGAGGGGGAGCGTATACGGACGGCGTACTAGAAGTGCACAGACTCGCACTCCTGAAACACGGAGAGGAGCTGCTCTGCAGTCAGTACACGCAGCTTCTAGCGCGGTATCAAGATGGCGGGAGGGTCAAGTGGGGTCAAGTAGCGACAGGTCAGTTCGCACAATGAGCCTCGCACTGTGGCGTGGCGTGTGTAGCCTGTAGTCCAATCACAGCTACTTCCAACGTCTCTGAAGCCCTGCTTAGGTTACACTGTTACGCTGTTCGTCCGCCTCCTGCAAGCTACAGCCTACAAAATATATTCAAAGGTACTACGTACCGCATTCGTGCACTCGGTTTAATATTTTGCTTGAGAACTACTTCTTACGAGATATTACCAACACACATTTTCTCTGTTGTTTACTATAGACGAAATATTATAATTTATAAATAAAATAAGAGTATAAAATCTATCTTAACAAAAAAATTTTACCTTAACAGTAGTCTAAAACGCTTATAATACACGACATTTTAAAAGAGGGAAGTAACTAGTAAGCAAATCACCTGCCCGCTGTTTCCTACAAAGAAATTAATGACACAGGACTTCATTAATCCTGGAATTACTAGAAAGGCCCAAAACTTTTCTTTAACTAGTTATCATGTTGAATTATTATCCCTGACGTCTACGAGTATATCACGAAATTTTACAGGAACATACTGTGGCTCACAATAATATTCGGCCACCGATAATTATTGCAGTTTCAAGGCCTTATGTTGCATTAGAAATTAAGATAAACATAAAACGTATTGCACAATCATTCTTGTGTGCTTTGAAATGCAACAGTTGCCAATAACTGAAACAAGCAGTGCAAGTTAATGAAACGCAGAATTTATTTTTGCGTGCTGCATAAGTACGCCACTTTAAAATTCGGACAGTTGTGGTGGACACGTGGCACAGGCACGATGCACATTGCGTTCGTACCTCGTGTCATTCCCTGCACGCTCTCTGCGCTGAGAGGTTGTATTGGGTAGCTCTGTTGACTGCGTCAGTCAGGCAAATGGGACGTAGGGGCAAGAATACAAAGTTTGAACAGCGGCAGTTGGTAATGTTTCTTCATGCAAAGAAGTAATCTCAACGAGAAATTGCGGAGTAATTGAATCTGCCGAGGTCCACTGTCGGAGACATCATAACAAGGTTTGAGAAGGAAAACAGAATATATTCGGTACCTCAAAAACGACAGCCAAAGAAACTAAGCGAGAGAGAAGTTCTAGTAATCGGTAAAATAAAGAAAGATCCGAAAATTAGTGCTTGCAAACTTACCACGGAGGTACTCAATGAATGTGGAAAGAACGTCCTTCCAGAAACCATACGAGTTATCAGAAGAGCAGGATTATAATGGCAGGTTACCTAGAAAGAAGCCTTTCATTAATGAGGCAAATAGAAGTAACGACTAACGTTCGCAAAAGACAACGTCGACAAAGATGAAAGCTGGTGGGATGATGTGATTAGTTGCTGATGAGACGAAAATAAATGTTTTTGGTTCTGATGGCAGGGTAACAGTATGGTGCAAGCCAAATGAGAAGCTAAAACCTGGGAACATACAACCTACTGTGAAGTGGAGGTAGTATTATTATCTGGGGCTGCATATCTTCAGCAGGTGTTGGAGAGGCTGTACGTGTCGCTGTAACAATGAAAAAGAAAGACTATCTCAGCATCCTGAAAGCAAACCTACACAAGAGTGCTGATAATCTGGGCATTAGGAACACCTTTACGTTCTACCAAGATAATTACCCAAAACACAAGTCGTGATTTGTCAAGAGCTGGCTTTTGTATAACTGTCCGAAAGTCACACCTCCTCAATCACCCGACCTGAATCCCATAGAAGTGGGATGAACTGAAAAGAAGACTGAGGACTACTACAATAAAGTCCACAAAAGAATTAGAGAAAAGATTCAAGGAAGAATGGAGTAAAATTGGCTACGAATGTACCAGAAAAATAATTACTAATATGCCACAATGCCTACGAGAAGTAATTAAACAGAATGGTCATGCTACCAGGTACTAAAAGACTGTTTGTTTAGTTTGCAAATAGGATTATGTTTGTGTTTGAATTATGATGGCCGAATATTAAAGTGGCGTACTTATGCAGCATGGGATGACAAAATCATATTGTTTGTTAAGTTGCATTGCTAATTTCAGTTATTGGCTACCGCTATATTTCATTTAAAACAGACAATAATGATTGTGCAATATGTTTTATGTTTATCTTCATTTCTAATGTAACATAAGGCCATGAAACTGCGATAATAATCGGTGGCCGAATATTAATGCGAGCCACTGTAGATATATCAATCCAACCGCATATAACACGGTCCTAGGCAAAGCACTGATAATGCACGATGTTCTCAGTTTGAGTATCTTTAAGAGTACGCATATTATGTACCAATAATTCCAGAATTATCACTGACTTTTCCCTGTCACATGAAATTCCCTGATTTTTCCCTGTGGGTGGACATCCTGTTCCAAGTAGTATTTTCATCCATTATCATCATCAATATCGCCAACATAACATACACCCCGCAACAATTCATCCGCTCATACAATACTTTGCAAACGAGAGCATTTGCTGTTTACATAGTGTAAAACACACAGAAGTGAGCGACACCCACCTTATTTTTATTTTAACTATTATAAAAAAAAATATGTCACATTGTTGTCGAACGATGCCGCTGGTAGGCCGGTTTTCTCGGGAATCTCCCATTTCGCCCCCTTGCAATTCGGCGCTGCTCCATACTCACCACAATAACCCTCATCGGCTCTCAAGACCTCGCTGTTAACAGCCGCCCAAATCTCTTCTCTTCTCTTCTCTTCTCTTCACTTCACTTCACTTCACACTGTCTTTGGAGTGAGGTGGAGAGGTTTTGGCGGCTCTTAACATCCAGGTCTTGAGAGCCGATGAGGGTGAAGTTAGTTGAGTATGGAGCGGCGCCGGACTGCAAGGGCGGGGGAAACGGGAGATCCCCGAGAAAAACCCGCCGGCCAGCGGCATCGTCCGACACGATTTCCACATGCAAAAATCCGGTAGTGGTCCCAGCGGGAATCTAGCCCGGTTCACTTTGGTGGGAATCGAGTGCTCTAGCCGCTGCTCGACCGCGGCCCCTCTGTTTCCCGGGGTGGCTTCCATAGTGCTCCTCACTCTCACATTGCCATGGCTGGCTAATAAAACTATTTCATATTTATACACAACTGAGCAATGTGAACAGTTTTGTTACACGAGTGTACATATGTATAGTATATTCGCGTTTCTTCACACTTTTTGAATCAAACCTTTGAAAAATCACCCCAAGTATGATGTGCTAGGATGTTTCCTCATTATTTCCTGTATTAAAAGCATGTTATACTCTGGTTAGTATAAAAGTACTTTATTTTTGGTTGTACTGAACTTTTACTTACATTTTATCTATAAATTATAATATTTCGTTTATAATTAATACGAATTAAAAATAGGGAGACTATGTGTGTGTTGGTAATGTCTAGTAAGAACTTGTTCGCATATCAAGCCAACCAGACAGCGCGAGCTGAGCTTATCTCAGCGACACCATTTCACACGTCACCACAACTCCTGGCTTATCCGCGTGTCCTCAATTACAAGCCGTCCATCAGGAACAGAGTTTTCGCTTCTTTTTAAATTAACTGTTGTACGAGGATATTCATATTTACCACTAACGCTATTTTTAATTTCTCATTTCAGTTATATTTGTATCCCCCCCCCCCCCTTTTGTGAACGTAACAAAGATAGTCTTTGCTTTACACGATTTGACTAACTTGCAAAATAGTGTGTGTAAAATCAGTCTTAGCGCGTGAACGTGTATCTGAGCAAATATTTGTTCTGAGAGTAAGGTGTTTTTTTTTCTAGGGAAGGTAAAAAACAATTATCTACAGCCGCTACTTATTTTTATCATATAGTTTATTCGCGGTTTCTTCGCACTTTTTGAATCAAATCTTTCAAAAATCTCCCTACGTATTACGTGTTTGGTTGTTTCCTAGATACGTCGTGTATCTCACGCGTTTTATACTTCCACTTAACATACGGGTTTCTAATTTTTTGTTAAACTGAACTTTTAAAATATGTTTTATTTATAATTAATACGAATCAAANCGTTTTTTTTTCTAGGGAAGGTAAAAAACAATTATCTACAGCCGCTACTTATTTTTATCATATAGTTTATTCGCGGTTTCTTCGCACTTTTTGAATCAAATCTTTCAAAAATCTCCCTACGTATGACGTGTTTGGTTCTTTCCTAAATACGTCGTGTATCTCACGCGTTTTATACTTCCGCTTAACATACGGGTTTCTAATTTTTTGTTAAACTGAACTTTTAAAATATGTTTTATTTATAATTAATACGAATCAAAACAAAGAAGAAAAAAAATTGCGTTTGGTAACGCCTAGTAAGGAATAGTTCTAATGCAAAATATNAAACAAAGAAGAAAAAAAATTGCGTTTGGTAACGCCTAGTAAGGAATAGTTCTAATGCAAAATATCATTACATCGAGTGCGCACGAATGTGGTGCGTTGTCCCTGTAGTTTAATTATCCAGACTCTTAATATCTGTTTGCACGAGGCGGAGGAATATTCTGGAAGCATAACATTAGCAGGACTTCAGAAAAGTCGGAAGTAACCGTGAAAAAAAAAAGTAGTGTAAATTGCTTTTAAGAAGTCATTATTATGTGTAGGACTCTCGCGTGCAGTTGCCTAGCGGGAGAGGAGAAATATATACAACGGCATGTGAAGTGTAATAACCACCTACCGTCGAGATAACTGGCTGACGAAGTAATTCAGCTTGATGGGAACGAGTACCAGTGTTGCGAGGCGGGTCGCAATGCTTCCTATGACCGGACGTGCCTTACAGTAGTTTGCAACGGTTTGCTAGGCATTCCCCTTAAGGGCACTGCCTACCGGCTGGCAGCTGCGAAGTTGAAATTGAAAATCCCGTGTTAAGGAAATTTCGCTTAAGTGCGTTAATTTTGAAGATAGGCGTTACAAACAAGATGTATTCTTCGCGATTTTTTTTAGGACAAGTTCCCCACAGCGGAGATGCTTTAAAACGTACAGTCGTTGGGATTTTCTCCTACAAAAATTCGTGATAAATACGTTGGATTTCCTATTAAGATTTCGTAGCTGCCGGCCGGTAGACAGTGTCATACAGGCTCAATCTCACCCTTTTTACAGAAGTTCTTCGTTTTCGTGTCAATTTTCGGACTCAGAGTAATTACTGACAATGTATGATCACAGAAAATTTACATTTTTCGAGTTCTTTAATATTTATTCATATTTTAGTCAACGTTAAATGTAACCAAAAATGCGACACTTTTATGTAAACACGGGTGTAAAATGATTGTGATGTATGGCATATTTAGGAAAGAACCAAACACGTTACACATAGAGTAATTTATCAAAGATCTGATTTAAAAAGTGTGAGGAAACCGCGAATAGACTATAGCACATATTCTCGCCACAAAAAAAAACTGCCGCCAGACATCGACAGCGTTGTCTGCGCGGGAAAAACTCAGATGGACATTTTTTACGCAGAGATAACGCGAGAGTGGGGAGAAGCTCTGTGATTGGCTGTTGATGTGTGGTGCGAACCGGGTTTCTGGCTGCGAAATATAGACGTTAGAGTGACGAAGTATTCGTATTCTGACTAATTCAGTGACGTAAGAAACTGGTTGCTCCCAAAGACACGCGTTCGATGACGAAAGGAAATCTGCAGTGGTGCAAGTCGGACGTTGAAGTCTATCCTGCAGGCAAATATTGACGCTGGGGATGCCACTCTTTACAAGGCTGGTCTGTTGTCTCAACTCGCAGCCCGTAACCAAGTCCCGCATAAGCGGCAACCCGACATTTTACGGTTTCAGTTAGAAAACAAGTGTGAAGTGGCGGTGATCACAGCCTCGGCCGAGCTGCACACTTGCCCGCGTGGCATGTGACATGTGGCATGTGACATGTGGCGGACAGCTCCACCAACCACATGTGCTCTGCCTTCCCACGGCTGGGCTCCTCGGAGACTGGGGCCGCGGTGGCTCAGCGGTTAGCCTGCTAGCCTCCCACCACGGGCGAACCGGGTTCAATACCCGGCCGGATCACTCCCGGATTTGGCGAGTGGGAATCGTGCCGGACGATGCCGCTGGTCGGCGGGTTTCTCGGGGACCTCTCGTTTCCCCCGCCCTTGCATTCCGGCGCTGCTCCGTACTCACCTCGATCACCCCCCATCGGCTCTCAAGACCTCGCTGTCAAGAGTCGCCCAAATCTCTTCACTCGCTTACTCCTCAGAGACTGGTCCTACCACTGCAGCATCGTCTGCCAAACTGCACTTCACTATATGGAATACTATGCCGGCATAGTTTCTAAACCGCCTCCTACATAGCCAGGCCCTCTTTTATATATGGACCCATGACCCCGGGCCCCGCGACGCACAAAGTTGCGGGCAGCAAACTAAGTGAGAAATTTGTAAGGTAAAACTTTAAACATTTCACACGCTTACACCCTTTTCATAGTTTTTTTTTTTTTTTTATGATTTATTACAAGGCTGTTTTCAAAAACTTTGTTTATTAGTTTAATATTAAATTACTTGTTTAGTGGAAACATGAGGCAGCCTTAGCAATAAGGATATCAGTACCTGTAATTGTGTGTGTGTGTGTGTGTGTGTGTGTGTATGTATATATATATATATATATATATATATATATATATATATAATCAGTGCCTGTACTTGCTCAGCAGAGAAACTGTCTTCATTCAGCAATTAAAAGAATTAAATGAACAAAAATAAATTAATAAAGACATTATTACTCTAAGAAAGAAACTCAATCTCATGTTCCTTTGCATAAAAAGTCATAACACAAACTAAATTTAAGCGATATCAATAAGTGGTGGTAGATTCAATATCTACTAGAGCAGGAGTCAAATGTCCCAAAAATGTCAAGTTTAACGACGGCAATGGTGAAGAAATATGACCTAACACTATTCACCTTTCCCTTGATCTTCAACAGGCAGGCAGGGTGTGTGTGAATGCTCGGATCCACCACATGTGTAGCATACTACCACGCGTTTCTTCAATTGTTTTGAAAAGTGCAACCCTCAGCACTACCACTAACTGAGTCAATGATTCATCCCTTCCACATTTCCAAAAACATTTGTTTGCCAAACGAGGGGTTTTATTACAAATAAAGCACCGCTAAACCACGTCAATTTTCCCCCCGCATCTTGGCCAAATTGAAGCACGCTATTTCCATAATCCTTACGACTGAATGACTGCACTTCCAGCCTAACACTAACCTTATCAAATAATGTAGTTCAGCTACAGTAGACGGAGAAGCCGACGAACAATAAAGCTTAGTCGTTTCCCTAAAGTATGGCTCGGGATAAGGCAAACCTAAAATATAGCAATGCCGAGTAATGCCAGCAATATTTACCTGCCCGCTATTTCCTAAATATAAATTTATGAAACAGCAGCACTTCTTTGATCCTGGAACTACCACAATTAGAAAAGTTTCTCCTTTTCTAATTAGTTCCCATGGTGAATTATTATGGTATATCATCATCCCCGGCATGAACGAGGGCATCACGATCTCTACAGGCACATTATATTAATGAAATCGGATATAACTCGGTCCTACACAAAGCATTGATATTCAGGAATTCCTGGTCTGAAACAAGAAACTGCACGATGTTCTTAAACAGAGTATCTTCAAGAGTAGGCAAATTATCTAACAGTAACTCTAGAATTATCAGTCCCTGTAGCAACTTCCTGCAAGTCACTAAGATAGCATACCTTAAATCGCACTTATCAGGGGGAATTAACAACTGCACAGAACAACAGGCCGTCAATGGTAGCCTTTCAACTGTCTTAAAGGCCCATACTCAAACTCGATAGCAAAATTAAAATCTGATCTAATACATCGTTCCTGGTTTTTTATTATTATTATTAGAATGCGCACTGAAACCCTAATGCCACTATCGCGTCTCCTTGACCCACAACTTCGCAGTCACTGTTTACTGCTGTGTGGCACGGTTTACAACACGAAGGGCTATTGATCTTCAAGGAGTCGGCATATCTTATCGCTGATCGCTGGGTAACGAACGTGCATGCTAATGATGCAGGCGTGCAACACCGTGACCATTGTGAGTCCGAGCTAGTGCATGTACGAGAATATAATATAATTATAGCTAGAACTTCTATAGATAGACCTTCAGTTCAAATTTACATTTCTTTATTGTTGCAAAATAATTTTGATCTGAATAATATTTTATAATAAAATTTTGCTTATTTTTTTCTATCGGAGTAGGGTATGACAGAAGACAGGAGATGACAATATCGTCATTATTTAATCCTCTTTTCGGCCTTCTGATCATGAATGAACCTGTAACATTGCGATTAAGATTTCCACTAACACACGAACAACGTTATATGTGCAATTTTGGACCATCATATATGCATGTTCATCTACAGTAGAATGAAATGATGCCTTCTGGTCCAAACCCCCGTATATATTCGGTTGTATAAGAACTACCGGGTCTGCGAAACTTATTTTTATACTAAAATGCACCGATTAACTGAAACGCTAATGACGTAACTTTAAAAAAAATACATATAATGGCATTATTTATGTTGATTTACCTACCTTCCGTCGCAATTTGTGCTTTTTTAACTTGGCGAAAATGTATGTACGCAAATTCGAAAAAAAAAAAGTCCGTTTGTAAGTTTATACCATTTATTATAAAATTATGTAACTTACAATTTCGCTAAAAGTTGTTTACTTCTCGCGCCCATTTGTAGAAACTGGACACTGCTAAATGAAACGTACAGCCACGTCACTGGCTTACGTACGCTGCCATGCGTAACTCAACTGGTTTTGAACATAAGTTTAATTTATCACTGGACTCTTTTTACTTGATGTACACAATCGTAATTCGCAACACATCGGGAATTTTTTTAGCTGGCTTTCGGCTTTCCATATTGGAAAACGCGAAGGCTGCACGAGACACGTCGCTATACAAACGGTAATCATACAGGATGTACGTATGGATGTGGTTTAGGGAGACACATCCAAGTCACGCGAGGCAGTAAGGAAGCACTACGACGCCGCGGCGGTGGAAAATAGCATCAACGAGCTCTGCGTGTGTCCCGTTTCCGCAGAATTGTAAGTGGGGGCAATAATCTGTTCAGGAATTATACAGTCTTGTAGCTATGGTTTATAACACTGTTTTACAAAAAAATAAATATCGTAAATATAAGGCAATTACAGCGATTTCCGCTGAATGGCACTTTTCAACGACCACATTTGTGTTTCAATAACCGAATGTATAACTAAGCAACGAAATATTTTTTTTTATCTTGAAAAAAGAGTGAAGAGATTTGGGCGGCTTCAACATCGAGGTCTTGAGGGCCGATGAGGGTGAAATGAGGTGAGAATGCCAGAAAAATATTCCTGTCTTGTGTAAAATAACAAAGCTACGAACATATACCAATGGTTTTATTTTTCCGCGAGCTCTGTATAATTTTTAAAGTAACATGTATTTCTGTGTACATCGATTTTGTTTACTAATAATTTCCTTTGGGCCGGTAATCGTTACGTCTACGTCCATTACACGCCATGTTGTTCTGCCGCTCGCTTTGCAAAGTCGTTGGCAAGTTGGCGAATGAAAGTGCGTTGTCAAGCAAGTTCCCAAAATTACATTTATTTCAATTCTTAACATATTAGCTGTAACGTCCAAAGTGTCATAAGAACTACAATTACCGTCTCGCAAATATTTAATTATTATGCAAGGTTTTATATTTTTACATTTATAACCTACGAATTTTTTAGACAGATGTCAGTCTATAGATACCTTAAAGTTTGTTTAGCATTACAGTACAACGGCAAGTGAAGTAGCTGACAGCGTGTTGATAAAAAATACAGCCTCCACTTGACGCAACAGCTGATGGCGAAACGATACATAACCGAAAAGCAAACATTTGGCGCTACTTTCGTCGAACTGTCAAAATCTCGCCAATTTATATGAGACGGACAATATGTTCGTCTACTTCAGCAAGCAGTGGCGTAGTCAGCAATGTGTCAAGGGGGGCCTCAAGGGGAAAGGGGTTTATAATGACTGA
>NQII01001309.1:154238-169701 GCA_002778355.1 Clitarchus hookeri
AGACTGATGCCTTATCGAGGCACGCGTTAGTGTTACATGGGAGACACGCATGCAACTCTGCGCGCGCTTCTCCTGTTACCGGTGATGCACTTGGAGCACTGCGCTTCGCAACCCCAAGTAAGAGGGTAAGGGAAAGGTCTCGGAGCGGCTGTACGTAACAATACCAAGTGCTGCTACAGACACATTCTTCTAACCTAGTGGTTCCGCCTGCTTGCAGCTGTTCTGTAGCGTTCGAGGCCTTGAAACGTGTAAGCTCTATGGCCGACTCTTACTCTTTCGCCATTTGTTGTTATCGTCTCTACGCGCAAAGCGCTCAACCGGCGTGCGGTTTGTCCGTCGGCAACACATTTGCATGGCACGTTAAATAAGTTAAAAGTAAGATGTGTGTCTAGAGACAACTAAAAATATTCTGTATAGAAAATATGGAGCTAGGGGAAACGTACTAAACCATTTTAAAGCTAAAAAAAATTAATCCTTTTAATTGTTATTATAACTTCAAACGTGCATTTTGCCACGGCACGGCTCTTAAATGCCTTTCGTGTTCAGACACCACTGTAAAATATCCAACAGGTTTTTTTATTTTAATCGTGTGTTTTCTACTGACACGTAATTTGCTTCTTAGAAGGAAGAATTGTTTGTGTGTGTGTGTGTGTTGGGGGAGAGGGGACTTCCGACTCGCGCACTTGCCACTAGATTGTCGCTAGTGAGCTCGCAGACGTACTCACAGCCGCTCAAGTCCTCGTTACCATCTCTCTCCCCGCCAGCCAGAGTTCCGCTGGGGAGGCCTGCCCCAGGAAGACTCTCCTCGAAACACGACTGAACTAGGCGACGCCATTCTTCGTCGCAGTCCACAGGCGCCCCAATTATAAATACACGTCAAGCCGTGGAGGCGACGGCTTCAGGGATCGTCGTAGCCCCAGGAAAAGACACTGTGATGACTTTAGTCTGTTCACTGTATCCTCACACTTTCTCAGCAAATCCTTTCAAAAAACACCCGACGTGTTTGGTGTTGGGCGTTTTCCAAAATATGGCATGCGTCAGAAGGGTTTTCTACTTGTGTTAACATTAAAGTACCTTATTTTTAATTAAATTAAACTTTATATTTATATTTTATCAAAAAATTATAACATTTCATTAATAATAAATATGAACAAAATCAGTGAGATAATAGGCGTACTGGCAATACCCAGTAAGAAATAGTTCTTATGCAAAAATATTATCACACTGAGTGTAACGAATGCTGTGCATTGTCCCTTTGTTGTAATTTCTTAAGACTATGTTAAGCCTTGTTTGCATGAAGCGGATGAATATCCGTGAAGTAGGACTCATGCAGTGCTCCAGAAACGTTTTAAGTAACCGTGAATGTATTGTTACGCACTCGCTACTTCGCATCCTGCGCGAGCGAGTGGAAGTGAAGGACAGCAGTTATATGATAGCGGCGGCGGCAAGTCAATGGAATGTTTTGAATGACAGACGAGTGTGGCCGCGTATCTGTTACAAAACGCGAGCCGACACGATAATCCATTTTGCGGCGCGCGCTGCTGACCCTGGATGTATTGAGTTTCTGCATCTATTTGAGGAATTTTCTAGTTGTTTACTGCCCTAGATTCTGTCCGCATGACTCGGGGTGCGGAGAACTTTCAAGCTCAAGGCCAGCAGAGTATACATTGAGCGACGGGGCACCGGACCAAGAGTTTATGTTGAATGGTTGAGCGGCAGATTTCCGGCGATAGAAGAACGAGCGGCGAGAGAAGTAACCAGCGGAAGGGAAATCTGCGACTGCGAGTATCAAGCAGTGAAGAGTGCGGCTGGCAGGCTGGACTATTGGACTAGATGCGTGAGTGAAAGATATTACAAATGATGGCAACAGATAGACTGAACACATGTTAATGATGAGTATGAGTTAATTGACTGTAACCAAACAAAGAGAGACATTAATAAGGACGTTAATTAGAGTTGAAATAGACATTAAACATTGTGCCTACTGTTAAATAAAAAGAGTAATAGTGGAGACAGATAAATTAATGCTGTAAATAATAGCTAGCTGTGTGAATACATTAGAAATCAAATTTGGTTCTTTTATTTGTATTAATACCTCTGTCCCTCACGAACTCAGATACGCCCCTCAGGCGTCCCATGTAACAGTCCTATACCACGCAACTGCCACTGCAATTCAGAACTGTTTAATGTTCCTAGGCATGTCCAAACCTTTACGGCTCTTAACAACCAGGTCTTGAGAGCAAATGATGGTGAAGCGATGCGAAAATGGAGAGGCGTCGGAATGCGTGTGCGAGGGAAACGGGAGATCTCCGAGAAAACACGTCGACCAGCGACATCGTCCGGCACGATTCCCACGTGTTTACAACGCTACAAAAAAAAAAAAACAAAATGCAGCTATTTCTTCCACAATGTACTATCATTCACTCTTCTTACAATCCTGTGTGTAAATTAGTGACCTATTAATGAATATCTAAATACATCAATCATTTGAATAGGTAATTATACTGACTAAGACTATGTCCAGTCTGATTCTATAAATCAGTCCAGTGGCACCAATGAGTGATCTCCGACGCCCAGGGGGCCACGGTGGCTGTGCGGTTAGACCGCTCGCTTCCCACCCAGGGAACAAGGTTCGATCCCCGGCTGAAGTCACTCTGATTTTCGCAAGTGGGAATTGTGCCGGACGATGCCGCTGTTCAGCGGGTTTTCTCGGGGATCTCCCCCGCCCTTGCAGGACCGCGACAACTGCCACTGTCGCTCCGACTGCCACGTCCCGCCGCAGACATTAACTTCAGTACTTCAGTACTGAAGTTAATCATTTACACACTGTACTTCAGTACTGAAGTGTGTATCATATACACACTGTGTTTATTACTTACATGGCAATATTTATTTTAAAAGTTGATTAAAGGGTAAAAAATGGCTAAAATGAAAAAGTAACTAGGGCTTTAAAAATACTCACTTTACCGTGAACAGCCTATATAACGTTATTTCGACGTAGATGCTTCGTTTAGTGTGAATAAAGAGAACATGCTATCAAGTGTGTGCAGTAGCAACACCATTATTTTGGAATAAGTGAGTGGGCACGCTTCACTTTCATCAGTTCACTTTTAACAGTACACATAATGATTTTCATGCACGTAAGAGAACGGGAAACGAGAGGTGTGAGAAAAGTTATGGAACTTTTACGAACTCATTGTGAAAAAGTAAACCTAACTGTATTTGTACCCAACAGCGATGAAACGCGAGGAGGTACACTGAGATACTGTGATATTATTCCGCCGACCCTGCTTGTAGGGTGGAGTGGCGGGGGANATTACTATAAAATTTGCGCTACGACTATCATAAGATATTCAATCCTTCAAGGACGGGAGCAGCATCAGACTGATGCCTTATCGAGGCACGCGTTAGTGTTACATGGGAGACACGCATGCAACTCTGCGCGCGCTTCTCCTGTTACCGGTGATGCACTTGGAGCACTGCGCTTCGCAACCCCAAGTAAGAGGGTAAGGGAAAGGTCTCGGAGCGGCTGTACGTAACAATACCAAGTGCTGCTACAGACACATTCTTCTAACCTAGTGGTTCCGCCTGCCTGCAGCTGTTCTGTAGCGTTCGAGGCCTTGAAACGCGTAAGCTCTATGGCCGACTCTTACTCTCTCGCCATTTGTTGTTATCGTCTCTACGCGCAAAGCGCTCAACCGGCGTGCGGTTTGTCCGTCGGCAACACATTTGCATGGCACGTTAAATAAGTTAAAAGTAAGATGTGTGTCTAGAGACAACTCAAAAGATTCTGTATAGAAAACATGGAGCTAGGGGAAACGTACTAAACCATTTTAAAGCTAAAAAAAATTAATCCTTTTAATTGTTATTATAACTTCAAACGTGCATTTTGCCACGGCACGGCTCTTAAATGCCTTTCGTGTTCAGACACCACTGTAAAATATCCAACAGGTTTTTTTTATTTTAATCGTGTGTTTTCTACTGACACGTCATTTGCTTCTTAGAAGGAAGAATTGTTTGTGTGTGTGTGTGTGTTGGGGGAGGGGGGGACTTCCGACTCGCGCACTTGCTACTAGATTGTCGCTAGTGAGCTCGCAGACGTACTCACAGCCGCTCAAGTCCTCGTTACCATCTCTCTCCCCGCCAGCCAGAGTTCCGCTGCGGAGGCCTGCCCCAGGAAGACTCTCCTCGAAGCACGACTGAACTAGGCGACGCCATTCTTCGTCGCAGTCCACAGGCGCCCCAATTATAAATACACGTCAAGCCGTGGAGGCGACGGCTTCAGGGATCGTCGTAGCCCCAGGAAGAGACACTGTGGTGACTTTAGTCTGTTCACTGTATCCTCACACTTTCTCAGCAAATCCTTTCAAAAAACACCCGACGTGTTTGGTGTTGGGCGTTTTCCAAAATATGGCATGCGTCAGAAGTGTTTTCTACTTGTGTTAACATTAAAGTACCTTATTTTTAATTAAATTAAACTTTATATTTATATTTTATCAAAAAATTATAACATTTCATTAATAATAAATATGAACAAAATCAGTGAGAAAATAGGCGTACTGGCAATACCCAGTAAGAAATAGTTCTTATGCAAAAATATTATCACACTGAGTGATAACGAATGCTGTGCATTGTCCCTTTGTTGTAATTTCTTAAGACTATGTTAAGCCTTGTTTGCATGAAGCGGATGAATATCCGTGAAGTAGGACTTATGCAGTGCTCCAGAAACGTTTTAAGTAACCGTGAATGTATTGTTACGCACTCGCTACTTCGCATCCTGCGCGAGCGAGTGGAAGTGAAGGACAGCAGTTATATGATAGCGGCGGCGGCAAGTCAATGGAATGTTTTGAATGACAGACGAGTGTGGCCGCGTATCTGTTACAAAACGCGAGCCGACACGATAATCCATTTTGCGGCGCGCGCTGCTGACCCTGGATGTATTGAGTTTCTGCATCTATTTGAGGAATTTTCTAGTTGTTTACTGCCCTAGATTCTGTCCGCATAACTCGGGGTGCGCAGAACTTTCAAGGTCAAGGCCAGCAGAGTATACATTGTGCGACGGGGCACCGGGCCAAGAGTTTATGTTGAATGGTTGAGCGGCTGATTTCCGTGCGAAAGAAGAACGAACGACGGTATAAGTTACAAGCGGGAGGGAAATCGGCGACTGCAAGTATCAAGCAGTGAAGAGTGCGGCTGGCAGACTGGAATATTTGACTATATGCGTGAGTGAAATACGTTACAAATGATGGCAACAGATAGACTGAACACATGTTAATGATGAGAATGAGTTAATTGACTGTAACCAAACAAAGAGAGACATTAAGAAGGACGTTAATTAGAGTTTAAATAGACATTAAACATTGTGCCCACTGTTAAATAAAAAGAGTAATAGTGGAGACAGATAAATTAATGCTGTAAATAATAGCTAGCTGTGTGAATAAATTAGAAATCAAATTTGGTTATTTTATTTTTATTAATACCTCTGTCCCTCGCGAACTCAGATACGCCCCTCAGGCGTCCCATGTAACAGTCCTATACCACGCAGCCGCCACTGCAATTCAGAACGGTTTAATGTTCCTAGGCGTGTCCAAACCTTTACGGCTCTTAACAACCAGGTCTTGAGAGCAAAAGTTGGTGAAGCGATGCGAAAATGAAGAGGCGTCGGAATGCATGTGCGAGAGAAACGGGAGATCCCCGAGAAAACACGTCGGCCAGCGACATCGTCCGGCACGATTCCCACGTGTTTACAACACTACAAAAAAAACAAAATGCAGCTATTTCTTCCACAATGTACTATCATTCACTCTCCTTACAATCCTATGTTTAAATTAATGACCTATTAATGAATATCTAAATACATTAATCAATTGAATAGGTAATTATACTGATTAAAACTATGTCCAGTCTGATTCTGTAAATCAGTCCAGTTGCACCAATTAGTGATATCCGACGCCCAGGGGGCCACGGTGACTGTGCGGTTAGACCGCTCGCCTCCCACCCAGGGAAACGGGTTCGATCCCCGGCTCAGTCACTCTGATTTTCGCAAGTGGGAATCGTGGCGGAAGATGCCACTGGCCAGCGGGTTTTCTCGAGGATCTCCCCCGCCCTTGCAGGGTCGTGACAACTGCCGCAGTCGCTCCGACTGCCACGTCCCTCCGCAGACATTAACTTCAGTACTGAAGTTAATCATATACACTCAGTACTGAAGTGTGTATCATATACACACTGTGTTTATTACTTACATGGCAATATTTATTTTAAAATGTGATTAAAGGATAAAAAATGGCTGAAAAGAAAAAGTAACCAGAGCTTTAAAAATACTCACTTTACCGTGGACAGACTATACAACGTTATTTCGACGTAGATGCTTCGTTTAGTGTGAATAAAGAGAGCAGAAACCAGTTCTTTTGCAGAAACTCTGTTTCGTCGGATTCTTGAGTAATAACTTCTTATTTGGTGTGAATAAAGAGAACATGCTATCAAGTGTATACAGTAGCAACACCATTATTTTGGAATAAGTGAGAGGGCATGCTTCACTTTCATCAGTTCACTTTTAACAGTACACATAATAATGACGTCCATGCCCGTAAGAGAACGGGAAACGAGAGGTGTGAGAAAAGGTATGGAACCTTTACGAACTCATTGTGAAAAAGTACACCTAACGGTATTTGTACCCATCAGCGATGAAACGCGAGGAGGTGCACTGAGATACTGTGATATTATTCCGCCGACACTGCTTTTAGGGTGGAGTGGCGGGGGATTTTCGTAATGGGCGTTTATTTCAACTGCGTTCAAAACTGTTGGCTACGTTATGGATCCAAAGCTCATGATTGGATAAGTTTTCCTAGTACAGTACTGGAGGTCAAAAATGCAGCTTCACAGATTAAACTCTGTTCGCACATATATTTTCGAGAGGTTAGTTTCTTCTTCGCTTGACAACATGTTCTATTTAATGGTTCCGCCTGCCCCACGCTTGCACTGTATTGCAGTGTGTTTTAAATCCTGGTTTTTTGANACATGTTCTATTTAATGGTTCCGCCTGCCCCACGCTTGCACTGTATTGCAGTGTGTTTTAAATCCTGGTTTTTTGACGAAACAAACGCACCCCCAGAATGTTCACCTACGAAAAAACATCATACCCAGGCGAGGAAGGAATGGTACTTTGTAGTTAGAACGCATGGTGTAAATATAATTTTGAAGCCATCCAATATAGTCAAAACCTACTAAAACTAAGTGTTTCCAACGGCGTGTGTCCATAATTGTTCAAACAATATATGATCCCCCATTGCAAGAATCATTCAAACAAATCCTCGTCACGAACTCGAGGTGGCCAATAGACTAAGGTGAAGCAAACCTGTTATCGTCGCCTGCGCACGTACCCAACACTGACCTACCCCACACCAATAAAACTCTCAAGTCACATGGTCAACGCTGATGAACGTGATTGTTTATATCGTAATTTTCAAACGATAAGGACTTTTATATGAATGAAATTATTTTACCAATTTGGACATAATTTAAATGCATAAAAAAAATTATGTGTGTAAATGCCGTGCGGAAAGGCACGTGTGCAGGTATTGCGGGAGATGCGCAGTAACACACACGCGTCTCAGGTTGAAGGACTGGCTGCCGGGGAGAAGTGAGAAGTGAGGTGACATGACCTGACCCCGGCCACGGAGCTGCCCACATCCCGCAACCCACATCCGGTCGGCGCAGTCCCACGGCGACCAATCCACGACCGCTAATTGGTGCGACAGAAGGGGAGGGGAGCGCACAGCCAGGAAGCTGCAGCTACTGTCCGCGCACCCGCTCCTTGCCCACGCTGCTCTGCGTTAGAAAACTCCCTGCCATTTACCTGACGTCACGACAATGTTCGCCCGCTTTCTCTATTACCACACACTCCTATACCTCGTGGCTCACTTTACACCATAATAACTCTCCTGATCTAACGACATAGTGCACATATGTGCGCTACAAAGAAAAAATAAGCATTTATTTCACAAACATCAAAACTTTATTTAATACAGACTAAACTCTACTGTAACTGTATCCGCAGAGTTGCTGCACCGCACAGCTAAGATAGGGATAACGAAACCTTGCAGAAGATACCCCAAGTTGGCCTGAAGTCGAGGTTCTGCGGTCTTACAACTTCGGCATTTAAAGCAATTATTACTTATTAAAAAACAATCATGTAGTTTCTCTCTTTAGATATTGTATAACTCATAATCGATTTGGATATATTATAATTTTGATGGTGGTATCATAGACTGCTTTGCGTCTGTTTATTCACGTCACATGTACTTTTGTCGCTACTAGGCCACCTGATATATACAGGTTGGTGGCTAGTAGGTTGTACGGTTAAATTACTTTGGTGCAGACTAAGGGCAACTGTGGTTGTTGCGTTAGGGGCAAACAAATACTCGTATTCTTAGTTATTAAACACATNTGGTGCAGACTAAGGGCAACTGTGGTTGTTGCGTTAGGGGCAAACAAATACTCGTATTCTTAGTTATTAAACACATCAGTATTTTATTCGTCTGAAGGTAACATAGGTTTTTACACACACTGGCGAGACTGAGCCCCCCTAAAAGTCGTAGGCCTGAAGGGCTGGTGGGCTGAATACTATGCGTCGGGAAAGGTTGTTGAAGGGAGACGTTTCTCTACTTATCTGTGACTGCGGCTTTTGGTGAGTTGTCTTCGTTGGCAGCTGAGNGGCTTTGACTGACTCTCTCGGAAGTCCGGGATTGGTTTCCCGGGACTTCGAGTGTGTCTGCGACCTCGGCTGGCGTTCCTTGTTGGAGAGCGCGTCTCCTCGTCGACGTCCGCAACGATCCGGCTCGCGTTTCTGACTTCCCCACCTCGGAAACTGCCACTACGTTTTCGGAAATGAACTCCTAAGTTCTCGGCACTTTTACTGGGTTTGTCTCGGGAATTCACACATGAAGTTTCGGCTGTTCCTGGGTTCTCTCCCCGGTGACGTCACTATTGACTTACTGACTGACTGCTTGCATGGTCACCATACGGCGCACGACTACGNTGGGGCTGCCACTCGTTTCCGGGAATTTACTCATATTCTCGGCACTGTTCTCGTCACACGACTGATTACTCCCGTTTCGGCGGAATACCTAACTCATCTCACGGTTGTACCACCGAACAACTCCCGTCTCAGCTGGCGATAATTGACTCGGCCAAGATCCGAATCCGGCCTTGTGATATGACTGTTTCTCGCACTAACTGCCTTCTTCGTCTCGCATCGCGGCTGCCGAACAACTCCTTCCCGTCTAGGCTGAACAACTGATTGTCAACAACTGCTCCCAAACTGACCACAACTGATTCCTTCCTTGGCTCCGCCTGAATTTAACCCNGTCTAGGCTGAACAACTGATTGTCAACAACTGCTCCCAAACTGACCACAACTGATTCCTTCCTTGGCTCCGCCTGAATTTAACCCGTCCCCTGGTGTATTCAAGTTAGCTGTCAGCAGTTTCTCGTGAGAGAAATCGGGAAATCCCCTGTGTACCTTGCGCGTTTTTTGTGTAGGAGTTCTTGTCTCGTCAGCGGCTTGCGCTCTCCAACTAGGGTGGAGGGAGGGTGTGGTAGGATGTTTCCAGGGATTCCTGGAAGCTGTGTCTGCATTAATTCTCGTAGGGGGTTCCCCCTGATTCCTTAGTCGAGGGGTTATATCAGCTATTTCTAGGGACTTACCCTGTTTCTCTCAACTTCGGGACATCCCCGAGGGGTGTGAATACAGCNGGTTATATCAGCTATTTCTAGGGACTTACCCTGTTTCTCTCAACTTCGGGACATCCCCGAGGGGTGTGAATACAGCGCAATGCCAATCCCAGTTACCCGTCATGCGTCACTTTCATGAATATAAACATACAATGGGTGGTTATGTAGTGTTTNGCAATGCCAATCCCAGTTACCCGTCATGCGTCACTTTCATGAATATAAACATACAATGGGTGGTTATGTAGTGTTTCACTTTCATGGTTGGTTTATATTAGTTCAAATGTATTTGTAATATGAAATAACTGTGGATAAGAGAAGCATAAATAAAATTGCCCAGAAAAATAGGCAAATTACACTACAAAAAAACAGTTGGCGAAATGTTTACAATACCACCAACATAAAGTGAGAATGTGTCTATTACTGTGTGTTCTAAAGTTGGCAGTACCTTAGAATCTACTTCGGCTTGCTTCGGCAAACACATGAATCGGATAAGGATCTCTTAGCCCAGACTCACAAGAGTTGGTGCCGCACAGCCCAGACTCGCAGAGTGTTACCATGATGTACAGCCCACCGACGAGCACTCTACCAGCATCAGAAATGCCGATTTTTGTGTTAACTCTCAAGATTTATACAAATTCGCACCTCTGTTCACAGTGGATTTAATAACATATCTTTGATGCCATACTCCAGTGCTACCAAGTATAACTACTACATCTGGGATCTGTAAAATGCTCCTGTATGTGTATATTTGTTTATATTAACATTTAAAAAATATACACATGAAACGACTTCTTCCATTACGTTTAAAAACTGTTACATGTACATCTCCATAAATTTCTCTCGCGCTAATTTTTTTGCCTTTTTGCACCTACAGGATTTTTTAAGTATTTAATTTGTTTATCATAAAAATTGGCATGCCCACACACAAACAAAACTGACATATTACATGAAAAACTGAAGAAGCGAAAATTGATACAGAATACAAAAGACAAAAATATCTAATCCTGAACGTCTGACTGTCACTGCGTTGCCTTTCGTTAAATTGAAGTTAGTCCGACATCACGTATAGAAACTTTATAACTTTACGTAACGAAACGTGACTACACGACCTGTACTTTAACACAAAGGAAGCGAGCTTCAATTCGGCTTTGTGCTAACTTGCTCATTTATTAACAAATTGGAATCCATGTCACCAACTGATGTAGCTGCAAAACATTAATAAAGACAAGACAATGGTATGACAATGGTAACAGTTCACTCTAAATCCCTATGATGCGCGACGGTTGCCTCATTATGCACATCTAAGTACGGGTTAAGTTCTGATTAAGATGCACTCTGTGTATTCTTCCGCCAAATGTCAGATTGACATTGTTACTTTATTCATGCGCCAGTCATTATTAGAAAATAAATTATTTTCCAAATGTTTTAAGTTTTACTCTTATATGCGTTAAAAAAAACAGAAAACAACAGAGATCATTCAAATGTTCCCAGATGTTTACCTACAACGTTTAATTCAACGTTAATACAAGGAACTATTTTCCCTCCACTATTAACTTAACTGGGCGCATATCACTCAGTGTGCCCGTTAAAATATACGCAGGTAGGGCCAGTAACGTTTTTTCAAAGGCGATTTCAAAAGTTTTCAAATAACCGTGCACCGCCAATAGTCTGGAACAGAAGCGTGGCTCTGTTGTAGTTCATTCACGGTTACTTCCAACTTTTTGAAGCACAGCTAAAGTTCTACTTCCAGGATATTCCTCCGCCTCATGCAAACAAAGCTTAACCGAGTACAGAAAATTATACCAAAGGAACAACGAAGGGCGACATTCGTGTGCACCAGTTTAAAATTACTTTTTTTTTATTAAAACTATTTCTTACTAGGCATTACTTACAACTATTTATTCTTAGTTTTATTCATATTAAATACTATTTAAATATTATAATGTATAGATAAATACAAGTAAAATATGAATTTAACCAAAAATTAGGGACTTTTATGCTAACGCAAGTATAAAATGATTGTGTTATAGGACATTTGGAAAACAACCAAACACGTCATACATGGAATGATTTTCCAAAACTTTGATTCAAAACCCGCGAATAGACTACAACCATGGAGGTACGAACAACAGATGTCGGCATGATGTGACGTCCTTGAAGCTGCATTTCCGTTCATCGCCATAGTAACACTTAAAACATTGAAAATGTTGAGGCAGGTTTTTTTTGTATATAATGCATGTAAAATGTGGGAAGTTTGTAAACAAATATTAGCTAACGAAGGTAAACTTTCAGGCNAGCCCAGACTCACAAGAGTTGGTGCCGCACAGCCCAGACTCGCAGAGTGTTACCATGATGTACAGCCCACCGACGAGCACTCTACCAGCATCAGAAATGCCGATTTTTGTGTTAACTCTCAAGATTTATACAAATTCGCACCTCTGTTCACAGTGGATTTAATAACATATCTTTGATGCCATACTCGAGTGCTACCAAGTATAACTACTACATCTGGGATCTGTAAAATGCTCCTGTATGTGTATATTTGTTTATATTAACATTTAAAAAATATACACATGAAACGACTTCTTCCATTACGTTTAAAAACTGTTACATGTACATCTCCATAAATTTCTCTCGCGCTAATTTTTTTGCCTTTTTGCACCTACAGGATTTTTTAAGTATTTAATTTGTTTATCATAAAAATTGGCATGCCCACACACAAACAAAACTGACATATTACATGAAAAACTGAAGAAGCGAAAATTGATACAGAATACAAAAGACAAAAATATCTAATCCTGAACGTCTGACTGTCACTGCGTTGCCTTTCGTTAAATTGAAGTTAGTCCGACATCNAAGACAAAAATATCTAATCCTGAACGTCTGACTGTCACTGCGTTGCCTTTCGTTAAATTGAAGTTAGTCCGACATCACGTATAGAAACTTTATAACTTTACGTAACGAAACGTGACTACACGACCTGTACTTTAGCACAAAGGAAACGAGCTTCAATTCGGCTTTGCGGTAACTTGCTCATTTATTAACAAATTGGAATCCATGTCACCAACTGATGTAGCTGCAAAACATTAATAAAGACAAGACAATGGTATGGCAATGGTAACAGTTCACTCTAAATCCCTATGATGCGCGACGGTTGCCTCATTATGCACATCTAAGTACGGGTTAAGTTCTGATTAAGATGCACTCTGTGTATTCTTCCGCCAAATGTCAGATTGACATTGTTACTTTATTCATGCGCCAGTCATTATTAGAAAATAAATTATTTTCCAAATGTTTTAAGTTTTACTCTTATATGCGTTAAAAAAAAAAACAGAAAACAACAGAGATCATTCAAATGTTCCCAGATGTTTACCTACAACTTTTAATTCAACGTTAATACAAGGAACTATTTTCCCTCCACTATTAACTTAACTGGGCGCATATCACTCAGTGTGCCCGTTAAAATATACGCAGGTAGGGCCAGTAACGTTTTTTCAAAGGCGATTTCAAAAGTTTTCAAATAACCGTGCACCACCAATAGTCTGGAACAGAAGCGTGGCTCTGTTGTAGTTCATTCACGGTTACTTCCAACCTTTTGAAGCACTTCTAAAGTTCTACTTCCAGGATATTCCTCCGCCTCATGCAAACAAAGCTTAACCGAGTATAGAAAATTACACCAAAGGAACAACGAAGGGCGACATTCGTGTGCACCAGTTTAAAATTCCTTTTTTATTAAAACTATTTCTTACTAGGCATTACTTACAACTATTTTTTCTTAGTTTTATTCATATTAAATACTATTTAAATATTATAATGTATAGATAAATACAAGTAAAATATGAATTTAACCAAAAATTAGGGACTTTTATGCTAACACAAGTATAAAATGATTGTGTTATACGACATTTGGAAAACAACCAAACACGTCNACAAGTATAAAATGATTGTGTTATACGACATTTGGAAAACAACCAAACACGTCATACATGGAGGTACGAACAACAGATGTCGGCATGATGTGACGTCATTGAAGCTGCATTTCCGTTCATCGCCATAGTGACACTTAAAACATTGAAAATGTTGAGGCAGGTTTTTTTGTATATAATGCATGTAAAATGTGGGAAGTTTGTAAACAAATATTAGCTAACGAAGGTAAACTTTCAGGCNTTTTTTTGTATATAATGCATGTAAAATGTGGGAAGTTTGTAAACAAATATTAGCTAACGAAGGTAAACTTTCAGGCTAAATATCTACATGCTCTGATACAATCGTTTCATTTTAATTTGGTACAGGTTATGTTTCCCGATGTTGTGTTCGTCACAACATGGCGGACAGGCTTCGTCATTTGACGATGCACATCCTCAGACAAGGCCTCCACTGCGGCGGCGACGACAAAGAGTCGTGGCCATAGACTACACACGAGGTAGACCTACCTCGCTGGCTGCGCACAACCTATCTCCGTCCCGACATTCAACTGCTTTTCTAACAACGCGACTAGCGAAAACGGCGTAGTTTGGAAAACTGATTTGTAAACAAGTGCTTTGAGGTGTATGTATACTTCATCTATCCAATTTGTAACGCAGTTTGATTAAATTCAGATTGGTAAAAGTATTTTATTCATATATTAGAGCTCATCATTTAAAAACCAAGATATATAAGCACACACGTCCGTCACTGTTGACCATGTGACTGACAGTTGTGTTGGATTGGGATAGGTGAATGTTGGGTGCATGCGCAGAAGACGAATAAGCGGTCTACCTCCTCCTTACTCTATGGTCGTGACGGCAACACGCTATTCTGCAGCGGCGCTACACGACCAACATGGAACATCATATCCACGTCCACTTCTATGGGCTGTTGACGGTGAAGAGAAAAGTTTCGAAATCAAACATTAAAAAAATAACTGACTAACTAGCGGTATCTTTACACTTTTTGAATAAAACCTTTCAAAAATCACCCCATGCACGTCGTGTTTTCTTCTAAACATGTCATGTAAAACTAGCGTTTTATACTTCGGTTAACATTAAAGTACCTCATATTTTATTAAATTGAAATTCTAATTACATTTTATTTATAAATATCAATATTTAATTTATAATTAATACGAATAAAAACAAGGGGAAGATATGGCTGTTTGTATTTACCTAGTAAGAAATAGTTCTCATGTAAAATATTTTAAAACTGAATTGTGCGCACGAATACGGTGCGTTGTCCCATCGGCTATCCCTCTGGTGAACCTTTACAGAATCGGTTAATCTTTGTTTGCATGAGGCAGAGGAATATCCTGAAAGTATAACTTCAGCAGGGCTTCAGAAATCTTGAAAGTAAACTCGAATGGACTATATTAACGGATTTATTTCGTTTCCATTTGTATGACTCAATCGATACGGTCCACGNGAAAGTAAACTCGAATGGACTATATTAACGGATTTATTTCGTTTCCATTTGTATGACTCAATCGATACGGTCCACGGCAATGTTAACCTTGCATGTGGTGGAAGGATACAAAATAAGAGGGAAAGTAGATCCTAAGCAGGCCTTTCAAAAGTGCTCAATTAACCGTGAACATCATATAATGTATCCAAATGGCTAAGTTACAAACCGGGGATAACTTCCTTCATTTGCCACGTGCGAAATGCTCTTCATTATAGCGGAATCCTAAGAATGACCACTGTAGTGTTGAGAGATTTGAGCGGCTCTTAACATCGATGTCTTGAGAGCCGATGACGGAC
>NQII01001309.1:169785-182862 GCA_002778355.1 Clitarchus hookeri
GACCAGGCGTCCTGCTCTTCGCAACACAAGTCCTCCTTTCTAAAGTATTGTCCTGCGGGATGCGAAAGTCATGAAACGTCCTTCTTTGGTCACGTGTCCTTCGAAAAGTCCTGCTTTTTACACGAACAGAAACACTGAAATGCTATATTATTTGCTCGCGCCCTGAGTTTTAGGAACCAATTTTGCAAAGTAACACTTTGCTGCGTGTAACTCATTCAAATTCAAAACATATTCAAGGAATTCAGAACGCAAAACTTTTCTTCCGATGTTTGTTGTGCAATGAAACTGTAATAATGATTTTGATTCACACCCAAATATTTACTGTGTTGTACCCTTTGCAATTTCTCGTGTGTGTTAGCTTGTATAAACAGTACTGTTACGCCTGGAAATTAACCGCATCCCCTTTATTATAAATTGCATTTCTTGTGACACGTGTCCTACTTCATCTATTAAAATATCTGGTCACCTTATACCACAGGCTGTTCACGGTAAAGTGAGCACTTTTGGAAGCCCTCTCGTTTGGAATAATTCAATAAATATACTTTATTGTAGCCTTAGACGTTAACTTCCGAGTGCTGTGGAATATTTACACTGTGTTTATTACTTACATGGCAATATTCTTTTTAAAAGGTTGTCAAAGGATAAGAAATCGGTAACTAGGGCCTCAAAAGTGCTCCGTTTACCGTGAAAAGCCTTTTAGTGGCAACCACAAATGTGATGAAGTAAAGTGAATTGCATGTCGGGAACAAATGTGATGTTCTGCCTGAAGAGGTTATGCCTAACAGCTGTTTGCAATATCTGGGAGTGTCGTCCAGTCGAACCAAGAAAGAAGAGAGAGGCAAAGTCGTGTTGTTGGCAGATGGTCGTGGTGTTGGCAGATAGTCGTGGTGTTGGCAGATAGTCGTGGTGTTGGCAGATAGCCGTGGTGTTGGCAGATAGCCGTGGTGTTGGCAGATAGCCGTGGTAGTGGACTAGAGTAATGTGTGGGGACTGGAGGTTCGTAAAGATGTTATGGGAATTTTAAAATCAGAATCGAATTTCGAAAATATTGTAAAAGGAAGCGAACCTGAGCAAAAATAATGTAGTAGTTATAGCAAGGGGGAAACATTGACGTTATGTCACAATTATAGTCAATGATAGAACATTAACCGAATCAACTCGTACAAATTTCGTAGTCGTCGCTCTGCAAATGAGACATGATTTATTTAATTGTTCATGCGTGAACAAGGAAATAAAGGCAGGAAATATTAATACAAACTTGGTAAAACATGACAAACATATTAGTGTTGTGGATGTGGAATTTGACAGGCACTGGTTTACAAAACATAGGCAACGCCTTAATACTGTAGCGAAATAACTATTGGGTGTAAAATTGGTTGATGCATTCAATCTATGGTGAAAAGGCAGGGATGCATTGCATAAAGGTTCCATGATCAGTATGATCATGGAGTGGGCCAATTGGGTGGTCTGAAAGTGATTACCAATTACAAGTAATACAGTCACAGCAGACAAAACTGAGAAATGAACATCACGTAGAGAAACTGAATTTGAACCAACTCTTTAACAGAATTAATAAGGACTTGGTATCTCTAGTATAATGTAAAAATATTTATATCATGATGCAAAAATATTTATATTTAATGTATTACAACATTCAGTCATTAAAAAAAATTGTTAGAATTAGAGGTTGTCTTAACAATCTGACAGAGAAATGTGCTTGACAAGGCACTGGTTGAAATGTGAAATGGAAATAAATGAAGCCTATGTTTAATTTATGAAACAATTAAGGGTTATGGTAGTATTTGCATAATAAAATTGCAGAATCTACTGCAGAAAAGAAGAACATTGTAAACCTTGGGGTTCAAGGAATTCTTGAATATTCGTGTGTGGAAACGAAACTCAGAAAATTATCAATTGCAATTATGAATATTTACAGACCACCTAAGGGGGAGGTAAATTTCTTTGTAACAAAATTATAGGAAAAGTTAAATTTTGTTCTACATTTACATCAAATACAAATAAAGTGCTTATTTTATGTGATTTGAATATAGATAATATAAAATGTACAAGAGAAATTTGGGAGTTGGAAAATAATAGGAGTAGATTTTTATAATATTAAGAGTATCTAGTGGCTATACTAGGATAACAAAATTTTTAAATGCAGCGATTATGAAATAAC
Organism: Clitarchus hookeri; assembly: GCA_002778355.1. NCBI lineage: Eukaryota > Metazoa > Arthropoda > Insecta > Phasmatodea > Phasmatidae > Clitarchus > Clitarchus hookeri. Next base: position 171,965 of record NQII01001309.1, read on the forward strand.
TAATTCCAATGACTGTATTTGTATAAACGTAAATACAGGTTTGTCTGGTTACGACGCACAGCGCATTAACATAAGAATTAAGAATGAATTACGCAGGCAGTTTAGGAAAGTAGTAAAGTATCGTAATGTTAGTGATACAGATATAGAATATTTTAAAGACCAAACCTGGCAGTGTTTTTCTAGGGGAAGGAGGGAGGATCACACTGTATAGTAATCTCCTAAAGCAGCGTACTTTCATCCTAGATCATTACTTGCTGTAACAGCCACTTGCAATGTACATGCAAACATTCGGCACGGTTCCTCTAGCTCCTGCGGCGCTGAAGAACGCAAGTTCGACAGGGCGAGGGAAGACCAAACAGTGTATTGACTTGTAAGGCTGCAAGGTGGCGACGGCGAAGGAAAGGCGCAACTAATTAAAATACTACACGGAGAACAGCGCACAGTACGAACAAAGTTGAAGAAACTCCTCAAAAGAATAAGACGGGTGAAACAAAGTCACGCCTTTCATTACCGAAGCAGCGGAACGAATGGGTTTCGAAAATACGGTGGAGTATTTATCATAGCCCCATTCAGCAGAACACGCACTTACGAAGGAGATGGCCATGTTAAGTTTAGAGTTTTTTTCAGTATTTTACCACCCTTTTATATTTCAATGTCCATAACTCCATTTCGGAGACAGCTATGACCCTGCATTATGACTAAGCTGAGCCAAAGTCCAACGAGACTGGAAAAAAACGAAACATGCTCACATTCGCTTCGATACATAGATGTATAGAAACTTTTATTCAGGTCGTTGTATGTGCGCGGTAATTGCGTAAAACAGAATTGCTTGAGTAATACTACGCACACAATGGACACGTCAAATAACGGAGGGAAAATAATAGTAAAACTCAGCAACAGTTTAATAAGCGCCTTTATATTATGTCAAAATGTGTGAGATTTGTAACCCTAAACCGTGCGAGTTAAGGTAGAAGAAGAGTGGCTTACAAATGGATCACTGTATCTAACTAGAACTTGCACAACTCAATACAAAGTAGTACATACACTACAGGAACTGTCAGAGGGGCGTACCCGAGGTCTTAACAAAAATAAAAGAACTAAATTTAATAATTATATTTATTCTCAACGCTACAAACAGTCAAGCATATGTTATTTACCAGTCTGGGCATCCTATTAACTCTTATAATTCTTATTAAGAGCAATATTTAATTACTATCTCAATTTCAATTCAAGTCTTTATCACAGTATTTACTCTTGCTGATGTCCCTTAAACTGCTCCAATTATTTCGACACGTTTAGTTAAAACTGTCTGTTTCCATCGTCCCGAATGTCTTTCCACTCACGCATCCAGTCCACAGTCCCGCAGACTAGTCCCACCTTCACTGCACACAAGCTCGCAGATCGCTGCAGTCGTCCCTCGCCGCCCAACTGTCGCTTAAGGTCGCACGAGACGCCAAACTCTCGGCTCTTAATCACTCTTCCTTCAGAGGCCCGCATGTGGTATTTATACTTGAGGTAGGTGCCGTCTAGAACATTCTCGGCAATCCAAGTTGTTCTGGGAAAGGTAACGGTGACGACATTCCTAAGTGATAAATGGAGAAATATGAGCTTCTCAGGGTGGGCGAGGCGCGAGCTGCGATAAGTTTATCGGTGTGTGCGGCGGCGTCCTTTAGTATAGGCCGCTCGATTCGTCTAAAGTTTCAAACTGAACCTCAAGCTCTCGGAGCCTTCCCGCGCGAAGGAAACGCCGGGTAGGAACTTGCAACAGTATTATCTAGGCTGTGTTACATACATATGAAAGAAGAGTAAATATATTTTGTAACAATTTATTTGTTAAGGTGTTTAAAGCAGTCAATTTATAACAGAATTTTCAATACAAATTAACAAGTATTTCAATTTTAAATAATTTAAAAAGGACACTCTGGGAAAAAATATTAAGGCAACAAATATAATAATTACTGTGTTTTATGAAATTAAAATTTCATAATAAATTTTACAAATATTATTAATAATTGATTTGATGCATATCCAGTTCAGCCACGAAATGTAACTGAAACAAATGTAAATAAAATAAATTATTATAAATACTTTTAAAGTAAGTGCCAATATTTTCTTACACACAACCATAGTAATTATGCTTACCCTGCTGATTTTCTTGCAAAATGTGCTCTGTGGAGCATTTAAAATAGAAACACGCTTTACGTGTTTTTTTAAATTTTTTTTTTTACAATAAGTAAATTGTGGCAAAATATTTTACAGAGTTACAAAATGTCATGCATTCTTCCTTTATAAGCAAAATAAAATCATACTTTTCTGACATTGTGGTAACTTGGTGTGTCTATTACTTTTTAACGAGTTCTGCATATCGTCAAGCAGGGCGCAGTGCTATACTGGAAACAATTTACTTCTACATAACGCACAATTTGATAAACAACAATCCGGTTGAAAGGTTACGACGAGTACTAATAAGAGAATGTTTATACTTAAAGTACATACTGACTGGTTTACCACAGGTTTGGCCCGATGGGATAGACCACAGCGGGACACGTCAAAAACAGAATACACACGCTATGCAGAGGCCAAATACATTATGTTATCACACCGCGACACCGTTTGCAGGTTTCGAACTGTTAATAATGCGCAGATAATGTTACCCTCTGCAGACACGCGATCACGCGTGGGCGGACCAGATAGTCCAGTGCAATGCTGCCAACAGCAGCGGGTAACAAGGCGAGTTGGCACGGCTTCGTGTGGAGAGTGGTCCAGTTCCAGCTTTCGCCAAGAGGTGGGTGACACCACGCGAATCCGCGCCACTGTGGGTGAAGCGGGGCGGACGTCGATGGTGGAATACATCGACGAAGAGAGAGACAGTATACGCCGAGGAAACAAGTGTAGTATTGCGCTGTGACTCTGCATTACGACGGATCTCAACTGACCCAAGATAACTCGCACAAGTGTTGGGACAGCCTGCAATGGGATCTTAAGGCCCCCGTCTACCGGGAACTTTTTCCCACGTCTAGGCCGAGAAGCGCGGGAGCGATAAGTGCGACACTGCCACGCGCATCAAGTGCACCATCGCCGCTAAGCGCAAGGCTCTGAACTGGCGTGCAGTGTTCTCGTCGTGCTGCGTGTACCTATGGGACTTTCAGCGGTGACCATATTATTTTATTAGTGGGAAGTCTTTAGGAAGGTTCAATGCAGGCGCCTATAGTAGTTTTGTATGTATCTGATGCGAGCATTTTGAGCTACAGCGCCTTGGAAAGGCCGTTTTTAGCGGTTTTGGAGTACTCTGAATTGATGTTTCTAACGTACGTGATATTTTGAAAGTACTTAACAGCTCTCGTCTGAAGTGTGTGTTCTTTTCGTAGATCAGCACGTTGGACGCACGCTTAATAGTTTCGTTGAAAAACGTGTATTTCGAACACTCTGCAACGCAGTTCAAGCGCCAGGTAGACGGGCGCCTTAAGGCAGTCGCCTAATGAGGGGTTTGTTGGTGTGGTAGAGCAAGACATCGATGAAGCACTACGGGCGACACACGCCGGCGTATGCAAAGCAGTATCGCCTCTAAGCGCAAGGCGTTCGACTGGCGTACAAGCTATCCGTCAGCGACTCGTCTGACCCTGTATTTTTATGGCACGCTACTAAAGGTGAAAGTATGAAGCTTGTGGAATGACATTCTCAACTTTCTTCACAGAAAATTTACCGGCTAAAACTGGTTCCGAAAACACCGGCTTTAATCATTTTCATGCCCAAAAAAAAAATACCCTCGGAGGTGAAATGAGAACTTGAAACCTGTCTTTGAACGCTTACAGTACCGTTTCTTAAATGTTTTTTTCATGTTCAGACCATAGAATAATGATAAAGTAGATCGTTCATTCTTCTTCTGCGCATGTACCCAACATTTACTTACACTAAATTTAATATTAGCTGAAAGAAATATATGTTATATAGTGTTTTTTATTCAGTTGATGAATTTACTAATATGAATTAGTTATCTTAGTTTATTTGATGATTGTTGGTAATTTACAAATGTGATCAATGTATATATTGTGTAATCTAATGTATGTATTATATTATATTATATTGAACTCTATATCCCTGGGCACATACCCTTTTAAGGATCAATGGAGTGATAAATAAAATAAAAATAAAATACCTCAAAGGAACAACTGTCCAAGTCACATGGTCAACAAAGATGAACGTGTTTGTTTATATCTTAGTTTTCAAAAGAGAAGCACTTCCATATAAATAGAATACCTGCATAAATTTGAATTAAACCTAAATGCATTACAAATTGGTTAGAGGAAGTACACAAACCACCCAAAGCACTTGATTACTAAGCAGTGTTCTAACCTCAAATCCAATCCACGCAGTTTCCGCTAGTCGTATTGGCAGGTAAGCAGTTCAACGTTGGGACACGCAGATTGGTTGTGCAGCCAGATCGGTCCACCTCACCTTGAATATATGGTTTAGACAACAGTACAAAATATGTAATCGTTTTTGAATCACGTGGTTTCTGCCAGAACTCTGCAACGCACTTCATGCGCCAGCCAGACGAGTCCTTTCCCAAGAAAACCCACCGACTGACCGCAACGTCCGCCATGTTCCCTACACGCGAGGAGTGAAATACTGACCGTCCGAGAACAGTGTTATTTAAACGCCAGTTTTGAGATTTGTACAAAAAAATATGTAAATTTAAAAATACATTCTATAGCTCGTTTTGTACGTTTTCCTCTGTCATTAAGACTATTATTTCATATCATAACATGCACACTCCTCGCACTTTATAAACATATTTTAGCTGAAAAACAATTAATTTGTATGAGTCAACATTTTTAGTTAAAAATATCGCATTTACGTTAAAATACATTACGAATTTATTTGTTTAATTAATTACGCTATCATCGACATGACTGAGCGAGGTAGCGCAACTCGTATTCTGGAGGAGCCGGGTTCGATTCCCGGTCCAGCCACCCTGATTTCAGTTTCCCACGGCTTTCCAACGTCACTCCAGGCGAATACTTGGGTGGTTCCGTAATAACGTCCTGGCAAATTCCTTCCCACATCCCAAACAAACACTGTTCCCTTAGTAGGGCCTTGCGCAGGTCCGGGGCACTTACAGCCACCAGATAAACAAAGAAAAAAACTGTCTTCAAAAACTACAAAGAATTTAGCTCACGAACAGTTTTAAGAGGCCCGCCAGCCTGGATCATTTTTCTCCTTTTTTGGCCGAGAAGCGCGGGAGCTATAAGGGTCACACTGGCACGCGCTACAAGAGCGCCATCGCCTCTACGCGCAGGGCTCTGAACTGGCGTGCAGTGTTCTCGTAGTGCTGCGTGTACCTATGGCACTTTCAGCGGCAACCCTGTCATGTTATTGATGACAAGTCTGTAGCAACGTTTTGTAGTTTGGCTCGTGTCCGGCTTGTGTGTTTTAAGATACGGCAGTTTTAAACTATATTGTAGGGCTCCAAAATAATATTTAATATAGCATGCGTGGTAACTTTAAGGTACCATTTCCTTCCTCGTCTACGGTATGTCCTTCCGTAGGTAAACTTATTTCCTAATTAATTTATAAAAACAAATCAAAAGTAATCTTAGGCAGTAAATGCCTATCATTTGATATTTACAACTGAGATTTACATAATCACCTCGCACAAATTAACACATTCACTTAAAACCAGTCTTTATGGACAGTTTTCCAAAACGTACATAATTACTATTAAAATAATATATTTTATAATTGACAGTCTTATCGCTCATTCGTTCATTCCCACCTTGTTTCAGTTCGTAAACAGCCAGTTTTTTATTGTCCGGATGGTTCTGGAACGTGGCAAGCGCTCCTGTGCACAGCCGCACTCTACTCGCCGTGTAACTCGCCCTCCGCAGTATGCACTATCGCACTCTCGTCCGTCCTCGCTGCACACACGCTAGCCCTCCGCAGACTCCCTCACCGCCCCTCCTCGTCTTCCTACATCTCTAGTCTCTCAACGACAGGTGGAACTGCCGACCCGACCATGCTGCTGCTGCTGCTGTGTGTGGTATTTATAGTAGCAGGCGCGCCGGTCCAGAATGTTCTTTACATGTCGAGCAGCTGTCATAGGAGGGGGGAGGGACATAGGACATTGCTCCCCCCCCCTCCTCTCAAACCCTTACATTGACATGAAAATGTCCTGTAGATGTTTTAAAACTGAAAAGCAATGTCACAATTATTTAAAATAGTGGTTTCATTAATTTGATAAGTATTCGAAAAGCATGATGGGCGTGTGCCCCCCATTCAATACCACGAAGCGAATGTCTAGACCTACACCGGCACACTGTGAAAATGATTCCCCCCTCCCCAACCCCTCACACTGGGGTATGAAGTACCAGCACGCTGTGAAACGTTACCGGTAATATACTTAGTCGATTCCACTGGGTGTATTTGCTACAGAAATTACGTTGACTTCACTAACGCCCGAGGGAATTAGTAAACAACAAATTAAGCTATGTAATATTGCAAACATCCATTATTTCGCCCTTCCTGTCAAACAAAATGGCAATTTCCCAAGTCGTATTTTCTGTAGCTTCGTTTCGGGGGCTGCAGTATTTCATATAGTTCGGAATATAGTAGTTACGCATTAGATAGAACAGGTGTATCACAAACGTTCGACAAAGTTCAGGGAAATAAGACCAAAAGATCTTAAAAATCATGAACACACGTGAAATTTCGAACGTTACAACAATTTTTCCCAGCAGCGTGTCGCTTAACTCGACGCAAAACATTTTTCTGTTAAACTAACAGTGAGCAGGTGATCCACCGTGCATGTTTGAATGTTAGCTGAGAAACTATAGAGGAGTCCAGTTGTTAGCAAGACAATACTACATTGAGTGACGACAGGATGTGGTGGTGGTTTGTAACTCAGGGAGGCGTTCCAAAACGTTACTCCCAGAGTAGAGTACAGCAACAGAGCAACAGCTGAGGAAAGCAAGAGAAAACATGGTTTTGGAACGAGCATGGTGTAAATAGCATGCAGCGTTTACAAACGTTTACTGATTAATCAGCCAAAGTATATTCCAAAAGATATTTATCACATTCCCCAATATTTTTCTTTTACAGAAAATTAATAATATATTATACGCGCTCGCTGCCTCGCATCTCGCGCGAGCGAACGCTAGTGAAGGACAGCAGTTGTATGATAGCGGCGGCAGCAAGTCAAAGGATTGTTTTGAATGAACAAGCTAGCGATAGACCGGTGGCCAAGTATCTGTTATAGAAAGCGGGCCGACATTATAATTCTTTTTGCGGCACGCGTTGCTGACCTTGGTTGTATTGATTTCTGCATTTAACTGAAGAATGCTCTGGATTACACACCTCGTTCTCTCAGCGCGACTCGGGTTGCATTGAACCTTCCAGATGGTCAGGGCGAACGCTATATAAGTGTGACAGGCCTCCGAGCTGAGGAGTTGATGAGTGAATGAGTGGCTGAGTTCCGAGCGATAGAAGACGAGCAGCGAGGGAAGAGACCAGCGGAAGGGAAATCTGCGACTGCAAGTATCAAGCAGTGAAGAGTGCGGCTGGCAGGCTGGACTACTGGACTAGATGCACGAGTGAAAGACATTACAATAATGGCAACATATAGACTGAACAAGTTTTAGTGATGAGTATGAGTTAATTGACTATAACCAAACATGAGACAATTAAGAAGGACGGTAATTAGAGTGGAAATAGACATTAAATATTGCGCTCACTGTTAAATAAAAAGAGTAATAGTGGAGACAGATAATTTAATGCTGTAAATAATAGTTGTGTGAATAGATTAGAAATCAAATTTAATTCTTTAGTTTTATTAACACTCATCCCTTACGAACTCAGATACGCCCCTGAGGCATCCATGTAACAATATATACATAAACAGTTTTATTTAGCCATAAGTTAATCATAAACATCACGTCTAAAACTGCAACTTTTATAAAAGTTAACTTTCAAATAAAAATGCGTTGTAATTTTCCCGTGTATTTCTAAAACTAGAATGTCCACATTTCTGTTCAGTTTGTTTAATTCTACAAAACTTCCCACCATTTTCAGTTTACCCTTCGTTACTTGCTGAAATAGTGGGTTGAAAAGTTTTACTCTTGCAAGATGCTCTGAGTAATTACTCAGCAGCTTCCGGACACTGCCAAGAGGAAGTAAAACAGTTACCCAAAGTGTTTTGGGACAGCCGAAGAGGAAAGTTGGCTCGCGGAGTTACTGCAGAGGTGAAGGAGTGAGGTGTGTGCGCGCGCGCTTGTGCGTGCACATTGCGTCAACTATACGAGGCTGTTGCGTGAGCAAGGTGTGGCCTTGGACGTCGACACAACACGACCTTCCTCACAGCCGCACTGGCCCTGACCTTGCCGAGTTGCAACTACGTCCTCCAGCAGACGAGGACAAGCACACACTATACGGAAAGAAACGAGCAAACATGAACGACAAAGGGGGAGAAATGAAAAAGAGAAAGAGAAAACAACATGGTTACGAAAAGGAAGATGGTCTTAACACTGTGTACTCATACTTTGTGGCACAATAAAAAAAACACGAATTCAACTTAATTATTTTTTTGCCGTTGACAACGTATAGGCATTTGGTAAGGTAAAAAGAAATCGACATCAGAAAAAAAAATTATATTCATTGCACTTTGAAGTTGATAAAAGCTTATTGGTTTATTTATAAAATACAAATCAAAACAGCAAATAAACTTACATAAACCAATTCGTTAGACACAGGTGCCCTCCTCCATCCGATGTTACACGACCTTACCAAAACTTGATAATAAACAAAAACATTTTGTATTAAAAATACGACAGTTAATACGCTACCGTCAGTCTAGGTACGTGAAATTATTAAAAATATATTTTCGAAACAGTATAAAAAAAATGAAACAATGGCGTGTTTAGAGCCCCGCACAAAGAGAGTTATAACGAACCTGTACAATTATAGATGTCCAAACATTTAAATACTCTAGACTGTAGTATCACATTCGGACAAACCGAGAAATAGCAATTGAAGATTAACTAAGTATTTATTATTTCCGGCGAATCATACGTCGAACATCAGAATAACACACGTACACCCCAATGAGGTTCTACAAAATTATAGCATTATTATGCGACTATGAAGAATTGGTCTTGAGAAAGAAAGATGTAAAAGGAAGAAGCAGTCTTTCATTAAGCTAATCTTCGGCAACCTCATGAGGCTTTGTTGTCGGGCATGTTCAAGTAGACTTATCTGGTCAAGGGGCATCGCTCTATTAGGCAGAATGACAGCATTTTTCAATTCTCCGACCCCCAACCCCTCCTTTTCGAAAAAAAAAAAACAGCATTTCTAGGCCCGCTTTCACACTCGTTTCATCACGTCGTACGGAACTTGCAACATACTCGAGAACACGCCGTACAGCCAGTGGAGAGAGTTGGGCGGCTTTATAACATCGAGGTCTTGAGAGCCGATGAGTGAGAAGAGGCGAGTATGGAGACAGCGCCTGAATGTAGGGGGCGGGGGAAACGGAAGATCCCCGAGAAAACACGCCGACCAGCGGCATCGTCGGGCAACATTCCCACATGCGACGAAAATCCTGGAGCGACCCCCCCCCCCCNAGTAGTCTGACCACTGTACCACCGCGGCCCCTCCGTACAGCCAGGGCTATTCAACTTGACGGCTCGCCAGACGCGGTCAAAATACTTTGTTATGATTAATACATTAATTATTGATCATGCCACACTTATGCAGTTATTTTATGTAGGAACTTTTCTATAAATGTACGGATTGCTTCTGCTCACATTTTATTAAGGGTGCTCTTCACCAAAAAATTCATTATTTTATGTTTGTACGAAATACCGTTCAACTTTTAGAAATTACTTACGAGTTATATTCCCACGCATAGAAATTTTTTTTATCGAATTGTTTTTGCATTATGGCATGTTTTTGGAATGTATAAATAAACATTTACAAAAAAATTACCAAGTATGGGTGAAATCTCGTCTATTTTCTTTTAAGGTAAACTTAGCAAAATTTATTTTACAAAAAATCAAACTGCTACAAATAAAAAAATACGCGAAAAACTTAATTTTTAAAAAATACAAAAACATTTTATAGCGTGATTTTTAAAGATTTCTTGAAATAACACATGGTATCATATTTCAATGTGAATTTGAATTATCTCATTTTGGTAAGTGGGTTGGTTTTCATTATTTGTTCTTCCCAAGAGAAAAAAAAAAAGCTGTCTAAAATGTTTATTATGCGAGGAAATAGTACTTGTAGTGATGTCTACAAGTCGAACGATATTTCCTTCGGCCAAGCATTACGATGTCGAAGTGGACGAAAGGGAAAACTAGACGGCCGGCCGGCACGGCGCAGAGAATGTAAGTATTAGCAGTAGAGAATGTAAGAAGTGGCAGTAGAGAATGTAAACCCGGCCTCGGGCACGGCGCCAGACAGATAGTGCTGTAGTGACGTCACCTCACGTGCGTGCGCGCACGCAGCTCAAGGACACCTGCCCTGCGTGTTCGCACGGCCTGCTACTTTGTCACAGGTATTCCACTGATATTCTGTGACAGTGATATCGTTCACAGGTTTGCGATATCTGCTACGCTTGTCACGGTTCATTTCAGCTGCCCGTGACGCGTCACAGCTAGCCGTCTAAAGTGCGTGAGTTTGCGTGTTGGCCAAGAGATGGCGACTGAGTTATTTGAAAGAAAATATTCATTGACTAACCAAAGTTTATGTTAAAGACGGTAATAAATATCTTCACGTGAACTAAATTGATAATAATAAAATCCTTTTCAAATAATAACTTTAAAAAACACGAAAAAAAAAAAATACAAAAAATAATACTAACTACTCATAATAACGCACCGACTTGATAGTATGTTTCAGGTCAGGAA
>NQII01001309.1:195289-244574 GCA_002778355.1 Clitarchus hookeri
CCACCTCCTCTACCACAGGCCACCATGACGCGCGGTGCTCAAGAGCATCAGGGTAACAGGAGGAGCGGATATATTAACAAACAAGCCGCGGTGAAACACTTGTCTTGTGTCGGAACTGTGTTCCGCTGTAAGCCTAATAGGGGCTCGTGCCGCCTCCTGTCCTAGGAATATCGTTGCAAGAATGTTCTGGCCATCGCCCTCGGCTCCCTCAGCACGACTAGGGATGCGATGAACCTTCTGGATCAGTCTGGAGTCTGAAGCTTTGTGCGATGGCGACGATGCGACGAGCGGCGACCAGAGTAAAGTCTGCGAGCATAGGTACAATGTGTCGGGGAAGAAGAGAGGATGTGTGGGAGGGAGTGAGAGAGGGAGGTATGGAGGTAGTGAGGGAGAGGGATGGAAGGAGTGAGAGATGGAGGGAGGGAGTGAGAGGGAGGGAGTGAGGGAGCCTGACCGGCGGGGGCTGTGCAACTGGATGCGTAAGTGACGGGATGATTGCAACAGACGGTGTGTGTAAATAATAGTGCAGATTAAGTGACTCTAGCAAGTATAAAGACAGTAATAAGGACTTCAATTAGTACTGAGACTGGCATTAAATATTGCGCTCACTGAGAATATAAGTGTTATTAGCAGAGTTTAATGTTGTACATAATAGCCATGTGTATTTTTATGGCATTAAGAAACCAGCTCTTTTATTATTACCAAGACCTCAATCCCTCACGAACTCATAGCCGTGAGCCCCTAGCGACTTTTAAAACACATTAATCAACATATTTTTGGTTTTTTATTCATTGCAAATATAATTTATTTTAAATTTTAATGTATTTATTATTTTTGTTAAATTTGAGGGGCCGCAATGTAGGGACCGCGGTGTAGTAGCCGCTGGTCGGCGGGTTTTCTCGGGGATCTCCCATTTCCTCCGCCCTTGCATTCCGCTACTGCATACTCACCTCACTTCACCCTCATCGGCTCTCAAGACCTCGATGTGAAGAGCTGCCCACATATCTCCACTCCACTCTTACAATTATACTTGGGACTGAATATGATTGCAAAATAATGACAATATTGAAATAGATATTGTTCCATGTTGCTGGCAGGCATAGCTTCCTTTGCCCCGTCCCACGAACGCAAGTGTACCAAGAACAGAGTGATAATGCGAGACGCGGGTGGCGATTTACAAAGGCAAGCCGCCACGACTTGAGCGGTCCTGACCAGCGGATTGAATTTCTGGGATTATCTTTGCAAGAATGTTCTGGTCGTGCCTTATCCTCTCCCAGCGTGAATCGGGGTGCGGTGGACCTTGCAGATCGGGCCAGAGATACTACTTTTGCCGCGGCGGGCCTCCGAGCCAACAGTTTTACGAGCTTGGAGGACAGTACGAGCTTGAGCGCCAGGTGTGCAAAGACAGCGAAGTAACGAGACAGCAGAGGGACGAGTGACCAGCGGGAGTGAAGTCTGCGGACTGCGAGCATCGGCACAGTGAAGAGTGAGACTGTTGAACTGGATGCACGAGTGGAAGACATTTGGAATGATGGCAATATACACACACTGGAAATGTGTAAATAATGAGTGTGAATTAAGTGACTATAACCAACACACACACACATTGATGACTTCAATTAGAGTTGAGACACACATTAAAAATTTTGTTCACTGAGAATAATAGGAATAGTGGAGATGGTTTAACGTTGAAAATAATAGCTGTGTGAATAAATTAAAAATCAAATTTGGTTCTTTTATTTTCATTGAGACGTCCATTCCTTGCGAACTCGGATACACCCCGCCCCTCTGACATCTTGTCACAATATTAACAAAGGTGCACATAATAAATGTACAAGTGATGGTACAAGTGTCATGAAACATAGCTCACAGAAGTCAGTGTTAATATTTAAAGTAATTTCTTATGAATTCGAATATCTACAGAAAAGAAAAACATATTTTGAGGCAACCAATTTTTTAATGGTATGCTTGAAATTATAGTTCCTACTATGGCAAATATCTAAGGTTTTGTGTAAAGTTGTTAACTTAAGTGCTAAGTGATGAGTATGTTTTNATAGTTCCTACTATGGCAAATATCTAAGGTTTTGTGTAAAGTTGTTAACTTAAGTGCTAAGTGATGAGTATGTTTTTGACAATTTTAACCTATTTAAAGGCAAATTAATATTTAAAGCTTTATCAAACCTTATAACTCAAGTGACATGGAAATACTACATTTTTAATATTTATATTTTCATTAATGTTTGAGAAACAAATTTTTTGGACAATTTCTTAAAGTTTCCATTTTTTTTTTTTTTTTTTTTTTCCCCCATGGTTAAACTGTATGGATATGGAATCAGGCTTAAATTATTGTAACATTTCAGAAAATTTAGTAAACTACTGAANATAGTTCCTACTATGGCAAATATCTAAGGTTTTGTGTAAAGTTGTTAACTTAAGTGCTAAGTGATGAGTATGTTTATGACAATTTTAACCTATTTAAAGGCAAATTAATATTTAAAGCTTTATCAAACCTTATAACTCAAGTGACATGGAAATACTACATTTTTAATATTTATATTTTCATTAATGTTTGAGAAACAAATTTTTTGGACAATTTCTTAAAGTTGCCATTTTTTTTTTTTTTTTTTTTCCACCATGGTTAAACTGTATGGATATGGAATCAGGCTTAAATTATTGTAACATTTCAGAAAATTTAGTAAACTACTGAANCCATGGTTAAACTGTATGGATATGGAATCAGGCTTAAATTATTGTAACATTTCAGAAAATTTAGTAAACTACTGAACATAATTTTCCTCTAACAAATTTTACGTCAGTCTTATTTGGGGAAACTAGATTTTAATCAAGTATCCCCTAATATTTCTGGTTCTGTTTGACTTTCAGTGGAATATAATTTCATACATTCAATAATATAAATTGTTGTATGGTTTATGTTACCTGATACTGTACTGTGTTTATGCTGCGTTCATGTCATCGTATCTGTGTATTTATTTGTGTACGCTCAACACATCAGACACTTCACTTCTGCAGTAGATATCGCACAACTAATAACAGCCAAGCAAAATTAGCAAATAATGTAATTCTGGTCTCTCTCAACTGACTACATTCAACATTGGTACTCTTATGGAATGTGAAACTGTTAAGTTTCCACAAGAAATAAACTTTTATGTAACCTACTTACCAGTACCTCACTTATATGTACCAATTCTGTTTGTTGTGTACAAAGCATTGCAATTTTGTTTTTTACTATTTTTGCTATAATTTCCCCCCTTTTTTCTGTGTTTTGGTTAAGATTTTCCCTGATTTTTTTAACAATTCCTCTATAGAATTTTTTATTATGTAAGCCTAAATAAATAAACTAAAAATTGCACCTTTGAGAAAAGATTTGTGTAATTAGGTTTTCTCATTTTCCGATAAGATGCCATTCTCATTAGTTTAGTGGTCTTGTTAGATATTATGTTGGCAAACTTCTGTTTTGGTGATGTGTGACAACACAGTCTATTCTGCTGAGGGCATGCNTCTTGTTAGATATTATGTTGGCAAACTTCTGTTTTGGTGATGTGTGACAACACAGTCTATTCTGCTGAGGGCATGCTTAAAAGCAAATGGGGATCTTTAGGAGTAAAGATTACATACAATATGTTTTTTACATTACACACCTTAAAAAATTAGTTTTTAATTTAAAACTCATACTGTATGGAGGGCAACGAAACTTACANTTTTTTACATTACACACCTTAAAAAATTAGTTTTTAATTTAAAACTCATACTGTATGGAGGGCAACGAAACTTACAATGACCACTGATATCTGTGTAAAACCACAACTGTTCCTAAAAAGGAGCAAACATTTTTAAAATTGTATTATTGCATTTGCTATACCTTACTGAATTTTTCTCAGTTATGTGAGTTTCCAAATCAGCATGCATATTTATATTTGAAGGTTGAGACTGAAACAGGCTCAGAGGCAGTCTACATGTGAACAGTGAAGGTTGGCATCATGTTTACTTATTTATTCATTTACAGTCTCCATGATTTCTAGAGCATAATAGGTAAGAGTTGTCAGTGATTTTGATTGTCATGTGTTTTGATTCTGAGTTTGTAGACAAATGAGTACCAAACCTACAACCGTGGTGCCTTCGGCAGATGCAGTTCGCATCTGCTGAAGATGCACGAGAGGAGGTTTGGCAACGAACACAGATCCTTTGTGGCTCGCAGTGCCATCACATACTTGCCTGTGTAACTGCCATTCAACAAATAACGACTGCCTACTTCATTTCCACATCATTTGCTCATGGCTATGGCACAATCTCGGATTGAGGTGTAAGTGCAAGAGTGTTCTGTAATGGAAATTTCACTTCGATTTGTATACTTATTATATGATTGTACTTCTAAATGGCTCATTTAAAGATTTATTTTCAGTGTCACTAAGATTATTTTGGCAGAAATTGTTATTTAATCTTACATTATCTGTTTCTCGTGTGTCTGATAAAACATATTTTACTGGAAATAGTATGTGTATTCCCAATATTGCTGGTGGTATTCTAGTGAACACACTACTGCAACACAATTGAAACATTAAATACATTTATTTTACAACTAAGCATATGTGGTTGGTTCAAACATAAACAGCAACCACACCACAATCTCAGGTTGGGCTCTGCTAGGAATCTAAGTACATTGCAAAATAATGCTTCAGCTTTCATGGTAGTTATCAATTTACTGGGATNAAAATAATGCTTCAGCTTTCATGGTAGTTATCAATTTACTGGGATTCTTTTTGTGATGTTTTAGCTGTTTTCGTGTTTATGCTGAATGTCATTTATCAGTGCCTGGATGTTAAGTTACTAGGTTGTCCTAAGGATTTTTTTTTTGTTTGAGGACAATGTACACATCAGCATTTTTGTAAAAGTAATTTTATGGTAGATATTTTATTATAAGCCTCACAATTCCCTTCAGCTTCATAGTTATTTAAATGCATACTGAATACAGAAACATATTTATACACAAATGATCCAGATCTGTCGGAATACCACACCCCACACACTTTGTACAAACCACTGCAGTAACAATTAATCAATTAAAAAATCAGTCTGTAATATATAGATAATGATAAAATAGACTACAAACAACATACGGGTGACCAGCAGTATCCTTACAGCAAACTCCCTGACTTTCCCTGATGCTAGCCACCCTGAACATGAAGATGGACGAGCTTCTTGTCGGCAAGTGGACAGCACACTGGATTGGCGACTTTCTCAGGGGACCGAGCCAAAGGATGAAAGCGGGAGACGCATCTGATATCGGAGGGCGGCATCACGGAAGCCGTGCTTGGCCCTTTGTTGTTTACCGTAATGGTAAATGGCATGGGTATGGGGTTGGTGGGGATGAAAAGGTTTGCAGATGACTTGTATAGAGAGGTGAATGGGGGTGGGGGCAAACTGCAGAAAGGTACGGATCGTATACGGTTGTAGACAGAGAGGAATAGAACGAACATCAATGTATGAAAGACTAAGACAGCAAAGTTTGAGAGGAAGAGGGTAAAGAGCAGTGACATTTACAGATGGGAGAGGCAGGAGATAATGACTGTATTGGAAGGTAAGTAAGTACCTGCAGGTTGAATTGTAGGGAGATAATGGTTGGGAAAAAAAGGTAGAAAGAGTGGTTTTGAAGGGCACTGTAAAGAGATTGAGCAGCGAGGTGAAGGAGAAGGCTTATGGCACGATGGTACAGCCAATATTGGAATATGCAGCAGCGGAATGGGACCCGTACTTGGAAGTGCAGG
Source organism: Clitarchus hookeri (assembly GCA_002778355.1). Lineage (NCBI taxonomy): Eukaryota > Metazoa > Arthropoda > Insecta > Phasmatodea > Phasmatidae > Clitarchus > Clitarchus hookeri. The sequence goes on from NQII01001309.1 coordinate 201,073, forward strand.
TGCACGAGCTGGAGAAGGTACAAAGAAGGGCAGCTAGCTGGGGAGGGCAGAGGCAGAATGACGAGGATGAAGGGAACTTTACGCCAACAGTGATAAGGTCTGTGAAAGAGTGGACTTTATTGCACGAGATAGTAACAGTAAAAGTTCAGGAAGGGTGTGAAAAAGTAGTGATGAGGAGGGGAGGTTGAACTTGCCGCCAGCCAGCCACCCAGTAGCGAGTCTAATAAATAATAGCAAAAGAATATGGGCAAGGCAGCGTACTTCAAATTTCATTCCAGTACTTCAATTACACAAGCCAACAAAAAAAAATTTTGTGAAAACTTTTTTAATAAATGCAGCTGAATCTTGTGTATTTTTGGGTGCTGAACCCAATCTGGCATCAGTTTTTTTGTATCGCCCACAGTTCTCTCACAATATGCATTTGTATTTTTAAATGTGATGTATGCAATTGTATTTTTAAAAAATTAATTACAAACATTTTAAGTGTTTATTTTTTGGTATTTCCTTTCTCTCTTCTCTTTGAAACTTCTTATGTAGCTTTTTCTCCGATGTGATGCATTTTGTTGTTCTCGGTGAAGTGACCAGCAGTAATCACCCACCATGCTGACATTCCACCGTCCCTGGTAACGTTTCTCCATCACTTTGATGTCCTGGTGAAACCGCTCCCCCTGCTCTTCACTCACATCACCCAAGTTGTCAGGGAAAAAGTCAAGATGGTTGTGTAAGAAGTGGACTTTGAGACTCATAAGGCATCCCAGATTTTTGAACTTGTCTATCATATTAACTACAATAAGCTCATAGTTTGGGTCTTTAACATTACCCAAAAACTTAGTCACAACTTGCTTAAATGATATCCAAGCCTCCTTTCCCTTTGTAGTCATTTTTGTTTCAAAGTTGGAATCAAACATCATTTTACAAATGTCAGGCCCAACGAAAACCCCTTCTTTCAGTTTGGCTCCTGATAAATGAGGAAACTTTTCACATAAATACTTAAAACATTCACAATCTTTAGGCAAGGCTTTTACAAATTGTTTCATTAAACCTAATTTAATGTAGAGTGGTAAAATAATTTTTTCTTGATCTATCGAAGTTTTATGCATAATGTTCTTCTTTCCAGGTGTTAAGGTTTTTCTTGCAGACCAATGTTTTGTGGACCAGTGTCGATCCCTTGCTTTGCTGTCCCACTCACATATAAAACATGGAAATTTAGTCAATCCCTTCTGTTGGCCTAGGAGCATGCAAACAACTTTCAAATCTCCACACTTCATCCAATCGTGAGCAGGATAGTTGATTCCCTTTAAAATAATGTCTAGATTTTCGTAAGTTTCCTTCATATGGACTGAATGAGCCACAGGCAGTGAAGCATAAGTATTACCATTGTGTATAAGAACAGCTTTTAAGTTAATTTTTATGAGTTTATAAAAATTTGCCATTCTTCATTGTTGTACCCAGTTCCAAATTCATTCATTAGACCACCAATATCATGGCAGAACACCAAATCCTGTTCTTGCTTAAAAAACTTAGCGAATTGTTGATCTCTTGTTCTATATTGATAAACAGATGCTCCAGGTGTCAACAAATGTTTTTATTTTAGCCTAGAGCCAAGCAATTCAGCTCTCTCTTTAATCAAACCCAAATCATTTAACTCAGTCTGTGTAAACAACTAAGGTTCCAAATTTTCTGGAGAACATTGGAACTCATCATCATCCGGTTTACCTTCATCAGGTTCAGTTTCACTGGACTGATAAAGTAAAACGTCATCAATAGCCTGTGGTGGCTCAGGGACAGGAAGTCCCGGACCATGACCGACTGGCCGAATAGCTTAAGGAAAATGAGCAGACAATTACTTTTTTTATTTTTGGAGTTATATCCAGTAACATCAATGCTACAAAAATAACAATTGTCTGAATGATTTTTTGGTTCTCTCCATATCATGGGTACTGTAAATCTAAAAGATGTCTCTTATTTTTTGGCAATTTTCTAAGGTATTCAACACAAACATACCATACCTTGTGTGGAGCCCAATGTTTTTCTTGATCACCAAGTTTTATTCCAAAAGATACCAACTACACTTTTTTAACAAACTCTGTAATGTTTCTCTGATGTTTTTTTAATTACAAACTCACCACATATATAACAAAAACTGTTGGGAAAGTTTTTACAACCACGGTTAGCCATACTTAGAGCACATGGGCAAAAAGCTGAAAATAGCGGTTGTTGACTGAAAGAAAACAGTCATACCTGCCAACCTAATTTCACTTAGATTTTCTGTATGTTTTAGTATATTAATAATGTATATCAAGTATATGAAAATGTATATAAAAGTATATAAAATGGACAGATATTAGATAAAAAATGAATTTCTTACATTTTGTATATTCAAATGTGAAAAAATGGTGGGTATTATGACTTTTTTTATTATTATTTTCCGATTCAGCACACCGAAAAACATAAGAATCCGGTTATATAATTAAAAAAGTTTTTTTTATTGTTGGCCTGTGTTATATTTACACACAAAAATTATTGCATTACATGATAAAATGCAAGGCAGAGGCAGAAAAATTCTACAATTTTACTGAACTATGTAGGTATAAAAAAGACAGCATTGCAGCACTGCAATACTACAAATGCATAAATATTTTCAATTTTCCTTAATAAAAAAGAAATATATAAAAAAATGACGTAATAAATTTTAGAAGTGGCCACCACCTCTGCCATAAATTAGGCNAAATGGACAGATATTAGATAAAAAATGAATTTCTTACATTTTGTATATTCAAATGTGAAAAAATGGTGGGTATTATGACTTTTTTTATTATTATTTTCCGATTCAGCACACCGAAAAACATAAGAATCCGGCTATATAATTAAAAAAGTTTTTTTTATTGTTGGCCTGTGTTATATTTACACACAAAAATTATTGCATTACATGATAAAATGCAAGGCAGAGGCAGAAAAATCCTACAATTTTACTGAACTATGTAGGTATAAAAAAGACAGCATTGCATCACTGCAATACTACAAATGCATAAATATTTTCAATTTTCCTTAATAAAAAAGAAATATATAAAAAAATGACGTAATAAATTTTAGAAGTGGCCACCACCTCTGCCATAAATTAGACTGAATTTTTTTTAAGTACAGGCCCAATACCCTAGCTATCCAATAAATCCAGATAGTTGACTATACTAGGCTTTAANCTGAATTTTTTTTAAGTACAGGCCCAATACCCTAGCTATCCAATAAATCCAGATAGTTGACTATACTAGGCTTTAAAACTACCATAGAGTACTGCTCGTTTCATTTTGTAGACAACATTCCATCACATTTTGAATGCTGTGCATAATCTCACAACAATTTTTGCCTCAAACATTTTGGTTAAAACAAAAATTATGTATAATTGGATGCAGTTGTTCTTGTCTTATAACTATACATACATAATTCCATAAAACTTCTTAAATGGGCTGTGAGACTAGTTAGTTAGCACACATATTTAGTTATTATCAAGGCACTCCAGCGATCCCATAACCAGGAGCCCTGGGATATAGTTTGTAACCAAAGTTACAATACAAACATATTTCCCTGCTCACTGTCAAGGAAGTGTGCCCTTCAATGGTATAGGTGAATCCTCCTTAGTAGCTAAGTTTTGCTCAAACCAATTCCGTACCAAAACAATTTAATTCACATCTCAGGGAAAATNGAATCCTCCTTAGTAGCTAAGTTTTGCTCAAACCAATTCCGTACCAAAACAATTTAATTCACATCTCAGGGAAAAATTCCATGGAAAATAGTACTTCATGATGAAGGTATGCAAGTGCAGTTGTTCGAACGCCCCAGGAAAGGCAAAANAAAATTCCATGGAAAATAGTACTTCATGATGAAGGTATGCAAGTGCAGTTGTTCGAACGCCCCAGGAAAGGCAAAATTTTAGGCCTACTTCAAAGCTTGAAATAAGCACTTCTATTTCACGTAAGACGATATTTACATAACACTTTTTAAAAATGGGTTGAAATCTTTTTGATACACAATTTCCTTGATCATTACAGCCCTCTATCGATCAAAGGGTACATACATGTTTAACTCAAATAATGCCTTTATATTTCCTTTTTTTTTTTTATGAATACGAGCAAGAACTTACCGACTAGATGTCTCGCTGAAGCTGCCACCATCCAGAAGACGCACCTTGGCGAACAACACTGCACTCACGAAAGGTACAGCTGTCAATTCCTCCACGCACAGTTCAACCTGGAATTTGTATTTCTTCTTTTTCATAATAAATGCCATCGTAGCGAATCCTACCAAATCTGATTCTGCAATAATAGTGCTTCTGAAGTCCACAGCTGTTCACCAAATTCTTCACTTTGGGTCATTAGTTTGGTCTACTGATATTACAAAAAATTTAATGGTGAAAATTACAATGACTAAAATAATTTCTCCCAGTTCTCGTGATGCATAACCGAATATTTAGCAAATTTAAAATTGTTTGGGTTTGAATACACAACATAACCTACAAATATTTTCACCACTCATATTACAATATTACGATCAGTAACATTATCGAAAAAAATACCATTACAAATTAATTGTTGCAAAAATTGTGCACTCTATGCAAATATAAAATAAATGTCTGGGTGGAGTCCATTTTAAACAACCAAATCTATGTAGGCCCATACAAATCATACTTTAATTCTGTAGTACGAAAAGAGAACTATATTNCATTTTAAACAACCAAATCTATGTAGGCCCATACAAATCATACTTTAATTCTGTAGTACGAAAAGAGAACTATATGTTTAATATGCTGCTGATAGAACGCTAATACACAGCCACCACGACAAAAACCGCATTCAACAGTACTTAAAATCATTCCACATGTACAACACCAAATCCACTTGTCAGAACACTTTCACGCTCCGATAACACATACCACCACCAACAATTACACTACCGCTCACAAAATTATACTGCCAGCTTGCCAGGCAGACATCATTTGTCTCGCGGAACCCTTGACTGCCTTACTTACGAACTAACACGAAGTAAGCCGAATATAAACGAATATTTGTTTACCAGGCAANCATTTTAAACAACCAAATCTATGTAGGCCCATACAAATCATACTTTAATTCTGTAGTACGAAAAGAGAACTATATTTTTAATATGCTGCTGATAGAACGCTAATACACAGCCACCACGACAAAAACCGCATTCAACAGTACTTAAAATCATTCCACATGTACAACACCAAATCCACTTGTCAGAACACTTTCACGCTCCGATAACACATACCACCACCAACAATCACACTACCGCTCACAAAATTATACTGCCAGCTTGTCAGGCAGACATCATTTGTCTCACGGAACCCTTGACTGCCTTACTTACGAACTAACACGAAGTAAGCCGAATATAAACGAATATTTGTTTACCAGGCAAATTTACCCGAAAACTCATGGAGATAAGAAGTACTTCTGACCACCCTCCAAAACATTCGTTTTGGAACCATCGATATTCAAGCTTGCGCCGTTTTAGAACCGTAAACAATAAAGTACCGTCTAATTTAAGAAAATGTTGCCCGTTTTTACACGTTATGTAACAAGTTGATGTGGAAAATTTGAACAAACAACAATAAATGAAGACAATAACAAGAAGTACCTGGGACTAATATTAGACAGACAACTCACCTGGGCAGATAATTATAGTTAAGTATAACCTGCAATTAGTGCCCTCAAGCTCCTGTCACACTGTAATATTTTCGCAAAGAACCATATATTTAACAATAAAATTTGAAGATATAATACAGCCATCAAATTTCTCCTTCCAACCTGTTTCATCAAATAAACTTGAATGTGTTTAAAAATGTGCAACACAGTCAAATCATATTACTGGGCGAATCTAATTTGGATAATTATTAAAAAAATATTTTCAAAGGGAGATATTGCTTTTGTTTTCCCCATGCAATCCAATACCGAAAGATATGTACGGAATAATGTTTTTTTTTTTTCGTTTCTTTATTAAATTCAAATTTTATTTATCAGAGGTGTATCCTAGAAAATGAAATTTAATGCCTCTGAATTCTTAATATAATGTGCAGTGTTCATTAAAAATAGCATTCGTGCCCAGACAGTTTCTACATGAATTATATATCTTCGTAACCTACTTTGTTTCCAGCAGTTGTTCATTATTTTTAAGTATCAGGCCATCCATTTTTGTTGTGCACTATTCTGATCAGAGAGATACCTATAAAAATTATATAGAACTAAATAATAAGCTTCCAACTGATAAAAAAAATTGTTTAGGAGTAAAGATAAATAATCCAGGCATACCCTAAAGGAGTATTTAACTTACAAGCTTTATTATACTGTTGATGAATTCTGAAAATTCTAATTTCTATTGGATTATAATGCAAACAAAGCATAGTTTGTATCGGTTTCTGGTAGACTGGCACTCACCCCTTGTAAAAACGAGCAACTACTCCTAAACAAGTAAAAAATCCAAGGTAAATATAAAGTGTATGCACATAAGTATGCATTAATATTCTAAATATGTGTCTATGGGTACTACATGTTTTACTTCTAAACTACGATTTAAGTGTATATGGCTTATGAATTCTGTATAAATCTTTTTTTATTAATCTTTATATCTGTCTACTTATGTTATAGACAATGTTTCATATTTATGTGTTTGATGTGTACCGCGCCCATTACCTCTTAGCTCATTCGTCACGCTGATACAGAGCAGCTTTAATGTGCATTCTACTGAGGGCAGTATGCCTGAACGCAGCGGACACCCCCTCCAAGACTCCAGTGCTGGTGACGTGCACCAGACTGCACCACCCCTCTGAAAACACCTGGGTACTGCCGGAGTCAGGTGACCTTCCCACTTTCATGCCCTCAAGAAAGATCTTTTGAGGGCGTGATGATTCAGGCTGACCAGTACTGCAAAACGACGTAACCCAGGTAAGAATACCGCCAGAAAAACGAATGCAGCAAGAGGGACACAGTGGTTCCAAAGTTCATAAATCCCCTCATAAACCCCATTCCATTCGCTATTTACATCTCCGTGCATTTGTTGTGCATGTAGTGTGAGTGTGTAACGTATTTAGTAATTTTGAGCTTCAAATGCCACACAAACCTGTATTTTTTTGCCACAGTAGAGACGAGTTTTGTAAATCATGTATTCGAGCATAGCTACCCACACCACTCCTGGGGCCAGAGTGGAATCCATCAAATCTAGTCACCTGCTGCCACCCTCAAATGTCCATAAACAAGAACGATAGTAATTTTTGGATTAATAGAAATAAAAATGCTAAAATGTAAACAAACCTAATTTACATGGAGCAGACTGGGAGAGACAGCATCGTGCAATATCTAATTACATTGTGCATCAATCTTATTACCAATGCAATTTACTTTTATGCTCAAATTGATTATGTAAATTATTAATGTAAAGTGTTCCTGTATTTTAGTGATGTGTATGTGTTTTTGTATGTAATAGTTTTCCCAGTAAATGTGCCAGTGTAGTTTTTGATAAACTTGGCACGTTTTCGAGCACGGGTCCCTAGCGGTCCCGCCATGATCGGCCAGTTGGTTCTGCACGTGCTGAGGGAACTGACAATCACCACACGCCCCCCAGGCTCTTCAACATTTAGTTCTTATCTTCTGTGTCTCAATAGGAACTTAATTGACTTCACTTATTTGCTTAGCTTGGGGGCAGTGACATTCTCAGCCCCACCAGCTCGAAACACACCAGGAGTTTAATTCACTTAATTATTTTTCATCTGCCATATGCCTCTTGGTAAGTGTCGGCTGCAGCATGCCTTAATGCTGGAACCGTGTAAGTACCACTTATGAAGGAATAAATAGAGAGTAAAAATCAGTGCAAGTGATCTCTTGTTTTTATTTCACTATGGACCACTTAACGGCCGCGTAATGTAACTTTGGGTCTTCAACCCACTGGTGTAACACACCCCTTATCACATCTTTATGGTGTTTTCGGTGTGTGTGTACTGGCCACTTAACAGTTCCATGTGATAATTAGCGGCATATGAAGGTAAGCGTAGGCAGGGCTTAACAACATTACTGACAACATCAATTCGTCGTGCAGGATGAGATCAGGAGAAGCCATGTGGGCGTTCGGCCTATCCCTGGATGAGTATCTCATGTTTTGATACCCTTTTTCCATTCTTGTAATTACCATATCACCTGTACTGCAAACCTAACCACACTACACTCCGCTCCTGAGACCACAACGACCCGTCATAAAACACCCTTCTATATAGCCATTTTCAGTCTTTAACCTAAACCGACATTTTTTCTATGCCACATGCATTGCTTCATTTATCGCCTTTCCATGTGGCTAAATTTTTTTGTCAAAATCCTAATTACGTAAAACCTGTCCTATGCCTAAACTCTCGGGTGTAAACCTTTCCATTTTATTGCAAATGAAATTTTCACATGTCCAATTTTCCTGTGGAAACCTTGTATTTCTGTGGCCAACCTCTCAAAATTTCTGGCAAAAATTCCATTTTCAAGATCATCGTGCTGTTGCATGAAAACGAATAGCATTATGGTGACCAACAGTCAACCAGATCCACAACGGTAAGAGGAAAGAATGCCGCCATTCTAAGGATAACCCACCACACCCAAAACCCATATCCATTCTCGTTAGTGCAACTTCAAACTAGCATCTGTCAATATGACAACCGCATAGAAGCCATGAGACTGCGCTAACACATTGATCAAATCAATACTGAACTTTGTTCCGAGGCCGTGGTGTGTAGCACCATGAGCCAAACGGCCGATTTGTGTGATCGTTGTATGATACCTTGTGGTGTCCGGGAGTCCGTCGACCCTGTCCATGACACAACAATCTGCATAGGCGCTGTGAACATTCAAGCTAGTGCAACAACCAAATTTCGGAGAGCCATGAGAAATTGCACCGTAAAAGGGAAAAAATAGGAATTAAATATCAGTGCAAGTTTTATATTGGTTTTATTTCACTATCGGCCGCCTAACAGCAGTGTAACGTAAATTTGGGTCTTCTACCCACTGGTGATTTTGGCATGTGAGACGGCCATTTAACATTCTCGCAAGATAATTAGAGCTATATGAGGGGGCATACACCCTCGTAGGTAGGCATAGTCAGGACTTAACTACATTACCGACGAAATCGACTCGTAGCATGGGGTGAGCTCATAAGAAGCCACGTGGGCGATCGGCCCATCCCTGGATGAGTATCTCATACTCTGGCGCACTTTTTCCATCGTTGTAAGTACAATAACACCTTGACGTGGTCGCGAAGTTATCCAGGGCTGGTTTGATGTTATATTGCCAGGCGCCATAACTCAGTGGTGAGCTAATAATGAGGGTCGTCCGGGCGATGGCTCATGGGGACCCTGGTAATCCTCCGTCAGTTGGTTCAAAAGTTGTCACTTACTAACTGTTGCATTTTTATAACTGATGATGAGACTGTAAACCATCTCGTGCGCCTGAACTATGCTAAAGAAATGTGGGTGATGCTACAAGAATTCCCTACAATGACTTGACACTGATTTTACTTGGTTGAGCAGTTTATTCACTGTCCTTGCTACAGTTGAATAATGTGTGACTGATGTATGGTAATGGACTCAGCACTTAAACTGTGAAAAACATGTGGTCTTAGATTGAGACGCGATTGCATTAAACTCTCCGGCGAGAGTGCAGTTAATTCTCCTCTCAGTACATTAAAATAACGCAAATGTTCCGGTTGATTAATATATAACTATTGTAGTGAAAACGACTGCAGCCTACATGATGGTACTGAGGGGGCTCGCAGAGTGCGTGACCACGCCGCTGGCCTTGGTCAGGTGCTGAGACGAATTGGTCGAGTCATGTCCGCTGTCACCACAAGTGACGACAACCGACATCAAACGCAGAACGATGAAACATGACATGTACACTCTGTGATGTGATTATGATAATGAAAAATTTTACAAATTAAAATAAACACATTGGTGACATACCCTTTTATTAACAAATATCCATTAATGTTAATGTTGTGAAATGGACACGGAAAGTCACCACACAAAATGATTTCTAACAATGCTGGAGGCCTTTATATGCAATCTCTCTTTTACAAAAGCATAATAACTCTAATACAAATACACATTAAATAAATTATTACATTTTATCCTAAATGAGTTTGAATTTCACTTCCGATTAGGTGTTGAATTTAACTGGCTACAGCATTGTCAGGTGGCTAATTTCCTGAAGGGATGGACGAGTCCACCTGGGCAAAGAGGTGTGGAATGCCATTTATACAATGAAAAACACCCCTGGCTGTAGCCGTGAATGTGGTGACTGTGTTCAATATGTTTATAAAAATTCTGTACACTACTGAATGAAACTTTGGGGGACTTATCTCTTCAACTCCGGCCTACCAGTCAGTTAATTTCACCGAGCGGTACATTGACTCGTATTCAGCCATGCGAGCTGCGAGGACGCAACGACCAATTGCCAGTGCACCCAGCGGCTGTGGCTTTGGGGTAAACACCATTTCGGATCGCCTACTTATTTATTAAAAGAGTTACTTCTTGTAATAAATCAGTAGGGCAGTCTCTTGAGTTGCGTAATCCTTGTCGGCACGAAGGTGCAAGTTCCATTTATGTCGACCCGCACTTCGTACTATTGGCCTGATGTAGTCGGTAGCTGGTGCAGTTGAGATTGCGGCAGTCAGAGTGGGCACAAGGAACTCATGGTTCATGTCAAGTTTCAATATAATTAAAAAAACAGTTTAACCACTGTTTGAAATCATGGACATCAATAATGAATACAGACACAAAATATAATAATTCGTATTGATGTGCGTCGCATCCATCCAACCTTAACACCTTAGTTCCTCTGTAATAGCGCAGCTTAGACGTGCCCCCTACTCAGGGCAATCGGCCCAAATGAAGCGACCACACCGACTCGTACACCAGCGACGTGCATCGTCTCCCCCACCCCCTTTTTCAACCTTTAACATTCACTCTTGTACTGACGGAGTAAGGCGACCGCCCCGCTTTCATGTTCTCAAGGGAGATATTTTTAGGGAGTGATAATTCGGGCCGACCAATACTGCCAGATGTGCCCAGTAAGAACCTCTGTATTTTTTGCAGCTGAGTAAAACTGGGCTTTATAAACCATGTATTCGAGCATAGTTGCCCACACTCCGTGACTCGTCCACTGCGAGCCACCCTCAAGTTTCCATAAATTAGGGTGCGAATGATTTTTGCATTAGTTAAAAAAATGCTAAAACATAAATAAACCTAACCTACAAGCAAAAGGTTGGGAGAGACAGCCTCGTGACAAATTTAAATTACGTTGCGAATTAAATTTATTACTAATACAATTTATTTTTATGCACATTTCGCTCAATAAAATTGTTAATGCAAAGTGCTCTTATGTCTGTGACATGTAATGATTTTGTATGTATTTGTTTTCCCAGTAAATGTGTCCCGGAACGAGCATTACAGTTCAGCCTACTGCCGCTGCCATGCTCACTCCAAAGCCCGCGTGGTCGAGCTTCCCCGCTTGACAGTGTAACGGTGCATTCCATACAGCGCCTCCACCTGGCCCGCATGGCGCCACTGCCACCCAGACACAAGGCCACGTGGTCTCTCTGCAGCGGCGCCGACGTCCATGCCTGCCCTCTTCCAGTCAGTGCCAGGCTTTACAGTGATACCCAGAGAAGATCTGCGGCCTTTTTACACGACTGCTCGAACCGACTGTAATGATATGGTGTGGTAGAGGAAGACTACCAAACAGTCTGAGCTAGCCTCTGCTTGGCAGCCTTGCCCCGCCCAGCCCTATAGTGAGGCATAAGGTGGAGGGGGGTGACCAGTAAGGGGTAGACACAGCTTGATGGAGTGTAGGGTGGGGAGGTCAGGTGAGGTTGGAGGCCTGTTCCACTGGCCTTTAGTCCAGTGACTTCTTGGCGCGTGGGACATCGTGGTCTGACCTAGGTGTCACAAAGAGTGGGGCTCCTATTTGGCGTTGGCCTATTGTATCCAAGCAGGTGATGCGGCACGCGGGACGTCGCAAGGTACTAACTGGAAGGTCGATAGTCCAAGGGGATCACTGCTCTGGTGGCGCGCAGTACCCTGACAGGCCCAAAGGGCTGAACCTAAGTTGCCAACTGGTATTACCTAGTCTTGGAAGACGCGGCAGTGAGGGTAACCCCAAGTCAGCGGTACTCGTACTCGTGATAGCTGAGAGTAAGCTACGAGGTCGCTGGAAGTGCGGCGGCTTCGGTATGCTAGTGGGCAGCGAGGCGGTGATATGCAGAGTATAACTCTCGACAGGACTGCAAAAGGCAGTGACAACTTGAGAAAATCAATGGATGCTCGGGCAGTGTGACTTCTGCGAAGGCGAGGAGGCTTCTCAATGAGTGCTTCGGGCAGCATGACTGGCACGAGACAGCCGTCGGTGTGCTCTCGGGCAGAGTAACACTGGGCAAGTGGACTGGTGTAAGACAGTCTCGAACTGAGGACTGCGGGTCCTACTTATACTCAGTGCACTAGGCCAGCGCAAAAGTTGAGGGTGTGGAGAGAGACAGAGATGCGAAGGAGAGCAAAAGAGAGCGGCGGTTACTTGCCCTCACGCGCCATGAGTTGGAAGTGTGAGCAGCGACGTGATGCATAGCGGGTTGCAGCACAGCAGGCGGCAAACAGCTGGGCAAGTCAACCCTAGCCTGAAGGCGTCCTGTGGCGTGTGCGGCGTAACGGCTCTTCTTAGGAGGGGGTCGCGGCTGTGACAAGGCTAGAAGAGAGAATGACATTGCTCGTGGTGCGTCAATCGTTAGATACACCGGGAGCAAATATTACATTGTACTTGGTTTTCTGTGAAATACTCCCATGCCTATGATGTTCTCTTGGTAGCCCTTAATGTGAGCTACACAAATTGCATTCATCAAATTACGGCACTTTCCCATGCACCAAACGTCAAAGGCTCAAGCTCAATTGAAATAACACATTGTTATCCGCTTCGTAAGTTGTCCGCCTGAGAAGCTGCACCTCGCGACGTGTTATCATACCGTTGCCAGTGTACCACATGACATCAGAGGCGTGCTTAGTTGTCTCGAGTGTCTCATGAGACGTGTTACCTCTTCAAGGCGTTGAGACGTTCTCGAGCTTTTCGAGACATGGGTTCTCATTTCCCATCCCTAAGCGTACCTGACCTGTTACAAGCCAGCCAACTCTCACCAGACGTCAGAACGCCTAGCGGCGCAATGCCACTTGCCAATGTTCTGGAAAGCATTTGGCCACCAAGCGAGTCTTCAAGGCAAGCCAGGAGGGAAAACAGAAAATTGCTCATTGACAAATGTGTATTCTGGAGTTGTAAACCTTGGAAAACGAGAAAGAAACATGAAACAGAAATATGCTCTAACAGTTAACAGGTTTTTTTTTTACATTCAGAATTTGTTCTCATTTATTAAATACTCTCTAACACCTTAGTACAAATTGTGGTTGTAATGCTCTACGAAGTGACTTCATTAAAAACAGAATTGTTTCAATGGGAAATAAATATTCGCAAGTACTTTGAAGAGTTAAAGAGCCCTTGCAATTCACGAAGAAGTTACAGAACTGAAAACAATTGCAATAATTGATTTTCATAAAGCAAATTACTGCAGCAGCTGCCCTTCACTTCCTTGACTTTCATTTACACAAGAATGTAACTATAACTTTGCTAAGAGTATATGAATATTCACATGAGTGAAGCGAATGATTCTTCATGTAACAAAGCTTCACTTCAAGTACAGTATTCAACATAAACTCTGGTTAAAAACAAAAATTCTTAATTGAGATAAATATCGATTACTCATGATCTTAAAGAAATTACGTTAATATTGGAGTGCAACTAGTTCAATCTATTGCAGAGAAGGAAATCTGCAAAACGAATGATTCATTTGATTTTGCCCATCACTACAGACAGTTTATGGTAAACTGAGCACTTTTGAAACCCTGCTTAGCATCTAATTGTATGTACATTGTGTACTCTTCCACCATACGTAAAATTAACATTGCCACAAACTGGATAAGTTTATTCAAACATCGTTCAAGTGAAACTGTGAATTTATTAGAAAAGCAAATATTTTACAAATTTGCTAACTATTACACTTACATGCATAAAAAAACAGAAAGCAAAAGAAATCATTTAAGTATTCACAAATGTTCACCTAACACTTTTAATTCAGCATTAGGTGGTGGAATTACATTCCCTACAGCGATGCCAAGTTTACTGAGAGCAGACCAGTCAGTGAGCCCGTTACAATATACCTACGTGGGTGTAGGAGCCGCGGCACTTCTCAAAGGTTCATTTCACGAGTGCTCAATCATCTACAGCCTGTGCATATTTGTGCATGTGCGCATGTTTATGTGTGTATATATATATCACTCTCTGTGTGTGTGTGCGCGTGTGTGCGTGTAGGCACGTGCACACACCTTGCACTCTTTCACCCCCCCCCCTCCTTAACAAATAATCTTAGGACTTTAACGATTCCTGCTGTTTCCAATGTTTTCTTATTTAATTATCTGCAACATTCTTTATCACAGTTTTCTTGTAAATCAAAACACGTCATTTTATGCATACAATTTAAAAACAAGCATGTAAGTGTTAGCCATCTTAAATTGAGGTTTCACAAACATGAATAACAAGAGTATGATGATTCTGATTTACGAGTACTGATTCTGCTGAATTGTAAGCAAAGTGTCTGCACAATTAGTAATATTGTGTAGATATTTTAGCTGCTAGGGTAAGTAAAATGCAGACATAGAGAGAGAGGAAAGAGAGCATGATAAAAAAAAGGAAGAAGGAGAAAGGGAGGGTGTGGGGGGAGTTACAGAACTGCTATAATTTCCATACATTTGCGAGGCAAGTGTAAAATCCGACAAGCATACACAACTTCTTCAATATTATCTTTTCATAACANTTGTGTAGATATTTTAGCTGCTAGGGTAAGTAAAATGCAGACATAGAGAGAGAGGAAAGAGAGCATGATAAAAAAAGGAAGAAGGAGAAAGGGAGGGTGTGGGGGGAGTTACAGAACTGCTATAATTTCCATACATTTGCGAGGCAAGTGTAAAATCCGACAAGCATACACAACTTCTTCAATATTATCTTTTCATAACAAATAAGAGCCCATGTAAATAATTTCCACCCTCAAGTTACCACATAACTACAAATGTCATAAGAAATAGATAGCACAATTCAATACAGACAGGCAACATGACAATGAAATTTAAAAAAACATTTTTGGATGTCAAAAAAATATTTATTGTAAAAAAATAACAGAGGAACATCATTTTCATTAAAAATAGACACAAGAATTATTACTATTTACACATTTTTTTTTACATTAAAAGTACAAATTGTAACTGAAACAAAACAAATACTGATTTTAGCATTTTTTTTTTAAAAATAAATCCCAGTACAAATAAATAATTCTGTTACTTGACAACATAATTTAACACAATATTGCAATGATATATGCATCAAGCAGTTGATTTATGCAAGCACAGCACATCACTACATGGTAACACTCATTCACCACCAACAAATATGGCCCACGTTTCTCAATACTGTTTATGCTGTTCATNACATCACTACATGGTAACACTCATTCACCACCAACAAATATGGCCCACGTTTCTCAATACTGTTTATGCTGTTCATTAATGAGACTGCTTACATATCATTACAATGTAAGCTGTGACACACAGGTCAGTTATTCTTACAATACACACAGTTTTATGTACAGCAGCCTGCCAGGTCAATCTTTACACAACGTGAGTGTACCTTCGTGCACTTCTTGCTTACTGGAGTCTCGCATCACAATAACGTCCTCTTGTTCCGACTCCATTCCGAATGCCTCCTCCCGGCTACGAGCTCTGTGTGCCACTATGTACAACATTTGGATGTTGACTATTCCAGTTTTCTATCTATCAGCACTTTGTGTTTTTATTACAATATATTACATTGAAATGAATAATAAAAAGTGAATTTCATTGTGGTTTAATTTCCCAAGCAGAACAATTACATTGTCCAACAACTAACAGTACTTAATAAAAAAAAATTAGAATTGTTAGTTAATCTATATATATTTTTAAAAAGACAAATCTAAAAGTTATTAAAACTTCTTTCTTTTTTGTAATATTATAAACTGCCTGGTGTCTTGATTTTTATAAATTTTTATTCAGAATGAAAATGGTTAAACAATATGACTTTCATGCGTATTTAACATTCAACAAAATTAAGAAGTCGAAAGCAAATAATAATAATAAAAATAACTTTCCAACAAAACAAGAAGTCCAAAGTTCATAAAAATCGCACAGCTTTGCAAGTACATATCTTCAACGAGACAACCCTTTACCACAGGACGTATGCTCATAACAATGTGCACCTGTTACAAGAGAACTATGCTGGCCTTGTAGATCTCTCCACACCCGCTCACGACATGTTTCCACTCCCAATGGAATGCACAATGGAGCAAGGCAGCCTTGGACATTACCACTGCCGACCACGCAAGCGTGAGTATGCGGTAACACTTATTAAATAACTGTACATAAATGCAGATTACTACGTAGCATGTGGGGGCGTACACAAGAGATATTATGGGGGTTGAACCGCCCCCCCCCCACCCGCTCCAACGCCATACGGTTGTCAACAATTAGTATTAAAACTATCAATAAACCTTAAAATTTGATTTTTAAAAATAATTGCTCTAAAATATAAAAGCATTTTATTATATTGTGAAGTAATTTTTATCTTGGTATTTGTCATNTTTTAAAAATAATTGCTCTAAAATATAAAAGCATTTTATTATATTGTGAAGTAATTTTTATCTTGGTATTTGTCATGATTTACACGAGCGTCAGCACTGCCAACACCAACATAACCTCCCTCCCTTGAGCCGCTGGTAGCACGTACCACAAAGACAGCCCTCCAGAGCAGTTGACCCGAGAACTACTTGTGAGTGCCGGTGGTCAGGNTTTAAAAATAATTGCTCTAAAATATAAAAGCATTTTATTATATTGTGAAGTAATTTTTATCTTGGTATTTGTCATAATTTACACGAGCGTCAGCAATGCCAACACCAACAGCTGGTAGCACGTACCACAAAGACAGCCCTCCAGAGCAGTTGACCCGAGAACTACTTGTGAGTGCCGGTGGTCAGGAAATGCGCAATGCGACCTCCGCTGCCTGCTCCTGGGACTGCAGTGGCTTGCAGCAGGGCTATTCACTTAGTTTTCCCATCGGACCACTTGCAAATAACTGCAATGCTCGACAGGCCACACTCACTTATTACAAAGTCGTGGGTCTCTTAAAACACAGTTCATTCACATGAAAATTTAATAAATTAAATAATACATTTTTGTATTACAAGTTTTTAGTAGTGATAGTTACAGTTGCTGTCAAATTAAGCAATTTTATTCAAAAGTATTTATCTAAAAAAAACTACTAGCCATAAAATATTTTGTCTGCAGGCCAGTCTGCCGCACGTGGCTCGCGGGCTGCTAATCGGACAGCCCTGGTCTGGAGGCTTGGACTTGAGCGCCAGCGGGTTCTATATTTACGTAGACTGCAGGTGGTGCGAGAGGCAGTCACCGTCATTATAGCTCTGCATTTACGCACGTTGTGCGAGGGAGGGCAATTCCACACGACTCTCTCCTCTGCTTCTTGCCACAGGTCGGCAAGCACATGCTTGTGTTCATTCTTACTCCAAGTTTACCGCACAGATACTAATCTGCCGTTTGCAGTGCAGAGAACTGCAAAACTGGCAAGTAACCGAGTGGTCTGGCTCGGCCCAAGTCTGACGAGTCTACAACCGAACGTCGCAGCCGACTGCTAATAATGCACGGCGAAGGTATGTGAACCCTATGCGTTCCTTTATCGTGCTCAGGTCTGTGACCCTATCGTGTCTGTTTTACTATCCACGCACAAGACAATATTGTGATGTGCAGAAAGTTGTCATGATTTCTAGTTTGTACTTGACAATAAATAATTTACATGTAAACGTTCGAAATAACATTGTTATATACTGAAAAATGATCATCCTGTTGCCTGGATGCACAATATTATATAACAACCGACCTACACTGTGCAGTTAACTCTACAGTCATCATTAAAAGAAAGCTGAAATAAAATAACAATTTCTTAGTATAGCATATTTTTTTAAAACTTTTACATAAAAAAAATTAAAACGCTGTAAATATTTAAGGTTAGCTTTGGCATATCTTCCACCGGTTTATGAACAATGTAATAAAGAATCAGATGAATAATCAAGTCTCATTTCCTCAGGCATACGTAGATTCCATTACCAATAGTAAAATAGGAAGAAAAACAGTTACAATGGAGGTGAGAGTACTACTGAAGTGTACTTTAATACACCACACACAAAAAACCCTTTGACAGGGAGAATTTTGTTCCCATATACACAAAATTTCTGTTTATTTTTCCAGATAATATTTAAAATTTTTTTCTGTTATTACAAAATTAAATTTTTTTTTAAACTGCTTTTTTGGCACATGACGCATATTAATAACATTAAAATACAACCAAATCAGTCTTTCAAGATAAATCTTGCATACATGAGCACTGATCTGAGTTTAGATAGATGTTCAATTTCCATCTCCCCCTTTATCATTCAGTTTGTTGGTGACTTGCGGCAGACCACACGAGGGGTCATTCTGCTACAGGACGAAATGACAAAGCGAACAGTGAAGGAAACCAGAACACAATGGTAACGGAAAGGAATTGCACCAAGCAAACTCACTAGGATTGACGAACGTCCACTATACGTTTCCTTCGCCAAGCAGTCAGAGTTCTCTTATTAGCAAAGCTGCCAGCAGAACTTCAACGCCCACGAATGCCAAACCACCCGAGTATCGAGTTGAAGGTGCCAAATAAAAGTGAAGTTACATAGTTTGGATCCACCTGAGGAAAACTGTGGCCACGGAAGAAATCTGCTCCCTTATGAAGTAACTCATCTTTACACGACTCTCTTGAAGAATGAGAGAATACTTTGACCTGTGTCACTTTACACGACTCTCTTTCAGGTGTACACAATCTTCTGTAATCACCAATAATCTATACAACGTTCCTGTAGTCTGTTTGCGGTAAACTGAGCACTTTGGAAANTGCAGGAACAATTACGTTTACCAGAGCGCCACGGAAGAAATCTGCTCCCTTATGAAGTAACTCATCTTTACACGACTCTCTTGAAGAATGAGAGAATACTTTGACCTGTGTCACTTTACTTGCATCTCTTTCAGGTGTACACTCCCTAGCCACACAATCTTCTGTAATCACCAATAATCTATACAACGTTCCTGTAGTCTGTTTGCGGTAAACTGAGCACTTTGGAAAGCCCTGCTTAACATCGACTTGTGTGCACGCTGTGTATCTTCGTCCTGCATGTAAAGCTAACTCCTTCGCTGGCTTCGTCACTTTATTTGTGCTCTGGTTAAATGAAACTGTAAGGTAAGCATTTTACAAATTTATAGATTCCTGCATTTACATGCAATAAAAAACAACAACCGAAAGAAAGTGAAACCATTTCAATATTTACGAATGCTTTCTTAACAATTTTAGTTCAACATTAAAGTGTGGAACTACTTTACCTCCATCGTTACGTACTTCATTGGGCGCATGCCGGTCAGTGGGGCCATCACGATATATGCAGGTCGAGGCAGCGAAATTTGCCACACGTCAATTTCAAAAATGCTCAGTTAACTGCGAACAACCTGTACAATGTTCTACTATAGAGAAACGTGCCTCGGCAAGTGAAAGGTGAAGCAGACGAGAGAAGTCTATGAACGAGAGGCAGCTGTATGCGGTTGCAACACGCCATGTTTTAGAAACCATATTTTAAAATGTACAAGCAGTCAAAATTTTTTTTCTTCCTTCCATAAATGTGACACAGTTTCAGTGGCACAATATTTGTACTGTCAAATCATATGAGAATAGCAAAATTGTAGAAAATAAAAAAATACTGAAAACATATTAGTGTTCTAGGAGCTCAAACTTGTAAAAATATTTCATGAGCACTGTGTATTCACAAATATTTAAAAAATGAATGATATTCATATTCTGAATTTGTGTTAACATAAACAAACTATAGTACTTACATAAAGCCCTTCACAATATCAAAGTTTTATAGTTAACTGCTTCAAAGAAAGTTGGATGGTTCCAGTTTCCATCAAACATACATACAACGAAATAATCCTTCCTGATTTAAATTTAATTAATTTATGGACATAATGAACATAGCATTCTGCCTTTCTAAAACCAATAATAACTGAATGAACCAAAAACCATTTTGTTTTTTAAAGTAAAATGCTTTGCAACTAGGCAGAAAAAAAATTATCAGTTCTTTTAACTTTGTTATTTATTCTGAGACAACCTAATGAAATAATGAATCAAGACATTTGAGATGAAGATATTGCCACTTACGACATGTATTTGTCACTTATAAATAATTGACAGTTTACTCTTAAATCAACAAGATGGTAAAATGACAGAGAATTTATAAACAATATAAAAACATATATGCTTCCATCATGGTTCTTAATGCAATGTACAAAACTGGCAAAAACATAATATAAAATTTTATAGCTTAGTAATTGTATCCGTAAGTGCTATAACTCGACGAGTAGACAAATAGTATACAAGTACTTAATACTAATTAGACGTCTGCGAGTATGGAATTTCTAGTTCAAGCCGACAGAGCCTGAGCAAGCCAACTGAGAAGTTAGTGAGCTTCGAGCTCACGTTCTGTTATTGCATGCAATAAGCCCTCATCTATTTTCTGTGAACATGTTTCAATGATTTCTTCAGTTTTAGTGGTAATTCCAGCTTTCCACTACTTTTACTAAAGTTTCGCCAAACATTTCTGTGATTTTTAAATAAAGCATGCGTATAAATAATTTCTGTTCAGCAAAACATTAAATTGAAGTGTACGATTTTATGTAAATACTTTATTTTAGTGGTTGATATCTGGCAGTTCAATAAAAAAAAATTACCCATCAGACAACGTATAAAGCAGATGATGTATGCATAAAAAAGACAGACTTGAGCTGAATGTATAAAATAAGAACTAATGAGCCAACTTTCATTCAAATGGGTGCAATTAATTCTTACATAATTTTTCAAAAAGAGAGTTGGTAGGTAGGACTTCTCGTCTCATTGAAAGCAATGTCATTAGAGAAGGAAACCCGAGACATACGGAAACAGTAGCGAGACAATTACACACACACACACGTGCCTTACCGGGACTCAAAGCGAGAAAATCTCTTGCCATAAGCTAGTGTCCAGTCAACTGCAGTCGGATTCGAGCATCAACTTGAAATTTAATCAGTCTAATGTTTCGAATGATGGGGTTCACTAACCTAAAGTATTTATAGAGGTCGTTATTTGGAAAATAAACATGTAAATATACATGACCTACCATAGCGCTACTTGTATGGGAAGAATTTGGTAAAAATAGTTTGATTGGTTCCAGCGATATGGCATAAAATCTCCATATTTTTCATGTAATGTTCTTCATAATCTGAAGACAAAAATGTTACGTATTAGCACATTCAATGATTGTATACTGCCAGTGTACAAAGTTAACTTAAAGTAAATTACATTGTTTCATATATATATTATATATATATCACACTAAGACAGTGTTGTCACAGCTGCCATTCTAAAAATAAGTCCCAGTCATACTTAAAAAGATTGTTTCCCGAGATGTGACGTAAAAACTTAATTTATATTGTGGGGCTAACTTACAAAATGGTAGAGGAGTGAGGATTGTATAGACAAATTAAATGGTTGTAATTTACACTGCCATCATACAAAGTTAAGTTGGAATTGACGGCATGGTTTCGACAATATAACATTCTAAGCTAAGATGACTACATGGCAGCCATTTAGATAGTAAGTGTCCAACACACACCGGAGACACATCATGCAACACCATCTGCCGCAGTACTACCGGTACTTGTCTGCCAAATTTGTTAGGAATATGTTTTTGTAACGAGATGACAAAAACTTTATTTATTCATGTTGTGCTATCTTGCAAAATGGCTGGCAAAAATGGTTATGTGTTGGCATATATGATGCTTGTAATAGATACTTTCAACATACCAAATAAACCTAAAATATTTGTATGGCCTTCATTTCGAAAATAAGTACCTTATCAAGTTCAATCACTTTCGTTTACCAGGCCTGTCACAGTATCACTTACAAGCCAAATTGGGTGAGAGTTGCTTTGATGGTTTTTGAAATATAATGTAAAATCTTAATTTTTTCATTTGGTGCTATCTTAAAAAATTGCAGACTAACAAAAATACTTATTTCAAAATTTAATGCTTACAAAATGCTCTGCCAGCATACAAAAATTTGGTTTGAAACAGCTGAATAGTTCCCAAGGTACGACATATCACCCTAAATATTAAAATGGCCACTATTTTGAAAGTGAGTGAAAGGTGTGTTCATAACTATAGAAGTCGGGTGACCTTCGCAAGTACTATATAGGTTGATGGGAAATTAAACTCCCAAACTGCGGGAGGTAATTCCTTATTAAAAATAGTCAAAAATATATAGGACACCATATACCTAAGAAAAAATATCTGGGTTTTAAAACATTCTTTTGCAGAATGCCTTGTACAATGCCTACAAAGTCTGCAGCAAAAAGGTGACTTACACTTCCCATGTTGCAAACACACACACGCATCTGAACATCCTAATGTACAGAGTTTGGTCAAATTTGGTCGACACGATCAAAAATTGAAAGGGACACACACACACGCACGCACACACATATGCAGACAGGAAAGTGATCTAAGTTTTTCTTTCCTTCAGAAAGTAGGCTAATGAAAGCCACGGCATGCCAGGATCGGATCTACTTTTGTTTGGGGGGGGGGTGGTGTAATTTTCCTACTGTGTAAAGGTTTAGGTCCAGACTTTTGATTAGTAGCATGGGAGTTATTTTAAACAGTTTCACACCGTCTTACTGCCATTTTCTGGATACTGTTGTTTGTAAAGAAACTATTGCAACATAAGAAAATGTGTAATTTTTTTATATGCGTTGCAAATTACAAAATAAAGATGGTTGTTGGAAATTATGCTTACTTCACCATGAAGGGATCAAGGAACTGTGGAAATTGTGCATTCTGAAGAAATCAAGGACGAGTGAACGGCGGTGCACATTGAAGTGACTTCAAACACAGCCTGGTAAAATTTATTGAAGTCACTATGGGTACGTAATTTGTGAGTTATAAGGACATTAAAAAAGGTTCTACTAAATAACTTGATTGTTTTTACGAACTAACCTATTCATCACTGTAGTTTTTTGTTTTCTCCGTCGATGCTACTGCGGTTTGTTAAATGTTTAGGTCGTGCCTCAACTGGCCCAGAGTGCTCTATCCTACTCTCGCGTACGCGGGGAAACATCAATGTCGCAGAGTGTGTTCTCTTGTCATCTCAATTTGTCAGAGCGTGCTGAAGACTGAGAGCACGAGGTTCTGCTCTCACCGATGCTCCTCACGCTCTCTGACCACGCACCGTGTGTGCTATTGGTGTTTCAGCGTTTGAATAAGGCTATCGTAGCTTTCCAGGCTAAAGCCACGTTGCCTGAACCTGTAGGTGAATATCTGTCATCAAAATAACTTGCATAATACGTTATCTCAATGTGAGAGAGAGAGAGAGAGAGAGAGAGAAAGAGAGAGGGAGAAAGAGAGAGAGAGAAAGAGAGAGAGAGAGAGAGAGAAAGAGAGAGAGACATGTGCTTCCACCAAGTTGTGCGTAAGATTGCTGTCTTGAAAGNGGAGAGAGAGAGAGAGAGAGAGAGCGAGAGAGAGAGAGGGGGAGGGGGGAGAGAGAAAGAGAGAGGGAGAAAGAGAGAGAAAGCGAGAGAAAGAGAGAGAAAGAGAAAGAGAGAGAAAGAGAGAGACACGTGTTTCCACCAAGTTGTGCGTAAGATTGCTGTCTTGAAAGAGAATTTTTCTAACCGAGACATGGCCTTAATTGCACCGGACCATTGTTCCTGTTTACATACTGTGCTGTTGGTGTTTGTGTTTCTTTATATCTGTGTTTTAATACCTGCACATTGCAATGTTAATGTTACGAAAAATGTAAAATTATCCTTTTATAACTGCAGTTATACTGCAGTATAACAAATTTTCAACATCCAGTTTAAGTCAACATCTGTGTTCATGTATGCTGTTCTGAGGATGAATTTTAACCATAACACATCTACATTTTAAAATATAGTTTCGTGAAAGAATAACTTCTTATTTTCTAGCAAACATTTGACAAACTGTCTTGGCAGAAACTGCATTCCAGGCAGATTTGCAGCCGAGTTTCAGGCTAATTTTGCTGTTAATCAGCTTTTGTACCTCCATTTCAGAGGTAACCTTTTACCAGAGCATGCCTACAATTTTATATACTTAAGTTTCATTAATAAACAATGCAATGTTTCCTTTCATTAACAGTAAAAACAGTCATCGGTCGCAGAATGAATGACCTGACATTGATATAGACTCTCAAATTTTTCAAGCCTGAAAAATATTTTGAGTCTTGCTAGGCTGCAAGCAGGTATTCAACTCGAACTCAATTTTTTCGAGTACTCTCGCATCGCTAATACAATTATCTAATACGACTGATATCAATAAAAATGATTAAAGTCTTCAAGACACGTAGATTTCGCAAGCTGCTTTCACACAAATTATTTTTGGAATCTTGTGAGTGCATGAATTAGTGGAGAGATTCAGGTAGTTATTAACAACGAGGTCTTGAGAGCAGATTAAGGTGAAGCGAGGCGAGTACGGAGTAGGACCAGAATGAAAGGGCAGGGGAAACGTAAGATCACCGAGAAAACCGGCAGACCAGCGACATCGTCCGGCATAATTCCTACATACGAAAATCAGGGAATGGAACCAGGTTCGCCGAGGTGGGAGGCGAGCAGTCTAACCACACCTCCATGGCCACTTTGTAATCTTGT
Organism: Clitarchus hookeri; assembly: GCA_002778355.1. Classification (NCBI taxonomy): domain Eukaryota; kingdom Metazoa; phylum Arthropoda; class Insecta; order Phasmatodea; family Phasmatidae; genus Clitarchus; species Clitarchus hookeri. Next base: position 226,078 of record NQII01001309.1, read on the forward strand.
GTTCACATAGCGCCTTCTCAAATTCGTTTGCCAGGTTTCGTAAATACCAATAAAACAAACTACTGTTGTCCTATTAACGCTTACAGTGAAGTAGTAAAACACAATTCTAGAGAAAATTCTGCCCGCCATTTAAAGGCACACTACATGCACACAAACTGTCTCCCGACACGGACCAATAAAAATTAAGTCGCCAATAACTAATTTTCTTGCCTCCAAATGATTTGCATTTTTGTTGTTAATTATGTCTTGAACTGGCGAGAACAAAGCACGTTGCATACAGAAACTACGATGGCAGCACATTTCACAATAATTGCACACAATCCAACAAGTTGCAAAGTTCACCAAATATTGTATGGCACAAGGTCATTTTATTTCCAAAGTCTCATGTCAACCAGTACTGAAATGTATGAACCTTTAAAATTCCAATAGCATGACTTATTCCCAAATTTTTACTACACGTTTCCATTCTTCAAAAGGCGCTCGGTCACTTATATCTTATAAATGAGAGCTCACACTCGTTTACATCATCTGAAACAAATTTCTTCCCTGGGGTGAAGTATTTGCAGGTGCTCTTCATTTATCCTTAGTAAATCCACTACAAGAAGTTCCCTTTTAACATGTTTGCTGCCGGAGGTTAGAGCTGAAATTGTATTGCTGTAAAATCTTCAAGTTAGTGTTCGATAATTACTTGTGTTGAGAAATTATAGAGTTCAGTATATAGTGGGGCACTAAAGCCGGCATGCTATCCGATGCTCGTATTGCCAGCAGCGAATGAGTTAAAAATTTTTCTACTTATTTAGCGCCTGGTATGTTAACAAAATAATATGACCATCTTAAGTTTTTCTAGTTAATAAGCCAAAACTTCTCAGCCACTTCAAAAACTTGAGTGTTTTACTGTATGTGCAACATTGTTTTACTTTAGATAAGATGTAGTAAACAAAGTCTGAAAAAAAAAAAAAAAAAAAAAAACACAACTAATCAACAAAAATTCTTCTCTCAAATATTTTTTTTGTATAAAACATGTACATTTGTACTGATTGACAATGGGACAAATGTTTATTGTGCAACTGTATGTAGTTATTCATACTATTTTCTATTACGGTATTCACTATGTCGTTACCTCTGTAAACATAGAAGAGAAAGAAATGATACTTTCTATTTNGCAGTTAATATTGAGTAAAATAAACAATATACAAGTAAAAAGTAGTATATTTAAAGTTTATACTGATAACTTGTTATTTATAAATAAAAAAAGTCTTTACACGTAGTTATTTTTACTATTTTCTATTACGGTATTCACTATGTCGTTACCTCTGTAAACATAGAAGAGAAAGAAATGATACTTTCTATTTCCCCAAACTTATATTCAAAGAAAATAAAAAATCTGCACCAGTAAATCTGCATCATACAGATATGGGAAGTATTATGTTTAGTAAAGAAAAAATTAAGTCTAGACAGCTGAACATTAGACAAAGTGAAACTAGCCACAAAACTGCAAATTAATTTGTTGCTGGCAGGCTGCATGTACATACTGCAAAAAAAGATGTCGACAGAAGTAAGCAAGACACCTAAACATATAAGGACTAGTTGTGCCCGCGGCTCTGCTCGCGTGGACTACAAAATTATTGTTTAGGTTTTTTTAAAAATAAAGTTGAATTTTACTTAGTGTTAATCTTCTATACTCTATTTATATTATAAAACTCAACGTCACTCTGTCTATCAGTGCGCTTATCACTCAAGAACCACTTATCCAATTTACGTGTTTTTTTTTCTCATAGCCATGTTCTCTGGCTAGGTTTTAGTATATATTTTGTTACTAAAGTAACGTAAGAAATAAGTAGTGACAATAATAGTGAATCAAGTCGGAAAAAAGTTTGCAGCCAGCGCGCTCTCTTGCAATACGCTGTCTAAACCGTTAAAAATGGATCAATATCATGTAGTAAAGAATTGTGTAGAATAAAAAAACCTTAAAAACACTTCGCAGTAGCATATATATATCTGTAACAGAGAAATACTAATAAGCGTTNTAGCATATGTATATTTATAACAGAGAAATACTAATAAGCGTTGCCGTGGTGTGCAATCTATTATATGAAGTTTCCCTGATGTAGTCATTGTTAAAGGTTGAATCTAATGTGTTATCTGGTATTGGTAGGCCCATAATTTTTCCTGACAATGTCTGCACTTGCTTATCAATTTCAATGAGTGCAAGGTAAAAACTTCATCATTGAATGTTGCTTGCAAATTAAATGGTAAAAATGCTTAGTATTTCTCTGTTATATCGATATACGCTACAGCGGAATTTTTTTTAGGTCTCTTTATTCCACACAATTCTTTACTACATGATATTGTTCCATCTTTAACGGCTTAGACAGCATATCACAAGAGAGCGCGCTGCGGCAAACATTTTTCTGACTTTATTCGCTATTATCGTCACTGCTTATTCCTTACGTTACTTTACGTAACAAAATATATACTAATACCTGGCCAGAGAACGTAGCTACAAATTAAAAAAAAAAAAAAAAAAAAAAAAAAAGCGTAAATTGGCTACATGGTTCTTGAATGAAAAGAGCACAGACAGACGTTGAGTTTTATGATATGTATAGAAGAGACAGTTTGCCATAACCATTCTGTAATCTTTCCTATATACAAAACAGCTGACAGCAAGTTGAGTTTCTTTCTTTTCACATCAGAAACTTAAAAACTTTAAGTAACTGGGAAAAATGTCGAATTAAATATTAGTAACTTCCAATTATGACCATAGCCTACTGTGCTTACGACAATGTGCCACATCCTTGTAGCCAGACAACTACTTGGGTTTGGTTCACAGATCCTAATACAATCATGAAGATGCACTACAAGTGATTTAGATTAGGACCGAAGAGATTAAAACAGTCGTTAAAATTGCATCTAGATGGGAATAACTGCTAGAAAAAGGTTTTTGAACTGGCAAATTGAGGAGAGGGGTTTCAGGGAACATACCATTAACTATACTTCTTTCACTCTTATTTGACACCAGAAGTAAACTAATCCACGTTGGTTAGTCTTCTCATATTGCTTCAACTCTGCTCTGTACCTGAATTAACATTAACTTAGTTCACATTTTTACTAACTTTTTTCCAAACTCAACTACATAATTTAAAAATAATAATCTAACGTTGCATTATACACAGTCAAATCACATTATTATGACCACCTGCTAGAAGCGCCATCTGCAGCACGTAGCCCATGACATATGGCCCGTGACGTGGGCTGGTGAAGCAGGCATACCATGTGACCGACAGGCTTACAGTGCGCTTACTGCTGTCATGGGTAAGGGAAGCAATTTAACAGAGTTGCAAAAAGGAATGATCATCTGCTTTCGGGCCAAGGGTGGAAGCATTTCGGAAACAGCGATGTTTGTGAACTGATCACGTGCCTCTGTGGTAAAGGTGTATGCTGAGCAGACAAATGGCACTGTCGAGGATAAACCTAATGGAAACTGCAGAACTGTCCGAGGTGAACGCCGACGACGACGGTGCGTGAAGACCAACCGACAAGCTACAGTGGAATAGTTCGCCGTCCAAATGAACCAAGGGGCATCCAGACACGTGTCGACCGCAAGAGTTCAGCGAACCCTTCTGCAAATGGGGCTCCGGAGTAGACGGAGGGAGACTATACCCATGCTAACACAGGAATTTGCTCAACAGTATGACGACTGGACTGCTGCTGACAGGCGACTGGTAGCGTTCTCCGACAAGGCAAGTTTTCAGCTGCATAGAACAGATGGACATAGTATATACGGAGAGAAACGTCTGAGAACCAACATCCTGCATCAAATGCTGGTCGAACACAAAATGGAGGGGGCAATATTATGGTCTGGGGAATATTCTCTAGGTCCCATCATCCGTGTGGAAGGCACCCTTAATCAATTTGGTTATGAATCCATTCTCGGTGATCACTTTCACTGATAACTGTCTTTCCTCGGGAGGATGTGATCTTCCAGCACGATAATGCGCCGTGCCACATGGCTAGAAGTGTTCGCACGTGGCTGGAAGAGCTCGATCAAGACTTCAAAGTTCTTCCCTAGCCACCAACAGCCTCTATCTCAATCCAATTGAACACCTGTGGGACCACCTTGATCGTCGTGTTCGCAGTCTGTCTCCGTTGCAACGCGCCCTTCAACAGTTGTGGGACGCACTGCAAACAGCATGGCTCCAGATACCCGTGAAGACCTATCAGCACTCGACGGTCACTGCGAGTTCGCACTGCGAAGGACGATTACTCTGGATACTACCCGGTGGTTATAATAATGTGATTTCGACCGTGTACTACAGTATATACCTTATATATTTACAGCTGATGAGTGTTTCTATTGGCAGTAGTAGCTAAAATAGTATCCTTTAGTCAAAAGTCAGTGTGGTGATAGTCAAGTTGTATGTTCAACAACAAATGTTAAAAAAATGACAGAAACATTTGAAATGTTTTAATTACCTTTTCTCATCAGCGTCAAACGTTGCATTTAAGCAAATAGCTGTAATTGCAGCTGAAAATGTCAGACGTATTTGCTGAGAGTATTTACAGCATGGGGAAGGAAGAAAGTGACAGTTGCATGAAATGTGCGCGTTAGTGCATTACACAGTATGCTGGTTAAAATCATGTGTGTAAGAAGTCTATTTTTACGATATACTGTATTACTTGCATCAGTAAGTTAACATAGTTCCGACAGCAGCCAATCGTCGTTCGTGGCGGAGGAATGTAACTCGGTTTACAGTGGGTGCAAAGTAAATATGAAAGCAGTGTAGTCAGTTTTTATGACCGAACATACATCCACATTTAAATATATTCTGTAGCTACATGTCAATGTTTACAGCCGTAACTCCAGTTTGCTTGTAATTGACAGTGCAGACAAATTAAAAGCTTGGCCTTTAAAGCAAGCACCACCATCTTGTTACTTTCTCTATACACAATTAAACTCACTTGTCTCGTTAAGCCATGTGCACGGGGAATGCACAGTGAGTTAAACAAGTGACTCAAGTCACCATCCACAGCTGACCTGTCACTCTACCGTGAGTGTACTTAAGGGTGGTTTCCCAGGCCCCCAAACAATGCACAGAGCTTGTCATATAGTGATCATTTAAGAAATTTTTGGTAGTTTTTGTTTGTGTCCGTTTATAACGTGCATATTTTCGAAATGAAGGGAGAAAACTGGTATTTCATAATCATTTTTAGGTAGGAAATTTCCAGAACAGGCTATTTGACATAGGTACCTTGCAGACTTATAGTACACTTTAGTCTGTTTCTACATGACAAAATGTTAAGAGTCACAGTTGTGAATCTCGAGAAAAAGAGTCGACAAGAGATTGAATGCATGCCAGTTCAGTGCCTTCCACATAGAAACAACGAGGTATCTGATGCATGTACCTAGGCCACCCTTACCATTCCCGCGCTTCTACGCCTCAAACATGCAGAATAGCTCCAGTCAGATGGCTCTCTTGAGCACGGGGAAGGAGAAGGTGCTTGGAGGGCTGGAAAGGTATTTGTTGAATGCGACTTGTTGATCTTTTGGACACTTGAAAAGCAAAGCCAGTGAAGCAAGACAGTCTTCATTAAAACGCACAAGCACGGAGCGAGCCGAGGGTCGGTCACGCTGAACAGAGACCGTCACACTAACAGGCACGTCTACCAACTACTGCAATGTCCCGTGTCAGTACCACCAAACCCACAGGGGAAAAGGAAGCACAAACTCGTGACGTCCCACAACTGTAAGCCATGCACACAAGTTTGGCTGTCGGCACCAGTTCCTGGAGGATGTGGTTCAGTCCAGATCAGCGGCGNAAACTGTGCTTTGTTCACCGAGGTTCAGTATACAATCTCTAATGAATTTATTGTTATAAAGTATTTCTGATATCTATACATGCCTTTGCTTCTGAGTTCTGAACTTCTCTAACTTTTAGGCAGCATGTAATTTAGGTTTTGATCACACCCCAATGAAATTTATAAGAAGAAAAATGTTTTAAGAGGTGTGTGTACTGGCAAGTTCCCTCCTAAATCAGAGATGTTGCACCACCGGTCCACCAAGCACTTTACACAGATATACCAGGGAGTGAATCTTAGAACCACCACTTTGTGATCAGCAGCACAGATTACACAGACATCTGCCAATGTGCCTCATTACAAGGTCACTATTGTGGCTGAATTGAATTCACATAAACTAAACGCATATATTGGTTAGTAACTCGCAAGACTGCAAGGGCATTTCTCATAAGCAGAGCCTGACTGTTTTGACTAGCGAGAAGGACAAATTGGATCAACTGGCAAGCATCCTATTAAAGGCATCTCTGCAACGAACCTACCTGCAATCTAAGATTTGTCCTCTGTGGCAAAGATTTCCACAGTTAAGGCGAACCTATATGATGCCATACCTGAACAGGGAATCGGCAATCAGTGGAACTTCTTGTACAATGCTCTCGCTCAAACTCAATGGCCAATTGGAGGTGGCAGAATGACTGGCGTCCTGCACACAGTGAGGGAATGTAAACTGGGGGAGGCAATCCAGGGCCTAGGTACTACTTTTCTCTCCACAGCATAGCAACTCCACCTCCACTCTCTTCCAGTGGGCAGAGCCACCATCTCATTTATTTATTTATTTTTTTTAACAAATTTTTATTATGTTAGCTATACCGATCAAACACTGGCTTCTGTTATTATTAAATTTAAAGTTAAGTTAAGATTAAAGTTATTAATTTCAAATGCAAATAAAGTATAAAACAAGAGGCTATAGCTTTAAAATTACTGTGTAAGGTAAGGTTTTTAATTAACTATCTAATATTATTATTAGATTAAAGGTAAGGAGGTGGGATAAATCTTTATTCATTTAATTTGGGTTTTCTCTATTTTATTTTGTTGTGGGGGAAAAAGGGGAGGACCCCCTGTAAAAAAACCCCTGATTCACTGTTTGTAATATGGTTATTATGAGCTGCTGAGGGCACTCATTGTTTCCATAATTATTGTGAATCTTTCGGCAGCTGTTGTTGCGGTTGTTAGTCGTGCATTTGCGGCTTTGATGTGTGGAAGTATTGGTTGTATGTAGTTCATGAATGTTTGTAGTTCGTTAAGGGCTTGGGTTGCTGGTATGAGGTTTGCTTGGTGGGTTGCTGGGGCATTTATGGAATTGAATATTTGTCTATGTGTAATGAGGTGTTGTGGTGTTTGATCTTGTTGTTTGCGTGACTTTGGTGGCTTAGGTGCTGCGATCTTGATTTGTCGTGGATTTTGAGTGGTTTGGGGTTCTCTGGTGCTTGAGGCTGTGGGTCTTGCTGGTGGAGGTGGAAAATTGGTGGTCGACATGACTGGTGGTGCTGATGTTGGGGTCCATGGGTTTGTCTGTGCTGTGCACTGTTTTAGTTGATCTTCTTTTTCTAGACGTTTTGGGCAATCTTTGGTGCCGGCCACGTGGTCGCCACCACAGTTCGGGCACTTTTTGGTGTCTTCTGGATTGAGGGGGCATTCTTCTATGTGGTGGTGCTCGGAGCATTGTGGGCATGTCGGTTTTCGGTGGCAGTTTGAAGCCACATGACCACAGCACTGACACATTTTACACCTCTTTGGTGTCAGTGATTGGTATTTTTCTACTGTGACTCTGTAATAGAGGATTTGGGGTGTTTGGTGAAGTTTCAGTTCTTCTTCTTCGTTTTTCACAGTGACCATAATTGGTGGGCAGTAATATTAATTTCTTTTGACTTTAGGATCTCCTAGGATTTTTGCGATAGGATCCTGGAAGCCCTCGTTTCTCAGGTCCTCCTCGATTTCTCCTGTGGTTGTGTCCCTTGGGATGTGTCGTATCACTACTCTTGGTTTGGGGCTGGCTGAGTTCAAAGTGTAGGGTTCCATCTTGTTAATGGTCATCCATTTTAAGAGTCTGGTGTGAGTATATTGTGATTCGGGGTTGAATTTCGTTTTGTTTCCTCTTTGCATTATGTAGAATGGGCCTATTTGTTCTTGGAGGGAGCTAATCCATTCTGAGGGATTTTCTCCTATTTCTTGTCTTCTGGTGTAGATTGCAGGGATTCGGTTTTGCCTTGGTTGTGATGGTTGTTGGTTGTTTTTTAATGGTGTGGAGCTGGTTGGCTGGATGTTCTCGGTTGGACTTGTAGTTCTTGCGTCTTTTGCCTTGTGGATCGAGGAATTTGAGTTTTCTGAGTTTTGTCTCTTTCGGTGTTTATATGACACTTGCTGGAATTCATCCTCAATGGGCGAGTCGTCTGGTTCGCTTTGATCTTGTTGGTATTCATCCTCAATGGGCGAATCTTCTTTTTCAATCGGATCTGGTTCAGATATGTCTTCTATGTTGACTTCTTGTGTGTCGTTTAATTGATCAAACATGTTCTTAGAGCAAAAGTTTTCCATGTTGATTAAATGTATATTTACGAATTTTACAATGTACAAGACTGAAGAAAAATGATTTCAGAGTATTTCCTAAGGTCACATTATTAATACTATATAGGTCGAAAATCACTGTCTAAATTTATAACACTATTTGAAAAAGAAATCACTGTTTGTGAAATAAATCACTTTAAAAAAAAAATCACTGTTTTAGAAGAAAATCACTGTTTGCGATCACTGTTACCAGGAACTGGTTCGGAGTTTTAAAGTACCAAACCTGGGCCCTCTGTCCCCCTCCCTTTACCAGAAGCGGGGCTAGGAGTAGGAACCCAGGCGGCTTTTGTGCTCTGCGAGAGCGCTGTTACTCGTAAAAACCGCACTTTTGAATCTTGCGATAATTGGAGTTTGTTTGCGAAGCGAGACACATCGTGGAGTTGTAGAGAGCGACCTGCAAACCAACGAGAAAGTGGCGATGCCGCCGCCTCATCTGATAGCTCGCCATGATCTGAGCAAGACTTTCCCCAGGCGACACCCAACACCTAGTCACTGTCAAGAAACCACTGGTGGTTAAGGGTTCCACCTGTCCGCATTCCAGACCTCAAAAAAGAGTGAGCTCTAAGGCTGGCTCTCAATCACACACCACTAGCATTATCGCCTCTATGTACAAGGTGCCCGACAGGCACACAGGCTTTCAGTCAGAAACTCGCCCGAACGTAACCAAGCAGTGACCCTATATCTTCGTGGCACACACTAAAAAGTACAATATAAAGACAACTCTCCAGTTTCTGGATACAAAATTTAACGCTAAAAATTATTCTGAAAACACCAGTTTTAGCTATTTTCACACCCATAAAAATAATCCTTGGAGTTGAGAAATTGAAATTTTTGCTGAGCACGAAAAGTTTCTTATATGCTTCTTGTGTTCAGATGCAACTACACAATATCCAAAAGTTTCTGAATCGCGTGTTTTCTGCCACACACTTCATGCACCAGCCAGGCGAAGCTGTGCACCTCTCTCAAACAATTACTGCTCTCCTTCCCTTCTAGCACAGGGGGCATGGGCTGGCAGAGTACCACCTGCCCAGCGTCGAGACCACTTGTCCTCGTGGGAGGCAGACAAACTACCATAGATACCTGCGTCTTACCCCACGGTCCCAGCAGTGTCTGCAGTACTTCCACAACATCCTGTACACAACTAACTACTGAACAGTCTCGCATCAAACTTTAGAAAACTCTTTCTAAATGTTGCCACTATCATTTACTGGCCTAAATCATGGATTCTGAGGTCGGATGAATCCAATGGGTAACAAGCTGCTCTCAATATACAGCGCTATACAGGAATAAACCTTATCACACTGTTGAGGCAGGATCCAAGTATGTGCAGACGAGGAACCACGATGAGGACCATGCTGCTTTAGCATGGTTAACGACGGGAAGACTTGGCAGAGGGTAAGAGAACCACGACTGGCACGGGAACAGGCGTTCTAAATATTTGCAACAAAACACTCGTGCTGCTTGCACAACTGCCATGTAAATTAACTCAGCTTTCGAAAAAAGTGAATGAAAGGTTGCACACAAGATGTAATTAAATTTAAGGGGAGGAGAGTTTCACTTAGCACTGCAACAAGTGGCAATGCAAACTCTACCTAATCTCCCTTTAATCAACATACTTATTACATAATAATTTAAAATGAGGTGTTTATGGATTATGAAGGAAGTTACTGTATCTCTTTCCCATAAGAAGGATGTTAAGTTTAGTGCTTAAACACCTGGGTAAGTCACAAGTTTCTTCACCACTATACGCACATTTTGAAACACCACCTCTTAGCATATTACAGACGAACAAATAAAAATGAAGGTATTCATACATTTTATCCTATTTACAGTTTGAATGTTTTAAGCAAAATGAATTCAGTTAAATTTGGTCTGAAATAGGTAGTGTGTCAATTCCAAAGAAATAACTGTATACAGAAGGAAGATAGTAGATATGTTGTGAAACAAGGTCATATCAACTTCATAGTGAAACTGTATTGTAAACTTTTACAGCAAAACTTAAAGGAACTCCTTTCAGCAATCCACAGGCACAAGAAAAAAGCATTGATTATAAAATGCTACAATCAGCTTCAGAAAGTGGTTCGTTACACATGTAAAGAGCTTAATCATTATTTAATCACATTTTATGCAGTTCGGCTACTATCATTAGCGGCCAAAAAGAGCCCCTCAATAATTATTTCAATCCACACATAACTTTAAAATTGATGAAAAAATGTCTTTGCTTAAAAATTGATGAACCTAAGCCATCTTAAAAATTATTACATAACAAATACATCACTTTCAAAATTCGGCATATTAAGATGAAGTTTACAAAAATCAAACAATTTTCTTCACATGTAAAATGTGCAGATTTTTGCTCAGTCTATTTGAGTCTGTCTGCAGGCCAGACAGAGACTAGATACTAACAAAGTGTCCTGGAACCAAGTTTACAGAAGTGACAACGTACCAGAGATCATCAGTGCAACACCAGTCACCACCGCACGACTGCAGTTGCCCGAGACACTTTGTCACAGCGATGCACCTTGCTCAGCAGTCCACGCTCCAAAACTACCCGTCGTCATGAAAAGCTAATAGCTCCTTTGGAACTAGAAGTTCGCTGAACTTGACTGACCAAGAAATAAAAGTTCAGCGGCCACACGCGTAAATATTACTAGGCGATCATTAATTATTCTGTCCACAAAATATTCTGTACAACAGTTTTTCAAGAATATATACAATGGTGCAAAATAAATATCCACGTTGTTCAAGCACATTACCACCAGTTGCACTCCCTTGCGGCGGTACCCACTTGCGAAGACGGGTACACAACTACTCACCTTTGAAGATCTGCGCCACTCGCGAGTTGCGTTGGCTCCACCGGCCACTCTTCCGGAATGTAAATGCTAAATGCTAGCCACGTAGGCAAATACACCGACCAGGTCCCTAATGGGTGTAGCATCCAACGCCTTTTGTCTCTCCAGGTCACGCTGTGACCCACGGTGCGTGCTCTAGTAATTGGGCCGGGATGAAAATTGGGGCCGGTCCGGGAGTCTGGGAGGGATGTTGGGGACAGGGCGCCTACAAAAGAATAAAAAAAAAAAAATCGCATCAAACAAAGAATAAAGAGGATAAGAGGATAGCACAACAAACAGCCTTCTCCTCGCTCTGCTACAGCCACAAGTTAAACACAAGCAAGCATGGTTACGACACCACAAAAAACAAGCATGCACTTTGCCAAAGAATGTTATTGGTGATCAAACAAAGAGGTGAAACAAATCCATTGGCCACACCATTACCAAGTTGCAGAAATAAGGACAATGCCGGTGCTCAAGATTCCGACGCAATAATGCAGACTGAAGCTCTGCAAGCCACACATCAGAGTTCAACTCCTTGAAATGCAGAACATTGCTACATAGTCTTTTACTAAAAATAATCTCAACAGGCTCTTGTCTAAATATCTTTATTTTAATTTTGGCACTATGCTTTAGGTTGATTACGAAATGTAACAAGGTGCTGGTTGAGAGTGGGGGAAGTCGTGAACTTCCTGTGCTGGCTGTTGACTTACTAAAAAACACACATGAATTACCTAACTTTCAACTACTTAATAAATAAAAAAAAAAAAATATATTAAAAATGAATTTGGGCCTATTTAACCCTTGTAAAATTGTACAGGAAAGTCTTTAAACAAATAGGAAATTCAGTAACCCAAAAAACTATTACAGCAATATATATTTTAATGTCCTCATGATTTACTCTCCAAGTGATCTGCTGCTTGAAACCGGTCGGGAATAGCAAGTTCTAGGGAGGATGACATAGCAGGAGGTGGAGAGGGGGGCACGCATCTACAAGAAGCAGTAGTCATCAGGGTCAGCTCTGCTAACTGGAATCAAGCAGAGTACGGGAAAGCAGACTGGTTTCATCAGCTGCTGACAATTGTGTCCGACGAGGTGTTACTTGTGCAGTGTCGCACGTACCGACAAACGCCTTGCACTTCTTCCACCTCTGTGCCTCGGCCGAAAGAAGGGCGAGGTTAGAAACTTCTATTGGTCTGCTAGCTACGGTCAGGGACGCGACACAATCTTTGGATGTGGCGCCACGCCACTTCCCCGACGTGCGTGGAGCCTCTGGCATCTCGGCCCGCTACAGCATTCCGTGCGTGAAGCAGAGCGTTCGTTCACGACTCGTGCACACCAAGAATGTATGCACATTCTTTAAGACATCTTTGAGTCTTACACCGGAGATGTACGAACCATTTCAGACATTTAAAAGCATGGAAGAGTGAGTGCCAGTGGGAGCAGTATGTTGTTTGAGATACATAATAAGTAACACCTTGCAAATTTTCAAGAACACAATACCATGCATGTCTATATGATTTGTGTCTACATTTAAAAGACTTCTGCAACATAATAAACCAGAAGGGGTAGCTTTAGAAACCGTAACGTGTAGCTTTTACAACGAGAACCACCCTCGTATGTTAACAAAATGTGGCGTGTAAGCAATACATGCAAGCATATTTAATATTTAGTGTTAAATAATATACAATGTATAAATACATTGCAACCATTTTCTATGGAAAAACAATTTACAACTTTCCTGTACGTGCGCTCATAACAGTCTTTCAAATACTACGGATGTGAATGAAACGTTTCCTAGTCAAGAAAGATATTTATTAATAAAACACTTTCTGACAATTATAATCCAGTGTAACATTTTTTTTTCCCCAACAGGACAATGGGGCATGAGATTTACAATCATTTATAACAACAATATTTATACATTTCAACAATTTACAGTAGATCTACATGAACTGTCACAGAGTTCGTGCATTTCGACCTTGAGAACGACTTCCACAACTATGTAAACAAACAAAGCTTGTGTGATTTGCGAAAACTGTAATTCTACTTTCAAATATTTAAAAATAAAATTTTGATGCCTCCAATTTGAGGATAGATAATGAATTATGGCACAATTTGAAACACAGGTTTGACTAAATAAAACCAATTAGTTTGTCTTATTTTGGAAATTAACATTAGTTAATCTTTACAAACTATTTCATTCCAAAAACAATTTAAAAAATTAATTTGCGATACTTAAAAATTGTTTTTTACACGAGGCACAATAAGAATTTGCACTACTACATACTCTCATGACAGACATTTACAGCGCGTTTCTCTGTCCAGGCCATCTTGCATAGATGCTGATAGTTAACGACTTTCAGGAATACACAGCAAGACTAACAACTCTATGAAGGTACATTTCAACCAAATAAAGACAACTTTACTGCGCCTTTAGGAATGGCAAACGCACAATAAGGTATCTTTTTTCCCTTAGAAACATTGCGGTAAACTGATGACAAGGCAGTACATGAAGGTAGCACCAACTTCACCATCATCCCAACTACGAGTCTTGTGACAAGCTTGGAAACAAATGACTTTGCCGCTGTGAACCCAACTTCATATTATCCTCACTTCTGCTGCTGCACGTTATTTGAAACGCATCGCCATCACTCGACACGACTGTTCGGTTCGTAATGCACTTGACCACAGCGAATTAAGTTTCTGTGCACGTCACAACGTTCCCTCATCTCTTAACTGCTGCTATCAACTCATAACAAGAGTCAATCCTTACTGCTGCAATACCAAATACTAAATTACAACCACACATTCTGAGAACACCACTATGATGTTAATTTTTTAATTTTTCTCTAATTAATCGGCTATAATAAATTTTTTTTAAAGGCGTAGATTAAATATTAATACTTTTACTTTAAAATTAGACTTTTTTCTCTGTTAATACTTTAAATTAATATTTTATCTAAGTGTGTGTTTTTTTTAAAATTATTATTATTAAAAAACTGCTATCAGTCACGGAGAGGACGAAGACATTTACATAATCATGAATATTGTAGGTATATTTGGGTATTTCCAAGTCCGTTCAGGTACCAATCCTTAGCTACATGATGAGACTTGACAACTGCACACACACTCGAACTGGCCTCCCCCTACGGCAAGTTAACAGCAGTTACATTTTCGACAACACTTATTAAATACTGTTAGACACACATTCCACCTACTCTGCCGTACACCTGCAAGCATCCATGCAAGACTACCGTAGTTATGTAATTAAATTAAAACTAAAAACATCTCATTGCAGTATTAAGCAATGGAAACTGTACTTTAGTTGATGTCGAAAACAAACAGAAGGAAAGTACTGGCACTAGTGTCATATCAAAACTAAGTTTTCCCATGTATCAAGGTACAAAAATGGTCAATATTTCACCAGAACCTAATAAAAAAGAAATGCAACTTCTTTCTTTATTAAAATCAATGTTGCACGTTACAAGTAAAGGTTGATTGTAAATGGAAGCCCATTTTTTAAATTTCTATTTAACATTTTAAGTTTATTAATACAGAGATTTTGTCAAGTACTATATTTATAAGTATTTAACATGAATATTATAGATTACAACAGGAAAAATAACTTTAGTTACAGTAGTTGCAACTATTCAACCATTTCCCCCACAGAATACTGAAAATACAGGCTAAATATGACAATACCATCAATTATAACCAATCTTTGTTAAATGCACGAGGTCACTGGGTGTTTCAAGTACACACTAAAAATTAAAATGAAAAAAATGCTACATTTGTTTAAAAAAAAAAGTTTCTTTGGATTTTGCTGCTAGGCATAAACTAAACCTAATATCTCCAGTGCAAATAGCATACTACGATAGGTGGCAACTTGGGGCATCAGCCTAAAATAACAAAAACTTACAAATATTAGTGCACTAGTATAAATTATAAACCATTCGTTCATCCATTTGTGTGTACGCAATAATATACATTAATGACAACCACACTGAATATTATATTTACATGTGTATGATACATCTGCATCATCTATTCCTCCAACTAAATGTGTACTCCTGCTGTAACATTTCACTACAAACAAATATCATTTAATACAGTAATTACATTGTTTATTATAAACTATTATCTTCATCTACATTAACATTCACAGTATTTTGGTGCAGCAGATGAATTTGCATCGACTACACATCGCTTATGAATACAGTAACTATCATCAAAGCAGCACATGGAAAATCTGTTAATTGACTTCCACAAACGTTACAGGGTTTACACAGTCACCTACGACGGTACCGGGAAGGCTAATCAAAATGTCTGCGGCCGTCACCAATGACTACGCAAGATGCTAACCCGAGACAATGATTTACAGCTGCGGAAATAAAACTTCTCAGACCACCTCTATTTTGCAACTCGTCACAAATAACTATAGTGGCTGAAAAAAATTCAGTGCTCTGTTGAACATGCCTTGACAAAAAAAAAAACACCAGCACAAACTGGCAATTATTTTTAAATTGGAGACAACTTTACAACATCTGAGAACGTATGGGACACTGGGAAAATCTCCAAAATATGATGTCTACAGTCTCTTGTGGTGCAGCTCTACATTTCTAAATGAGCCCCAACCACTTGCAACAAGAATCTGACAGCCAAGAAACCTACTCTAATAACATATCCATCTGCCCAGCTCTGTACAGAACTACATACTCTGGAATGTTAAATACTTTGGAATGTAATCAAACACATTCAACATTTCTACTACTCAAATTAGGAAACAAGTGATTGGCTACAGGCTTATATGCAGGTTGGGGATGAGAATGACACCAAGATCGTGTAACACTACAAAGTACTATCACTTCCTAATTTTCGTCTCATTGACTACTCGACACACATTCTGAAACACTTAGAATTCAAAACTTAAAACCAGAATATACTTAATAAAAAAAAAAAAAAAAAAAAAAATACTGCATTTTAATGATTTTTACATAAACTTACCCTAATGAAAAAGGCACAAAACCGTTACTAAGATTTATTGTGAGTCGCTACAAATTTAAAATTAACCAAAAAGAACTAAAGCATTCCGATTACAAACAGAGTTTGGTTTTCTCCAGATCCAACAAATTTTTGCAAAATTTGACCTACACACTGGAAATTTGTTCACAATTCAAAGTGTGGACTGGAAAACCAAACGTGAAAAATGTTCTGAAGTATAAAATCCAAAATATTGTCAAACAGGGGTTGCTAATTATGATAATTTCACTGAAAAATCTTACCATTACTGAAAGTAGAGCTTGAAAATGAAAAAACACAAGGGTACATACATTTACAATGCAGTACTAAAATAACATCTTCATTACTAGTGTGAAGTGCGACTGCCCAATGAACTACAACAATTAAGTGAAAAAACACATATGCATTACAGACGTCGACTGCTCATGTAGGCCTGAACATACAGCACACTGACAATGCAATGTCTACACTACCTTTCAATTCTCATTCTTGGGAACCTATCTATAGGTCAGTCACACTGGAAAAGCAAAACTTGACATGCTTACTGTACGTATCTACATTTTACTATACATAATTCAACATAAGTAACTGCTATTAGCATTAAGAAAACATGTTTGCACCATTACATACATGTGAAAATAAATGTGTTGCATCATATAAATACTATTATAAAAAAATTCAAAGACCCATTTAATTTTCTGTGGTACAGTCCAAAACACCATATTTATAAATTCACTCCTTAAAAAAAAAAAAAAGACAGACAATTAAAAAAATAAGTGCATCAGAAAACTTTTCAGCTATAAAATCTTTTTATGGTACAAAAATTCAACAGCTATTTACCAAGTGTCACATTTCTTCTTTCGATGATACGATGCGCATAACAAAGTACACAAAACATATTAAGAGAAGTTGATCACTAGAAACATTGCGTTGTTCAAGCCGGGCGTCGTGAGCCTAGTGCCTACCGGACATTCTGAATGCATCCTTCAGTTCGCTGACGGCAGCCTGCGCGGCTGCTTGCCCCGCCGCTTGTCCGATCGCCTGCTGCATGCGGTACGGGACCTGAGACATCCCCGCGCCCATCCCAAGGCCCTGCGCCTGCGAACGACTGCGCAGCCCAACCAAACAACAAGCGTACCAATTAGCAGCTCTGCCATGACCGCTGCAGCATGCTCCAGGGTTAGGGGGAGGGGAGAGGGGACAGCAGGAGGGGAGCAACTATACATGTTCCACCCAGAACCTCTGGTGACAGCAGTTTCAAAGAAAATTATCACTTGAGCATATAACTTAAACAAATAATATTTTTAAAGTAAATAATGTATACTATTTCATAATCAGAATTCATCCACAATTTGTTAAATATTACAATTCCAGTAAAACTACTTTTAATTGTAATTTTCAATAACAGTTTATTTTTCAGCCAGTTTTTCCATGTAATTCTTGGCAAGTTTGTTACTGAATGCAAAGATGGTGGACTTTACGAGAACGAACCGAACAATTACAACGTGGATTACGGCCTCTGTACGTTTTCCGAGAGGAACCACGAGGGAGGGGATGTTGATCCGAGGAATATAGTAACTCTGAAGACACCAGTTTCAACACCGCTGCTCTCATTTTCTGAGCAAGTGTGAGGGGTAATTTTCCGAGATGTTCACAGGCTCCTCCGAGAGTGGTACGCTAATGTAACGACACGCTTGATAATGCACGACGTGCAATGTATGCTGTATTCAATTTTGTTTGAATATTTTCTTTATGTGCCACAGGCTGCCGAGACAAATGCTTTGAGACGGGAACAGAATAACTTTGTACAGTTAACGTCATTATTAATCGGGAAACCCACTGAGTCAACTTGGCCTGGTATATCACGTCATCGCATGGCAATGCCAGAATGGAAAAACAAGCATGATAGTAAACATGTGCAATGAAACTCGGTGGAAAGGCCCGGCACAGCTCTGATTGGCCCAGCCTCACTTCCCATGTTTTTAACATTACAAGCAGTATTTTCACAGTATGGTCTTTTTTCGCTTGTCAATAAGTTTCAAGACGGCCGTGCTACGCAGAGCTGCAACGTACCAACTCAGCAAGTTCCCTTCTTTATTGTCCTCTGAGGTGGAGCAAGTGCTTTCTGACTTATTAGAAGACACGGCAGGCGAACATCGCATGTTCCAGCGCTCGCATGCTACTTGTACGGGTGCTACCCACAAGAGAAATTTCAATATTAACAAC